>VWYI01031724.1:647320-773537 GCA_013399455.1 Anthoscopus minutus
GCTGCCCCGCCCCGCAGCCGCCTCCGCCCGCCCGCTCCGCTCCGGAGCTGTCGGTCTGTGCGCCGCCGGAGCGGGCGCCGCCGTTGGTTGTGCTCGTTACGTGGGGACGCGGAGGAGGGACGGAGGAGGGACGGAGGTCTGGGGCAATGACACCTTCATCTCGGGTAGAGAGCGGAGACGGTTACAGAGGGCAGTGGCATCTTCCCTTCAGGCAGAGACCAGGAGAGGGGTTCAGGAGGCAGTGGCATCTTTCCCTCAGGCAGAGACCGGGAGAAGGTTCGTGTGCAATAGCGCCTTCAGGGGCACGAAAGGGAGTGGCACCTTTGCCTCAGGTGAGGTGAATGACCTGAAGGGGAATATGAGGAGGGCATGGTGCTATCCCCTCGGGATGAGACTGTGAGAGAGGTGCCGTGGGAAAATAGCGCCATCCCCTCAGGTGTTGATCAAGAGAAGGGTAGAGCGGCCCATGGCGTCTTCCCCTCAGGGGGAGACCAGGAGAGCGGTATAGACTGCAATGACACCTTGTCCTCAGGAAGAGATTGGAAAGAGGAGTACACACTTTCACAGGTAGAGAGAGACTGGGAGAGGGATATGGGGGAATGGTGCTCTCTCTCCAGGTGGAAACTGTGGGAGGCCTACAGGGCAGCATCTTCTGGGGTAGTGATCTGGAGGGGATGAAGGGAGCAATTGCATCTTCCTCTCAGAGACTGTAAGGGGTTATGGGTCAGGGGGAAAAATGTCACCTTCACCTCAGGTATGGACCAAGTCATGTCCATAGCCCATGGGACAGAGAGGACAAGGAGGGGGCCCCAGGCAGGGGACAGTGAGGGGACAGTGACAATGTTCTGGGGTGTTAGTTGCACTGTGGCCATGTTAGATGACTTATGCCCTNTGCAATAGCGCCTTCCCCTCAGGCAGAGATCGGAGGAGGGGCACGAAAGGGAGTGGCACCTTTGCCTCAGGTGAGGTGAATGACCTGAAGGGGAATATGAGGAGGGCATGGTGCTATCCCCTCGGGATGAGACTGTGAGAGAGGTGCCGTGGGAAAATAGCGCCATCCCCTCAGGTGTTGATCAAGAGAAGGGTAGAGCGGCCCATGGCGTCTTCCCCTCAGGGGGAGACCAGGAGAGCGGTATAGACTGCAATGACACCTTGTCCTCAGGAAGAGATTGGAAAGAGGAGTACACACTTTCACAGGTAGAGAGAGACTGGGAGAGGGATATGGGGGAATGGTGCTCTCTCTCCAGGTGGAAACTGTGGGAGGCCTACAGGGCAGCATCTTCTGGGGTAGTGATCTGGAGGGGATGAAGGGAGCAATTGCATCTTCCTCTCAGAGACTGGAAGGGGTTATGGGTCAGGGGGAAAAATGTCACCTTCACCTCAGGTATGGACCAAGTCATGTCCATAGCCCATGGGACGGAGAGGACAAGGAGGGGGGCCCCAGGCAGGGGACAGTGAGGGGACAGTGACAATGTTCTGGGGTGTTAGTTGCACTGTGGCCATGTTAGATGACTTATGCCCTATCCCCTGCACAGCATTAGGAAGGTCCCAGGCCCCTGCCCTCAATTGTTGGAGCATGGCAGATGCAAACTCCCATCTTGGGCATTGCATTTGTATGAAACAGCAGATTAACTAGAAGGGTCATCCAAGAAGACTGCCATTTGTGTCAAATTTGGTCTTATGTAGCTCTAATTTTAACATATTTACTTAAGGCAAAAACATGTAGATGTCATCACTCCTCAGTAATTCCCTTTATCATCTGAATTTGTAGCCTTGAGGAGGCATCCAGGTTTGTTTGAGTCATCTCTGCAGGCTGATATTGCAGGATTAAGGGAGAGGAATTCACTTTTTAGTTGAACCTCTTCATCAGATTGCATTCCCTATGTTGCTTGAGATTGAGGCTTAGTGTTCCTCCCTGGAATGCTGGTATGATGCTACTGCTGTGAAGCTTCTTTCCAGTCCCAAAGTGTCTTAGAAATTGCCATCATCAGGGTGGAAGCCTCCTCAGCCCAAATGGTGCCCTGAGTAAAATTTTGGAAATGTATAGCAACATTGGATGTCCTCTAACATCTTTCTTGGTTTCTTCATTCAGGAGGGATATTGCACATATCCATGAAGTAGCTGATAGAAGCACTGCACAGATGCTCAGTAAAATGGTAAGGTCAGTTGTCTACTGGGCTCTCATCTCATAGCTGGATCTCCAGAGATAGGGGGAGCTGCAATTTGCAGCCTTCCTGAACAGGAACACCTGCTGTGTTACATCCTGTCTAAGGGAAAACTGGTATCAAAGCAAAAAAAAAAAAGAGAAATTAACTCCCAAGTGCAGAATTTTTATTCTTACTCATCCACTTGAATGGCTTGAAGTTTTTAATAATTCTGACTATGTTTAAAAATGATGACCTTTCAAAATTTTGGATAAAACCAGATAGAGCATAGCCTATGCACAGTTTGCATTAAATTTTAAGATATTTCAAAATGATACATATAATTGAATTGAGTTGTAGCTTTGTTTGCTTGCTTTTTACTAGTTTATCCAAAAAGCATCTTTCCATAACAGCTGCATCAAAAAAGCTGCAATGGGAAACCTCTAGGACAGCAGAAATACTTGCTCGGGTCTGACATATTTAATGGCAACATGTAGACAAAATTATTTTAAAGGTGCCTTTCATTTACGTTACCCAATTTAATAGATACCTGTATGTGTTTTTATCTTTAAAACATTGTCCAGTTTGTGAGGTCTATGCTATTTTTCAACTTGCTTGCTCCAGAGGGTCTCCCATATGCCAGCAGCATGGATGGGTGCCTTAAGAAGAGAACTAGCACCACACAAAGCCTTTTCTCAGGAGTTATGGAAATTACCCAGACTTGAAATGCAGCTGGAGTGATTCCTTTCCATATTTCTATATACTTGAGAGGATGTATTTTACTTTATCTGATGTGTGCCTTATTCTGCTGTAAATATCTGATATCTCTGACAGGCTGTTAGTGACATCATTCAGTGATCCAGCTCAGGACATGTTTATTATCTCCAATGATATTAAATTGTTCTGTGTGATCCTTTTGAAAAATCAGTCCTTGGCTGTCTAATTGGTTGATTTCATTCACTAATAAATCATTAGATGTAATATTTTTTGGTGCCTGTTAAAGAAGATTAGAAAATGGTAGCGATGTCTCTTTCAATGCATTTGGGTGGAATTTTGCATTGTTGTTTTGAGCTTTTGATATAATTCCAGTGCCTTCATTTAAGATACCAGTTACTGTGTTAGAAGAAAGAGGGGAAGTATTGCTCTTAATATCTGTGGGATGGGTAAAGCCACTTCACATACCAAAAGGTGTGTCCCTTGTTTGGGAATTTCTTTATATTGTATCTTTTACCTCACAGCATGCCTGGGGCTGTGGTTTTGGGACAGACCATGAGGTTGAGAGCAGCACTGCCAGCTGGGGCCCTGCTGTTGGAAGTGGAGTGTTCTGGCACGCGATTAAGGAGTGGGAATAGGCAATAGTCCCTGAGGAGAAGCTGCAAGAGAAAGACAGTGTGGTGAAATGGGAATGGAGAGCTGGAGGGAAAAGGTTTTCCTTGGAACCACATCAGTTTTGGCGATGCTGGGCTTCCCGTGGCACCACTTTTTATATTATTCTTAAGAGAGTAAAAATGCAGTGAAAGACCTTCTGTGGCCTTGTTATGGTTTAAATAAATTGGCTCAAAATAGATCTAAAACATCACTGGCACTGTAACAGTTAATGGAGATTCTGAAAGCATTGATCCAAAACTGATGCCTGCCTTTGGGATTCCAAATGGATGGTGCTTCCATTACGGCAAGCTCAGCTGTGTTGGGCAGTGACAGACACAGATAACAAGTTTGCTGTATCGATGCCTGAGAGTGCTGCCTGCTCAAACTCGTTTAACACTGGGCTAAACCCTGCTTTACAAAGCTGCCCCTAAGCCAGAGATGAAGTACTGAAAGCTTTTGGGGCTGTTTTAGGGGAGGTGCCCCTTGGTGTGCTGGTGATGCTGAACATCAACCACTGTAGACTCAGGTCTGCAAAATATAGGAAGATAAGCTTAGATAACGTCATTGTTCCTTTGGGGGGGAAACACAATTCTCCTCAGGGGTAGCCTTGCAGAAACCCCAAACCCAAACAAAGGTTTCTACTCATCCTTCTCCCAACAGATCCAAGAGGCACCGTGTTGGCAAGGCTCTGGAGTCAGGAGAAATGTGGAACAGCTGGTGGTTTAGCTTTGGTGTTGCTGTTTTTTAATTAAGTGCTGTGAGTGTGTGCCATGGGCTGGAGGCTGAAATTCAGAAGCATCTTTCCAGGGTTCTGGAAAACAGCCTGATGAGCAATGCTTGAGGAGTGACTGCATCCCACATCCCAAGCTTTCTCCCACACCTTTACACCCCTGCTTGGTGTGCTCTGATATCTACAGGCAGGCAAGACTGGCTGGGGCACTGGCAGGGAGATCTTTGCTTTTTTGAAAAGTGCCTTTCAAATGTGTTTCTCTTTTCCCACTTCATTTTCCTAGACAGAAAAGCTATCCTTGATGATTTGCTGTGATTCAGTGCAGAGATGGTTTTGTAAAAGATACTGAAAGGGTCATTGGCAGTGCAGGAGTTTGAATAACGTAGCTGTGTGGCTTCTTATGAAATTGAAGATCTGGTTATTAAACATAGACTGTAATAAAAATAGTTTCTGGTGTTGGCAGATGCATTTCAGCAAAGAAATGTGGCTTAAATGTCTTCATTTAATTCCAGTGTGTTTAAAATTGATCTCATGGACCGGAAAAGAGGGTTTTTTTCCCCTTAACTAGGGTCTGTGAAGGAAATTAATACAGGGAAGGGAAAATAGAAATACAATACCACACTCAGTGAAACAAATGCTTATGACTGAGGGCTTCATTCCTTGCTAACACCACTGGAACTGCCAGCTGTATAAGGTATGTTTTATTATGGAATTAACCTTGACCTAAGGTTCAAAGAGAAAGGTTAGTTTGAAATAAATCAGTAGTATGGTCAGGTCACTTCAAAGAGTCTAAAGCTGAGCTCGAAGATTGCATGCTGTTTATGTGTATCCAGTTGGAATAGAACATATGGTAAAGATAATAGGAGTAAACTATTTATCTCTTCCACCCGCCCCCACTTTGGATTTAACGCCTTTTTGTCCTTTGCACAGATCTGCTGCAGGGTATGTTTTTATCCTGGGATGTTTATTGAAAACAGAAATGTGGAATGAAACAACCTTTTAAAGTCAGCTGGGTAAAGCAGTTTTGCCTTTAACGTTTTTCCAATTGCTCAGATTAAAGTAAACCATTTTGGAAGTAGTCATGAATATGGTGAATCATAGTTCTTTGTCACTTGTCTCAGTGAATTCAGACACTCTTGGGAAAATCAAAACAAAATGTGCTCAGTTCTGAATTATTGTTGTTCTGATCTGAAAGCAGGATAACATTTAATTGTAACATGTGAGTTACATGTATTTAAGAGCTTCCCAAATACCAGATAATTCATGAGACATCCTAGTAACCTGGGCTTGAGTATCCCAGCCAGCACAGGATTTGGGAACTGAGGGTGGTTGCACAATTTATCCAAAACCACTTGTAAACTGTTTCAAAACTCAGATTTGTCCTCATGGCTGCTTTAGATTCCAACTTTTTGATGGAGAGGACCAGAATCCCATCTGGGAATTCCTGAATGACTGATTCCAGAATGATTCCTGAATGACAATCTGCTGCTTTATCCAGAAGACCAACCTGTACCTTTTGGTCCATGTGCCCTTATTCTTTTCTCTCTGCCATAAGGGAAGTACTAGGACTTGTGAAGCAGTGTGTCCACCAGTCACTTGAGTCCAGGTTCAGCTTTGTGTAGGTCTCTTATAGGGGAAGTAAAACAGCTTTTCGCTTCTTCCAAATGCATTGGATGCAGCCTGGTCTATTGAAAGGTGTTCCTGTCCATGGCAGTGTGGTGGAACAGGATGATATTTAAAGCCCCTTCCTACCCAAACCATTCTTGGATGGAATGAAAGACAAAGCAGATGCAGTAAGAGGCAGGCAGTTGTCTTAGATGCAAAAGTTCTCCTTGTTGATTGAAGCACTGAATTGCTGTAGTGCGAGGCCAGCACTGTAGTTCTGCAGTGCTTACAGAGAAACAGTGGGCAGAGCAGTGTTGCTGGATGATGGGAAGCAGAGGGGATCCTCTGCTGAAATTAAAACCATTTGTTGAGCCAAGACATGGTCACTCAGTAATTGTTTTGCTCCACAGATTGTTTTTTCCATAATGTGATACATGCAGTTTACAGATAGTAGCATGTTTTAAGATTTATGATTGCCTGACTTTTCCCATTAGTAGGGAAATCTGATAATTGTCCATTTTAAAGTGATTGCTGAACAATAGGAAGGGGTATGCTTGTTGAAAGTAAACATAAAAGTGAGCTGGATCTATGTAAGGGTGCTGAGCCTTTGATAGATTTTTCTCCTTACTGCAGTCTTTGATCTGCCACACCAGAAAATAAACTCAGTGGGAGACTGGATATAGGATATAGAACAGGTCACCTCTAGGTCATGGACTCCAATCCAAGCCAGGTCAGGAGTGAGGCTCTGGGTCAGTTCTGGCAGAGCTGGGGGTGGCAGCACCCCTGATGTCTGCACTGCATCTGTGTCATGGCACAGGGGGTGTGTGAGTCTGCAGGGTCACCCCTGCAGCAAAGAGGGGACCTATTGCTTCTTCCCCACTTTGCAAATGAGAGCTTTACAGCTTTGCCAAGGAGATAAATGATATGGGAATACCCAGGGCAACACAGGGACTACATCAGGATCTGACTCTCAGGATTGTTCTTGCTGGAGAAAGCTGAGTGCTCTGGCATGGGTTGTGTGCAGGTTGTGCCCAGTCTTCAACATCAATCTCTGTATTCCCTATCTTCTCAAAAAATGCATCAGCTGTCCCTCTTAATTATCAGTTAATCTGAAAAAAAGGAAGTCTGCAAAGAGATCATATCGGCCTTGTAGTAAGAGACCTGTTAATGTGTAGCAGTTGTCCTGGAGGCAGCATCATCTCCTTGCAAATAAAGGGCTGTTACTGTTACCTAAAAAATACTTGAGCCCTATGTCTCCACCTTTGTAGGGCTGATTTCAAAGGAAGAGTTGTGCAGCTTTTTTTTGGAAGGAACTGGATGCAAATACTCCATGTAAGAAGCACACACATATAACAGGTCACAAATAATCTGATACAGTGCAGTAGTATAAGGTTTTATGGCTATGGAATGTGAATTTCTGGCTATGAACATTGATCTAAGCTGAGAAGAAACATGGGTGAGTTTAAACATCAAAACTGAAATTCCAGGATTTCTCACTGTCAGAGAAGTCACTTCAGTTTCTTTCTGATGGTTCCAAAAAGAGCAGAAATGGGGATTTTATTGTGTTTCAGCTGTGTCAGATGTGGGTAGCTCGTTCTGTTTAATCTTGTGCAAGAGACAGCTGCCAAGATTTATCTTTGCAGGAAGGGAAACACAAGTGAGAAAGGTCTGAAATCTCATGTAGCTCTGGCCAGAATCATGTTATCTGAAATAACTGGTTATCTGAAGTTTGGCCAAACCTCACTCCACTCAGAAGTCTCAGCACGAGACTAGAGCTGTATGGATAAATAACAAGACCCAGGCTGTCTTCAAGGGGACTGGACTCTGAAGCTCTGGTCCAAATTCAGCACTGTGTGAACAGTACATAAGGGTCTACCACAGTGATCCAACTTCTGCTGAGCTCCAAAATACCCAGCCTGCAACACAGTGAGGCTTGTCCTTAAGCTCTGTGACTCTCACCTCTGTGGCATTAGAGAGGATAAAGCAGCATTTAAAGGCAGATTTTGCCCAGAGAGATACAGCTTTCCTGTGTCTGAGCATCCCATCTGCTGTGCTGCTCTTTTTTGAGCACAAGGATGCCTCAGTGAAGACAGCCTAGGAGGAGCTTGGTATAAGTGGTGTGTGTTGTGTCTGCTTTAGCTCTTGTCCCAGGGAGAGGCCTGTGCTGGATTCCAGCTGCCGGCTGATGGCAGCAGCGGATCTGCAGAGAGGCGGCTCTGCCTCCTCACCTGCCTCTGCCCTCCACTGCTCTGACCACATTGCCCCAAACATTGCAGTTTTGGGTTATTCCCACTGCCCTGCTGCAAACCAGCCATTGCTTCTAATCAAGCAAGTCATACACAGGAGAGTGGTGTGGGAATAATTCTGCTGCTTCAAAGGGGAAAAACTGTCAGAAACTTGCTTTGTCTGCACACCCACCTGCTGCTGTGTCCCTTCACATACAGAACTGGTGAATCATCTCCGAAAACTCAGGTGCTGAGGTGTTCCTTTTCTAAAGACAGGACTGATATTTCCTTGAGAGCTAGGAGATGACAGTTCCCCCTCCCTTGGAAGGACTCTAGGGTTTGCCTCACTGCTGTCCTGCTTTTCCCTGGGACGTGTGAATGCATGGCATTACACTGAAAGGGAAAGATTCCTTCTTAAACACAAACAATGATTTTAGGGGAAGAAAGGGAACAACTCGCTATTGTTACATTGTTCCCTACCTCAGCCTCACGCTGAAATATTTAAGGTCCTCCATGAATAATGCAGCCTCAACCCCAAGCCTGTTTTGCACTTCACACTAAGCGGGCCCATAAAACACCAGGATTGCTCCTGGCATACATTATGCTGTATAGAACATCTCCTACCGAGCAAAGCTTTGTCTTCACTGCCACAAAGGATGTTGGGATGTTTTCCCCTGTCTCCAAGAGAGATAATGAGCACAAGAGCTCTTGTTTTAAGATGTTAGTGGGAACAAGTGACCTGTGGTGTTTTACCTGCTGCTAAGTAGCTGTGGTCTACATTGCATCTCCTGCTTATGCTGATCCCATGTCATTCCCTTTTAATCCTGTGGTTTATAGTAGGACAGCTATACAACACTAAATCTATGGGAAAATATATTTAAATGTCAGGTAGGAGACAAACTGATACATTAGGTATCAGGATTGATTCATAACCAAAACCAGGAATCCTTTCTTTCTTGACTAGAAATTATGTACTTAAAATATATCAAGGAGCAGAAGCAGCATGATGTAATGGATTGAGGTTCATAACATGCTCTGTCATATACAGCATGTCCCTTCTCAGGCCCTTGTAAAGTTCAAGAGATATTTTTGTAGCATTTTAATGATGCTGTTATTGAGAACAGGACCCCTTTGGTGCATGGTTTAGTCACTTCCACCCACACTGTGCAAAGGAAAACTGAGGAAAGAGGAAAAAAAGGCCTCAACCCCTTCCAATGAAGATACCTTTGCACTCACCCTAAAGTACAAAGGTGAGGCTCTTGACGAATTTTGGATTAAAAGAAGCATTATGTCTCCCTGGACATCTGGTTTGTCATCAATAATGACATTAGGATCTGTCACATAGGAATTGCCTTCTGTGATCCGGTCAGAGGCCTTTCAAAGGGAAGGAAATGGGAGGATGGCAATCAAGGAATGGTTTGCTGCAGGGAAGAGTGACTTAGAATCCTCAGAGGTGACCATGGACTTTCCTCAGCTCAGCAAATCACACCATTCCTCCATCAGCGCTAGAACAAAGATATAAAAACCTTGAGTTTTAGAAAAATCTTGGGAAGCATTTGCTGAAGGGAGGAGATAACGCTGGAAAAGGTAGGATTGTATGCCAGGTGCTTTAAAAAAAAGAGGACCATAGAATCATAGAATGGTTTGGCTGGAAGAGACCTTAATGATCACCTAGTTCTAACTGCCTGTGGCAGGGACACTTTCCTCTAGTCCAGGTAGCTCAGAGCTCCCTCCAGCTTGGCCTTAAACACTTCCAGGGATGGGGCATCCACAACTTCCCTGGGCAGTCTATACCAGTGCCTTCCCACCCTCACAGGGTAAAATTTCTTTCTAATATTTAATCTAAGCCTACTCTTACTGAGTGCAAAGGTTCATTCAGAGGTTTTCCAGGTACGTTCTTGGATCATCTGGGTTACACCATCTTCTAACTTGCTCCCAAACTAGTGCTGTTTGGAAAGGTGAACATCTCTGGAAACCCTCCTTCTGGCACAGCAATAACATGAAACCCCCCCAGGCACCCAGTGATGCTATATTCCACAAGTTTGTTAATATCTTTATTAGCCAGGTATGAACTTTCCCCATTGATACCTAAGATTAATCTCATCACCAGCCTATCAGCTGTTTATTTAGAGGTAAATCCTCATCCTGTATTTTGGCCATCAATTTCCATTAGTTTCTCTATATGGGTGATTGAATAGTCCATTGCCTGTACTAATAAGCACCCATTAGTTGTCCCACAGAGCTTTAGCTTTATTAGAAACAATTCCATGTCAGGCTAGGCCAGAAAAAAGGCTTTTAGCTGATTTGTTTTGATTGCATTACTTGGAAGGTGGCTTTTGAGCACCTGGAATGTTAGAGGGGTGCCACATCCAATAGGGATGCTTTTGTTGGAGAAATGCAGATGATACAGCTGCATGATGCAAGATGAGGATTTGCTGTAAGGGCACACAAAGTGCATTTAAATCTGCAGCAATGGCTCTTTGGTTTGCCCTGTTTTGGTCAGTCTAGAAAGAATCTCCAAGAATTCAAGCTAAATGTTTCCAACACCTGTCTAGATTTGGGTTTTGGAATGCCAGTGGATCTCAGGATCTGCCATTGGTGTTTCTTTTCCTTTTTCATTCTCCCTCTTCATTCCTCACACCACCAGCCCAGAAATTTCCCTTTTTGCAGCATTTCAGGCTGCAGTAAGCTGGTTACAAGCAATTTGGCTTGCTGCTCTGAAGAAAAAAAGTGTGGAAGGCAGGAGGAATTGCTGCAAATCACCATTCAGCTGCTCTTCATCACACTGGCTCTGGCTTCCATCTACCCGACAGCCCTGCTAAAAGGATAATAATGCTTTAAAAATTAGAGTCAGCCGAACAACTACTTCATAAATTCATGGCCTTGCCCTGATCCTTTCCAGAAGTTTTTCTTTCAGATTGAGTCCACGCCAGACCTTGGATTCCTTCCCTTTGGAAATGCTGCTGCTTTTCTAGTTTGGGAGCACTCTCTGGGTCACCCAGCCGTGCAATGGGGGCTACTAATTATCTCTCATTACCTCAGCAGAAACAAGCCTCATTTCAGGATAACTTGTGCTCTCTCCATCAGAGAACACAGGATAATCTCTAAGTGATGTCTCGTTGTGAGATTTTGTCCTTGATAGATAAACTGGTCCTGAAATCCTGTTAAGAGATATTCTGCCTCCTCTTAAAACAGACAAACTCAGATGAGACACTTCTGTGGAACACAGAAGAGACGCTTGGCTTTGCCTACCTGATGGGAAACACCTCTGGTTTGCAGCAGCTGTTCCCATCTGTACTGCTTCTGAAAGCAGTTGGAGATCTAAAACAACCTTGGCTTTTATATGGGACTGATGGTCCTTCTCGGCTGCTCAAATGCGCCTCAAGTTACCAGCAGAAAACCACAGCAAATGGACTGGGGGCTTGCTCGAGATGTGGTGGGAAGGGAGCACTGTTTGAATGGGTGGTACAGCATCTTTTCAATCCGTGTCATATCCTACAAGGCAAGGGATGAACTGCCCTGTTGGCTTTTCCACCTACTCCAAAGGTGTGCAGTGCTAGAGAATCTGGATAGGAGAGGTCCCACCATTGCCAGATGGAGATGAGACTCAGCGTTACTGTTCTGCTTCATAACTGGAAACTCAGCAGGAACAGTACCTGACTGGCAGCTTCCAGGATCTTCAGCCTGGTCCCTTAAGGAAGGCAACCTCTTTGTGTGTTCTGCCAAGATAACTCTGACCTCAGTGTGTCTCACTTTATCTGCATGAAGACAGGAACAACATTGTTATCCATGAAGATATTAAAAGGTTCTGCAAAGATTAAATCCCATCAAATTTAGGGTCTTCATATCATTAAGTAAGTTTGGACAGTAAAAGAAATCCATATCCATCAGTTGTGAGGGAAGTTTGAAAATGTCTTTTAAAAGGAAATTAGATTTCATAAAAAAATTTAGAGAGATATAAAAATGAAATATCTTATTTTATCAATCTGACAACTCCAGCAGTCAAGTTGCTTCCCAAGGCATGCTGGTGGGAAGAGAGAACCTTCCCAAGTCTGGGCTTCATAAAAACAGAAAGTAGTTGATGTTGTGTTAGATTTGTTTGTTTTTTTGAAATTTACTCAGAGCTGTTCGGTTGTGGAGGACTCAAATTCCTGATCTTTATTTATAGGTTTTGTTGTGCATAGGACCTGTGTCTCCCTGTAGCTGTTTTTGTGACTGAAAATAGTGGTAGAGATCTATTCTCTTGGGTTCTTTTCTTCTTAGCATTTTGCTTTTGGCCTTCACTGAGCTTTGAGAGTCAGGGAACTGCTTCACCCATGAGCCAGGAGGCAAATCTGCTTTTGAGATGTACAAGAAGGGATCACCACACTTCTCTGTTTTTTGGGGGAAAATGTATGAATGTATTTTTTTTAAGCATGAATATATGAGATATATGAATATATCTCATATGATAAGGACCATTCCCTTTCAGTAGTCTGTTTCCATCTTCCTAGGAACAGTTCTACACTGCCCAGCTCTTTCTAGTGTCCATCAATAATTTCTCTTGGTGCAAACAATAAATTTAATCGTGGAGATTAATTTTGGTGGTGCTGCAGCAGGGTCTAGGTCTGGCACAGCTCCTCATAAAGAGAGGCTCTCTCCTCCTGGCTGCAGAAGCTGCTGGGGCTGTAATCTGTCTCCTGTGCTGCATCCTCGCCCAAGGACTGGCAAGTCTGAGCCCAGCCTTCAAAAATAAATCCATCACAGCAGCAGGGAGCAGATGAAGCCTCTGCAGATATAAAGGTCAAATGATAAAGGCCATGTTAAAATATGCTCATAGGAAATGGCAGCTTATAAGTACTCTGTGATCTAATTACTTATGTCAGGCAGATAAGCCTGGACAGCAATTATTTTTAACCTAAATCACGCAAACAACTACTGTAGGGGCTTTGCCAGTTCTCAGCATTTCTTTCTATTCTTTTTGGGGCAAAACATGAAGCTCTGCAGGACAAACAGCTGTCTTAAAGGATTTATTTTCATTTTCATGAAGGTGGGAAGCTGCTTCAGTTATATATGGTTATGGGTTTTTTTTTTCTTTTCTGAGAAAAAGAAGCCATACATATTGTATGTAGTCCATGGGCAGCCCTGGTTTGCAGTGCACATGGTGTGGGACTGGGGTTTATTTTCCTGCTGGCATGGCTGGATATGGGCAGAGGAGAAAGCTGTAGCTGAGGACAGCAGGTCTTCATGCAGGAGGGTGTCAGCTGCTGTGATCTGCTGGGCTGGTGAGATGAACAGTGATTTGGGGAGGGAGAGAGTTGGTTCTTACCATGCCATGCTTAATGGCCTTAGGGATTGAGCAAAGCAGTGCACCTGAGAGGAGCCACACACGAGTACATCAACTCTTGGTCTCTGTGAAGAATGGAGGTCCCACCTTGTGACTCCATCTTAGCTCTACACAGAAATGCTGTGAATTAACCCTTAGCCCAGAGCAAGAGCACAGGATAGGAACCACATTGCCCTTTTGCAGGCAGCTGTCACAGCATTCTGCTCCAGCCTGGCACACAAAATCCAGGTCTGCTTAGTCCAGCATCATCTTCCAGCCTCCACATGACTTAAAATTTTCCTTCATGGTTCTGGAGAAGCTCTTTAGGCAAAAATATTTCTCTGTGCCTTACAGAGAGATTTTGGGAACATGTATCATCTTACATGATGCTTCAGTCTTGGTTCTTTGACCTGTTCCTGAGGGAGCTGCCCTTGTTCTCTCAAGGTCATTTGGATATCAGCAGAGACGTTCATCATCCTGGGGCCTCAAGGAAGGTATTGATCACCTATGATGGATTGGCACATGTGTTGTGCAGGAGGAATGACCAGTTAATGGATGAAAGATGTGAGAGCTTGTGTTTTCATCCAAGTCACTGCTTCTTTCTCCTCCTTGACATGAGGGTCCTCCTGCCCCAGTGGGAGATACAGAGGAGTGAGAGAGAGAAAGAGAATGGCTAAGGGAGCCAGTGGATGTTTGTGGCACCTTCTGCTGGGACACAGTCTGGGTGTTCCTGCTCAAGCTTGGCCTGACTGAGCAGTGGGTTTGCAGCAATGCTCCAGCCATAAATGGTCCATAAGGAACACAAGAGAACTGGTGTCTGAGGCACCAGTGTGTAGTGGGATCATTTTGGAGTTCCATAGCTTTAGAGTGAGCAAGAGGAGATGCCATGTGCCTCTCAGTTGAGCTGTTCTCCCAGCCTGCACGAATTTTTGCAAAAGGTGATTTAATAAATCTTTGTAATCCAGTGTAGTATTGCCTGTCCCCACTGAGACTCTTCTGCATGAGGTGTTATTCCAAAGGGCTGTTTCTGATTGATTTTTTTCACCCCTGATTTTTTTCCTATGTGAATGTTTTGGAAGAAAAGCACATTATTCCAAATGTGATTAAGTCATTTGGAAGAGGATTATGGTGTTTTGGAATAACACCCTCTTATTCCAGAATGAGATCAGTCACACAGGGAGTTAATCGGAAACAGCTATTTTGCTCCTCTGGGAAGCCTCCACCAGCATGACAAATGGTCAGAGCTGCTCCTACCCCTGCTGTCCACTGGTGCCTTGGTCCAGGTGGAGTCTAAGGCCAGACAGTGCATTATGGCTCAATCATTTAGAGATATAATTTAATTGCTTCTGGCCTTGACACTGGGATTTCTGTAGCAGTGAAACCTCAGAGTCCTCCATAGAAGTCACAACAAATATAGGCATTTAGTGGCTCATGGCAGGTGTCCTTGGAAGTGAAGGAGGTGTTGTCTTCAAGAGATATTTGCTGCCCCAAGAGCCTCTGCATTTATTTCAGTAAGTGTGTGACTGAACTGCCCCAGAAGCAGCTGCATTCACCCCTCTGCATTGCTCTTCTCATCAGGTGTGGTGAGCTTCATCCCTTGGCCATTGTCATGAAGACATTGGTGTGACCTGTGGTCTAGAGCGGCCTGGTCTAGTGGAAGATGTCCCTGCCCATGGCAGGTGTTTGGAAACAGCTGATCTTTAGGTCCCTCCCCACCGAAACCATTCTAGGATTCTTGTGATGCTGTGGTCACACTGCATCCTCTGCACGCACACATGGCTCTGCTGTCACACTTCATGAGGCAACAACCCAGAAACTTGTGGCTTCCATATGCTACAAATTATATTTTTTTCATCCTCTGATATGTATTTATTATTGAAAATTAAAGGGTTTCCTAAATTTTTATTTCTGAGCTGGGCCAAACACAGCTTAGGCAGTAAGCAATGCATATTTATTTCCAGCACATGAAGGAAAAATATAACATCTTTCCTTGTGTTTCTATAATTTCTTTTCTGTGCATATGCAAATTGCTGGTTTATTTGTGCAAGATTTATGCAACTAAATGATGGGGAATTATAGAGGCAATTCATTGCTTAGAAAGAAGAGACACAATTGCTGCAATTTGCTCGTGCCATGCACTAATTCCTTCAGAAAATGCTTTTGCTCATTTATTTGCACTGAGCACCGATTTCTGCACCCCTAAGCAAGCTTGGGAAATGTTCTCTGGGCTCAATAGACTGCAAATGGTTTATATTTCTTTCTGCCTGTGCCATCGCCTCCCCATAATACTTTATAGCAATTAGTAACAGTAATGAAATATAGCCATGATTTCTCAGCACTGGAGAAACACAGCCAGTGCTTGAGAATCAAGCACATTTTCTGGTCAAATTGGCCATTTAAACATGCTGCTCAGGAAGCTTTAAATCCACCTCGATGGATCACTCTGAGCTAAGCTCCATGGGGGGCAAAAGCACTACTGGAAGCAGATTTTTTTCCTTTCCAAGGCTGAACCTGATCTGTGAGGTGATGCTCACAGCTTTGGGAAAACCTCTCACCCAGGCACAAACTGATACATTGCGCCTGCTGACAAGCAGCACCCTCACTGCTGTAGGGATACCTTGGCTCACAAAGGGAGTGGCAGCAGATGAGGCTGCTCCAAGGTTTTTTTCCACATACCTCCTTTATGAGGCCACATAGAGAAATCTTATGGGGCTGGGATCATAATCTCATGCAATCACTTAGTTTGGGAAAGCATATTAAGATCATTGAGGCTGACTGAGCCTCCTTTTCTCCAGACTGAGCCCCCTCCAGATCCCTCAGCTGCTCCTGGTGCTCCAGGCCCTTCCCCAGCTCCGTTCCCTTCTCTGGACACGCTCAAGGCCCTCATTATCTGTCTTGGAGGGAGGGGTCAGTTTTAGGCAGGACTGGAGGTGCCTCAGCAGTGCCCAGTACAGGGAGACAGTCGCTGCCCTGATCCTGCTGGCCACATTGTTGCTGATACAGGCCAGGTGCCATTGGCCTTCTTGCCCACTGGGCACACTCTGGCTCATGTTTGCTGTCAGCCAGCACCCCCAGTTGCATTCCCCCCAGGCAGCATTCCAGCCACTCTTCCCAAGCCTGTCATGTCACATGGGGTTGTTGTGACCCAAGTGCAGGACCCGGCACTTCACATAAATGCCTTAGTTCCGATGCCCGGATGCAGGATGGAGACAGGACACAGGGACGGAGGTCCAGGGCTCCAGGAACTAACCTGGAGGTCCTGCAAAAGGACTTGTTATAATTAAATGTCACAAGACAGCTGGTGCCCAGCACTTAGGAGAAAGGGAAGTGATTTAGTTTTGGTCATTATCAGAAAAACGTGTGGAGGACGGGCAATGAGAAAAGCAGCCGTTTTCTATTAGGATAAGAGTAGGTCAGGTGTAGTTAAAACTGGGTAAATGGAGCAGGAAATGTGGCTGTATATTACTCACCCAAGATATATTGCACACATTAGCCTCGTTTGATCGGGTTATTCGGAGATTCAGTGCTCCAAGTGGTGTTTTAGGGTGGCCAAATCCAGGCTTTGTACTCTATTAAAATAAATATATTGCTTGTGTTTAATAAAGTCTCTGACTTTCCATGTAACTGAAAGTCTGCAAGTGGTCTTTGTTGGGGTCTTAATGAGTCCTTGCCCACAATGGGCTTTTGAAGGTGGAAGGTGTGATATTAATATTGTTTATGTAGCAAAATAATTTATGAATATTCATTCAGTGATGTTGCCGGCTTCCAGTGTGTTTTTGCTCTTGGGAGCTGTAATGAATTTTCTCTCCTGGCAGAGAGCTGCCTCATGGAAGCACCAGAGGCTTTGCTGCAAAGGCTCATGGGCTGCCCTGTGCTGTGGAAATGCATCAGACTGGTGGAGCAAGGAGCGTCAGAGAACTGTAAAGCTGGTCTGAAATTTGGCTGTGAAAACTACCCTAGTTTTGCAGAAGGATTAGGAAAAGTTGTTTTTCTCTGTTAAAAAGCCCCATGCAATGCAGAAGACTTTATCACTGAACAACGCAAAATGTATTGGGTTGGTTTTGGGTTTTTTTCAGTGTGTCTGAAGCTTTTGAGTCTTAATGAAGCATTCTCACAGAAGAAGTTGAGAAGGAGGTGCTAAGGTGGACAGTTGCTATATGCTTAATTTATCTTTATTAGATGATATTCTAAGAAATAATATCTTTTATCTTAACTGTATCCTTTGCAGCATCTTTGTCTGCCTTTACCCTTGGTTTTCTTTGACCACCCCTTGATGCATGGACAGGCTCTATCATGTCCCTGTAGCTCCTTCCTAAACTTTTGGATAAATATGATGGATAAATACATGCTTCTGGCATGGCAGCATCTTGCTTTCCTTTTGGGGATGGAGGTCTGAGGTCCAGGTACCTCTGAGATGTGTGAGTCCACATGGGCAGGCTCCTCCTGTGGTAGGGTGATGTAAAAGGCAGAGCAAACCTCCCTGGGGCAAACCCTGCTCTGCAACTTAGCCCAGCTCTGCAAGCTCTGGAATTAGACATTCCAGCAGGAGGGGGAATGAGTCCCAGCAGGGAACCTCAGCCAAGCATTGGACCCGCCTGAGACTTCCCAAATCCTGGTTGCCAGAGAGCCGCCTTTGCTGCAACTAAAGATGATGCTGCAAATACGAACCAAAAACCAAACCAAGTGTGGGGGCACTTTCCCAGCTCTCTTTTCCTTGGCTGCTCCAGGGTGGTGCTCGGTGCATCATCCACAACCACCATCCCATCTGTGGGCAGTAAATCCTGGGGCAGCAGTCGGGGCTGACCGCGGCTTCGTTCCCACTTTGCCTCTGACAAAGCTGTATTGTTTTGGCGTGACCTGCTTTTAGGAGCCCCCTGAGGTCCAGCTGTATATCTGTCCTTGCCAGATCCTGGAGGATGGCTGGGACCCCGGCGGGGTCAGCGAAAGGGTACGTCATGGCTGGACAGCAATTATCTTCTGGGCTGGGAAAAGCCAGGGCCAAGGCTGTGCTGTGACCTGGGGTCTCTTAAAAAACCTTTGAAAGGTTCCAGGCTAGAAAAGGTTGGGTTGCTTTGCCTCAGTGCATTCTCTGCGTCCTCCCCCAGGCATCCTCTGCTAAAAAATGTCACTTGTTCTGCTTAACGGTTGCTTTATTTGGATGTCATGTAGCAAGCACATCCTGCTTTGCCCTGCCCTGGCACCCCTGGGCTGGAGGGAATGTACTTTGACCTCCTCTTAGGAAATCCTGCAGGACTGAAGGGCTATGTTTCAAATCATTAGTTCCTTAGTTTCCCATTCTCTGGCTCTGGACACCATCTGCCTGGCAGAGCCACTAAATGGTGTTAAACCCAAAAGAAATGGCAAATTGCAAGTGCAAACTGTTCAGTTTGTGTTAAACAGGCAACAGAAGCAGAGTCTGGATGGAAATTGGCAAACTAAAACTGGAAGATTGGTATCCAGGACAGCTTAGAAGGGGACAGCTGGAGAGATGTCAAGTACCCCTGCGATGGGCTGGAAGGGAGGCAGCCACTCTGGAGGGAAGCTCCACGTGTCACCTCCCGATGCTCAGCATCACTTTATTTATGTAATTTCCCCCAAGCAAAAGCAACCCAATTCTCTCTCTAAGCAAGCTCTGTGAGTCAGTGGCAGAGCTGGCCTTCCCATGGCTCCATTAATCCATCAATCCACTAAAATAAAAAAACTATGGGCAGAAGGTGTTAGTTTTGGGGGAAGGATACTGTCGCCCCGGGGAGATGCCAGTGTGTCCTGTATGCATTAATGAAACACTTTCTTTCTGGTTAGGACTTGAAGGATGCTCATTGAAAATCAGGCTGCCATGGAAACCAAAGGTGTTTAGTCTTTTGGGAATGCTGTTGGACAGAGGCAGGGAGAGGTGTGGGAGGGGGGAGAACAGTTTCTGAAGAAGAGGCATTTTAGTGAAACCCTGAAGTCACCATTAGTCCGTGCCTGTCTGTTGCTTGCAGCTGCTAATTGTGGGAGGGAAGGATTTGTCCCTGTACTGGATGCTCTTCATGGCTCCAGGGGCCTCCTTGCCCGAGTGTGTCCCTGGATGGATGGGGCATGTGGACCCTTCTGGCTGCAGGGACTGGGATTTGCTGTGGCAGCGGCGCGGGGTGCGGACAGGATCGGCAGCCATGGAGCCCCGAGTGGCCTGGCTGCTGTCGGCGTCAGGTCCCTGACAGGAGACAGCAGGTCAGGGACCTTCGGCTGCTCAGGGACCCCGGTCCCCTGCCCCTCTGCTCCCCCTCCCCTGCTCCTCGAGATGAAACACAGGAAGGTACAGGCGTGGAGAAATAATGGAATTATTGCTCTGTCATGTACCATTTATTTTAATTAACGCAGCACGTCGGCTCTGTGACAGCAGTATTAACGAAGGTTGGGAGATTACTGCGAAACAATGTCGTTTTCCTACCCCTTGTCACTTCCCAGCGCTGTCCCCGGACCAAACCTCGTCTCCTTTCCCCTGTTCATTCCACTTTCCATCCTCAGGTGCTTGCTGGGAGCCCGTGGCCATAGGCAGGAGCTGGGGGCTGCTCCCGCTCCCCCTCGGCCCCACACAACTCCTCGTCATCAGAAGTACCCTCTAACACGTGTTTTAATTAGAATAATCAATGAGTTGCATTAGGAAAAGGACAGGAGTGGGTTCCTGTTGCACGCACAGAGCTCTTCGTTGTAGCTCATACAGCACTCTGCGCTAATGCTGCTGGAGGCTGTCATTAAGGCTAATTAATTGCAAAGATACCCAGTGCTTTCTGTTGGGCACCTTTGGATTAGGGGCTGCTCAGTGCAGCGGGGGCAAACCTGCAGTGGCTCAGCCTGGGCTTGAAGGCAAAATGCAAAGAAATAGATTAAAAGAGCTAATAGCTACCCTTCTCCCATCAAATATTCCTGAAATCAGCACGTTCCTGCAGAAAACCTCAGCGCATTGGAAAATGCTCGGCGCTGAGGGCCGGGGCTGTCAGTGCCGGCTGCCTGAGGATCGATTCACCCATGATTTGGATTTCTCCTTTCGCAGCAGTTAATGCTCTGCCAGTGTTTTGCCACCATATCCCGCTCCGTAATTACAGTGACTGCACGGATCAATTAGCGCCGCTTAAAGCCATTAGCAGCCCAGCCCCTTAGCCCGGAGCTCATGGCCAGCAGCCCTGTGTGTAGGGAAGCCGTGGAGGGACCCATTTGCACGGTACCTGCAGTGGGCAAACCCTCACTTCTTTTAAATTCAATTTTGTTCTGGTTTTCCGTGTTTTAACAATGTAGTGATGGCCTCAGCAGGGACACTGGGGCACACTTTGTCTGGCTGAGAATGTTTCATTTCTCTGGGATTTCCATGTTGCCTCTTGGGGTTGCCCAAAAGGTAACAATTCTGTTTTGTGATGTGGTTTGGGATGTACTTTCCCAGTATCTCAGCCAGGGGGATGAGGGAAGCGGAGTGAGAAGCAGAGGAGGGATGAGAGCAAAACCATTTTCTTATCTGAGAAGAGGAAGACAAATAGTCTCTCTGTGCCTCAGTTTCTCTGTTAGAAATGCAAACTCTGCCTCTACTGCCCACATCATCTGCAGACTCAGAGCTCCATGGTCTTGGTTAAATGATTTATCAACTGCAGGAACACCAGGAGCCAACCAGCTCCGGTGGGATGACTCAGTTAAAGGATGGAGATGAAGCTCCAGGCTCTTCACAAGCTCATCCCAATATATTAGTGAGCACAAACACCTCCAACACCACGTTTCCAATTCTAATACAACCATTTCCATTCATTTTTTGTCTTATATAAGAAGTGAAAAGCATCCGAAATTTTCCCAAAAGAGGGCTTTCCTACTAAGGTCTCTCCTAAAAAAACAGGTTAAAAAAGTCCTAGCAGAAGCCAT
This sequence comes from Anthoscopus minutus, assembly GCA_013399455.1. NCBI lineage: Eukaryota > Metazoa > Chordata > Aves > Passeriformes > Paridae > Anthoscopus > Anthoscopus minutus. The sequence goes on from VWYI01031724.1 coordinate 668,585, forward strand.
AGCTGTTAACCAAATCTTGTAACACTTGCATTTTCCATTCAGGGACTTTTTCTCTCTTTTCCTTCCTTCGGTGAAAGGCTTTTACTGGATTTAATGCTGACATGTCCCAACCTGTGTGGCCTAGCTGTCCCTGGGCAGAGCTGGTGTCCCCAGCAGGGAGGATTCCTCTGGATTTAAAAAACATAAATAGCCCCAAGGTGCTTTTCATTTTTTTTCCTATTTCTCATAATTCTATCATACAAGAAAAAAAAAAAGGTGGTGTAAAACTCATATTCTCAACAGGACTGAGAGACTCCATGTTCTGGAGACCCCACTGGGGATATGTTGGTCCATGAGGCAACTTGGTGGTCCCTGGGAGAAACTGAGGTAGCTGATTTCCCAGTGCAAATTCATAAATCATGTATATAAAAAGTCACTCAGGGCACTCTAGCCCAGCATGGGGCAACTGTAAATATTTTTGATCTAAGGGATTATTTTCTCTTTGGGCAGTGTCTCACTCTGTGTGTGACATCTTGTTCCTAGATTGATGTGTTATAGGCACGTGGGCCCTTGTATCTGCTCATGGTTAGTCAATAATGCCAAAACATATGGGCTGTCATGTACTTTTCCATGTATTCCTGTTATATAGGCTCCGAAAATAACTTGAGGGTTAAAAAATAAATAAATCTCGAGGATAGTATTGTTCGTGCTAGATAAAATCCTGTGAACAAAGCAATTGGCATCATTTCACTTGCAAATTGAGCAGCGAAGCAAAATACCATTTATGAAACTGTAATTTATTCTTGGAAAATCAAGCACTTACAATGTCAGCTTGTCGCAGGTTAAGTTACAGAAAAGGGAAAAAATAGATTAATGATGAACGTGACAACATTTCAGGGGAAATCATCGCAGCAAAAGCCTTTAAAAAGCCTGTTTGCTCCCTGCACAAATGGGATTTTTATTTTTTAATCCCAAGAATATTAAACCAGGGATTGCTTTGGGTCTCAGTGGTGCCGGTGCCGGGTGCAACCAAGCAGGCAGTGGCAAAGTCTGAGGAGGTCCTTGCACCCTCTTTACCCTCATCCTGCTGCATCCTGTGCTGGGGACCCCTCACTGCTTTTGGAAGAAAGCATTATTATGGCTCATTATTTTTTTCCCTGCCTGCAATTTGTCCATCCCTTAACGATCCTCTTTCTTGCAGATGTTCTTATTATATTCACAGAGTCACAGACTAGTTTGGGTTGGAAGGGACCTCAGAGACCATCCATTTCCAACCCCCTGCCATGGGCAGGGACACTTTCCACTAGACCAGGCTGCTCCAACCTGGCCTCGAACACTTCCAGAGTTGTAATATTCTTACATTTTGGTTCTGTACAGCTAACACCAGGCAACATGCACAAACGGCTCTTTAGTGAGGTCATCACTGGTGCCACCACTGAGGCATCAAACCCTATTACCAGTTCCTCAATATGATCCACTTAGGTTCCTTGACAAAGGTCTCCCAAGGTCTCTCCTTTACCCTGGCTTTTACTCCTTATCCCTCTTAGCCCTTTTTCTTCTGGCCAGGAGAGCATTCTCCACTAACAGACACCCCTTGAAAGCTGGCGGCACCATGGAATTGTTGCAATGGGTGCATGGGAAGAAAATGAATAAAATTTACACAAGAAGAGGACAGAGCTCATCAGAGTAAGTCCATAAGTGATGAGGAGGCATAGCCTTTTCTCCTGGCCGGTTGAAGCCACAAATCCCAGCCTGGAGCTGCACTTTGGATGTGCATCTTCTATCTTTATTTAGGGAAATATCAGCAAATAGTCCTAATCCCTGTGATTTCTGACCAGCATCTTTAAGGTGTCACTGTTAAGTCACAGTCACTGCAATGACAAGGTATTTGGGGCAGGAATGGGTATTTCCATGATTCTGGCTGAGGCATTGCTCAGCCCCCGTGGCGCTCGCTGAAGGTGACGGTAAAACAGAGTTCACAACCCGAGGAGCGATTGCCGGCTGTAATAGTGTGTCACGTATTAAGGGAGCATGTTTGAAACCACGTTATATTATTAAAATTCATGGGAGTGATTTATAGGGGTTTTTAAAAACAGCAGCTTGCCAATATAAATTGGCTTAGGAAAGTCAACTGTAATCCACCCAGGTCCAAATAATGACATTTCCTCCAATACATCCAAAAAGCTGAAAAGCAGAAAATAATATCCAGGCTCCAGAGATAAGGCGAGCACCCAAGGGAAAAAGGACTCTGAAATATTCATGCAGCCGTAGATTGGATGGTGGAAATGGCCATTCCCTATGGCTGCGTTTAGGGACTGATGAATTTAGTTACTGTACCTTTATATTTATCGCTCAATAAACAAGACAAGCTCCTTCACGAGGCAGAGCAAGACTAATTTAGCTATTTTAGCACTAAGGAAATGGCTTTCTGGGCAAGGCGAGGGGTTGGTAATTTTGTATGAAATTAGGAGAGTTTTAATTTAGTCAAGGCAGCAAGCACTGGTGGGGTCTGAAGGTGCTGGGAATAACAGGGCTGGAGACGAGAGCTGAGCATTAAATCCCTGCCTGGAACAGTGGGGTTGGGGTGCTCACCCAGGGTTTTGGGGGACCCCACACTGAGATAGAGCAGAGCCTTTCCAAACCACCTGCACCTGCTGATGAAGATGTTCCAGCTCTTGATTTTTAAGATGGTTTTTGGAGGTTTAGGCCATTGCTGTAAAGGTTTTACAGCAGCCGCGCTGGAATCAAGCGTGGCTCTGTAAAAGTGTCAGCAAATGAAGCAGTGATGCCTGAGTGGTATTAACGCCAAAATGACCTTTCCAAGAGTTAGGGCTTTATGGGATATTATAAATGATCCCTGTGTTGGCAGGGTTATAAGTAGGACATTAGCAGTAACATCTTCTCCAGTGAAATCTGAGGTGGGAACGTGATGTTTGGAGCTGAAAACACACAACTTAATTTTTCGTAGTGTTTCTGTAGCTGAAGAGTTGATTTGCGACATTTCCAGCAGAAATTTGAATGCGCCTGGTCAAAAGGAGATTGCTTCTATTAAAGACGAGTTTTGAGCTCTCAAGTAGGGCTTGTTTGAGGCCTCTTAATATTTCCAACAGCCCAAAATCAAAGTGATTTATATGTATTGCTTGGGGTTTTTTATTTCCTTAGTTTCTAAGACTTCAGATTAATATTGTCAAACCTTTTTTTTATTGCCATGAAGGCAGGGAAAGTCCTTTTTAATGAAAGCCACAAGCTCTATACAATACCTTGGCTCTGCAGCTGCTATCTGCAGTACCAGATTTCACTGAACTTACATGAAAATCCCCGGAGTGAGCCCACTCTGATCTTTTTTTCACCTCTTGCGTTGCCACTGGGAAATAAAATCAGTTTTTATGCTGGTATTTATTACGAAGTATATATTTAGACAATCCATGCTTCAATTTAGCAGTTCCGAGAGCTTCGGGGAGTTGTTTGAAGTGACTTTTCACACACCTGCTTATTGAAACCCCTTTAGAAAGTGCTGCTGGGCTCAATCTTGCTCATTTATTCCCCACAGCCTCAACTTTGCCTGTCCTTTGGCATCGAGGGCAGCAGCAGCAGCAGCAGCACACGGGACAGTGGCAGGAGGGTGGCTCATGGTTCACAGCCCATTTTGGGGCAAGGATACACCTTAGAATCCCAGAATGGTTTGGATTGGAGGGGACCTTAACAATCATTCTGTTCCCACCGGGCACAGACACCCATCACAGGGGGCTCCATCCAGCCTGGCCTTGGACACTTCAGGGATGGGGCAGCCACAGCTTCTCTGGGCAACTGTGCCAGGGCCTCCCCACCCTCACAGGTGCTGCCTGTTAGTGCTGCAGGCAACGGGAAATGGGGAAATGCAGCTGCAGCAATAGCTGAGCAAGAGCCAACATTAATTGGAAATTGATTTGCACTTCTGAGCACAGGTGTCACACTGTGACCCTGGAGGTCTCATCTCATCCAGCTCCCAAAGAGCCCCCATGCTCCCGCAGGACTCTGCTGATGGCTTGGCTGGAGTTTCATGAGCAAAGCATGAAAATAAAAATCCCTCAGCCCTTAAATGCGGAATTTGGGAAGCTGCTCTTTGAGAGGAGCCAGATTCATCACCATCCATTTGAAGTGGTGATGCCCCAAGTCACCATGAACAATTCCCACACCACAGCCCTGCATGTGAAAAGAAAAGCCCCACACAGGCTCATTTATTCTAGTTTTATTTTTCTTGTACAAGTAGCCACAGGCTAAAATCTAAACAGAGCAAGCTACAAAAACCTGGGTTTTATTATTAATTTTTTAATACAGAGCTAACAATCGTGGGATCAGTGGGATTTCAATATCAAGACAATTCAAAGTAAGAAAGGTAGAAAATAAACAGTAGAAAAGTGCTTTGCAATTTGGGTTTTTAGTATTACTTCTAACAGTTGATTCCCAAAAAGGACTGGAACAAAGGTTTAGCATTGGTTTTATTATGACTTTCTTACAAACGTAAAGATATTTCAAGTTTAAATGATGGAAACAGGATCAAACTACAAATCCCTCTTTGCTTTTAAGTCAGACCCTGATCCAAAGCCCCATGAAATCAGGCTTGTCCCCGACTTGCTGGGCTTCACACTGGTCCCATCCCTTCTTCCCACACGATGCCGAAACCCAGGCTCTGCCCTTGGAGTAAACCTGGAGCCATTTCCCCAATTCCCAATGTTCCAGGGGTTTCAGTGCCATGGCCCTGTGCCAGCAGCACTTTCAGCTGGGGGTGCTGGTGCTTCACTTATCCCCATCTCCCTGCCTGCAGCTCTAGCCCAGGCCCTTTCCTTTTCCTTTCCCTTTTTTTAATTTGCCAGGTGAGGGAAAATGAGCCAGCATCAAGTTGCTTGATGGGATCTGTAACCTGCCTGCTCCAGTGTGCATGGGGAGGGATAGATTTCCTCACACTGTTTGCACAGATGAAGTGAGGAGCTCTCCCCATTTGTTTTCATAAGCTTTTAATTTCCTTTTTTTTAACCAATTTGCCCAGATTTAAGTGCTGTTAGAGGGGGCTCAAACTCTGCACTGATCCCCCCTGAAATGCCATGGGATGGTTATCCCAGAGGAGCACCCCCACAGGCAGCAAAACTCTTCCCTTCACTATCCAGAGGCAACAAAACTTCATAGCTTCTCCATCTTTTATTGCAAACTTAAAACCTACAGTCCCTTGGTATAATTTTGGGTGGAAGCTTTAAAATTCCCAAACTGGTCCAGCACTTAAATATATCAGCACCTTTACAAAACAAGGAAGAAGAAATATAATGGTAGACAAATAAATATCTGAATCCAACAGTGTGAAAATACCCTGTCACAGCATAAAACTATTCCCTGTTCAACTGAAGACAATGTGGATACTATCCCTGAGGAAGCAGCCATCTCTGGTTAGCTTGAGATCTCCAATAGGTTGTGTGCCCATTATGGGTTACCAAAAATAAAAAAAATTAAAAACACCAGCTTTTGGATATTTATTCCTTCCTATAATTTCATCTCACCTTCTCATTAAAATAAGAGGGTTTTTGGGATCAGCTGAGAAAAGGCAACAGGTTGAATTAGTGTAATTATTTGAAAAATACTATAGGATGAGATTCCTACCCCAAACATGGGGCGGTTTTCAGCGGTTTGCACTGGATCCAACACCTGCCCATCATCCAGTGGTTTTATCTCTGGGTAGAACTGATTCCTTCCATCAGGAAAAAGTGGGGGAAATAAAAAGGAATAAGAAACCTGGCAAGCTGTTCCTTAAATGTTGTGGTGTGTAAAGGAGTGTGAAGGGAGTGCTGCCCTTGGCTGGCAGGTGGGCGCTGATGGTGAAAGGTGCTGGGAATCCACCCTGGGACTGTCTGGCTGCCTCTGATCTGAGGACATCAAATGATGTCTCAACCCCTTTCCTGTGGCACAGCCCCACAACTGCAACACACGGGAGCCTGCTGTCCCATATCCACCCAAACACAATATGTCTACCCAAGTACAACTTGTCTACTTGAGTATAATTGTGCACCAAACACAGAACAAAATTCCATCAGTTTCCTTTAAAACCAGAGTAGCAGTTTGGATGAACGAAGGACTGACTGTCCCCCAGGCTGAAACCAAACATAAGCTCTTTTAAAATTCTTTTTTTCCTTCTCATTTCACAGATTAAGGGTCTGACATACACTAGGTGATGTTTTCCAAGGTTTGGGTTGGGACAGCTTTGCCTCCAGCCCCGTTTAAGCACTACAGTAGAGCGAGTGGGGCTGTCACGTGTCGCTTTTCCAGCTTAGCAGCAGCTAGAGGCACAAAGCCTGTATGTAATTTTGAGTGGACTTTTTTGCCAGTTTGGTAGATTTAGATAATATAGGGAAGACCATGGATCACCAAATTTTAGCCTCATCCCTTCAGGGACTGAGCTGCCATAACCATCTGTCTTAGGTCCCAATGGTATGAATTGACAAGAGCGGAAAAGAAACCCCAAAAAATAGGAAAAGCTAAACATCTAAAAAATAGGCTTTAAAGATTTACATCCATCTTCAACCATCTCAGACCAACACAGAATCTGCATTGGTTTAAGCCACCATGTTTCTGCATAATTAAAAAACAACAAAAGAGAAAACTCTACTCTTGACATACTATTGTATTCCAACTAGTCAAATGGCACAGCATTTCCCTTTAATAAAAGGAAGTAGTGACAAATACTTGTTACTATTACAATATCACAATAATATGATATTAAATTAATAGCATGTTCACAGCTCCAGGAAGTCTGAGCTGAACACTACTCTAGGTTCTGTGTTCACTTTGGCAACGGTACTTATTCAATGTGAACGGTGGCGTTACACACATGAAAAAAACGATAAAAAGAAAAGCTGGGCGGGAATGGGATGGCAAGAGAGGATTGGGTTGTCTTTGATATGAGGTTATAACTTGAGCTGTTTGGTGTTGTCTTCTCCCTCCTGCCTTCCCCTAACCCTGGCATCCTCTGGCTCCTGCAGTGGGGTGGGCTGTGCTACTGGTCTCATTGTGGTGTCCCCCCACAGTCCCTTCCCAGGCTGTGTCCAGGTCCAGCATCACAGGTGTGCATGGGGATCATCTGACAGCCCATTTAGCCTCTTTGGTGGGGTGGGGAGAGGCTGTTTGGGGGTGTTAATGCCAAAATTTAACCCTTTGCATCTTTTCTGTTCTGCATGATGTCTACAGGAGGAGGAATTTTAATGAAGAGGGCTAGGAACACCGAGCCTGTACATCTTGCTCTTGAGGTTGGTGCCATTGCATCTGCTTGGGCCAAGCTGAATGAGGTGACATGGAAGGACAGAGTCCTGCTCCCAGCTAACCCTGCCCAGCACCAGGACTCAGCTCAGGGAAGAGGCATTTGCTTAGCCTCCTGTATATTGTACTATTTACACAGCCATTGGTTGCATCCCATTGCTAGTTGGGCAGGTGATGGGGGTGTTTTTGACACAAGGGACTTTCCCACTGGTACCATTTAAAAAAATACAATTAATACTTTTTTTAAACTCATTTCCTTTCCTGATTCCTTTCACTGTCCTTGCAAATACAGCAACATTTGATTTACAACCACCTATACAAAGAGATCAAACCTTCACATTTGCCTGGATTTAACCACCTCACACAGCAGGGAAAGGGCTGGCCTTTGGCACCAGCTGGCACCTGGTGTCCCTGTCCCCTGTGTGTGCCCCTATCTTGCCCATGGATGATGCCAGTCACACACTAACTCACAGGACTGCACCATGCCAGGACAACCCAACCTCCACAGTCGGGTTGGTGGTTGATCTCTGGAGGGGACAAACCCTCTCTTTGGTGTCAGGAGCTCCTCTGCCCACCCTGGGCATGGGGAAGGGGCAGCTCTGTCAGCTCCCAGCATCCTCCTTGCCTTCTCCCTCCCAGGGAACCGAGCCCTCTTTGGCTCCACTCATCCTTTTCATCCTTTGGATGTTCTCCTGTGGTTGGAAAGGCTCTGGAGGAGCTGGGGGCAGCTCAGTAGCATCTCAAGGGTTTCTGGAAGTGCTCTTTTGGGGTCTCCCCATAGGTGCTCCTGATAGTAGGGTGGGCTTTGGGGCAAGATAGTGATGCCCAGGTTTCCACCTCCCAAGGGTGTGTTGTGCTGCTCATGCTGGCACATGCCATAGATCATCCTGCTTGGAATCAACCTTGGGGAGCAGCACACTCATGGGGCAGAAGGGTGCCCTGGCCCCAGCACTGGCATCTGAGCACTCCATCCCTTCAAATCCAGGTTGGACCAGTGCCCAAATCAGCCCTGGAAATGCAGTGGTGCCAGGGAGCCACAGGGCATTACACTGCTTGTCTGTGACAGCCCCAACAATCTTTAAAGTAAAAAAACCACAACACAAATTTCCGCCACACAAAATCACACCGGAGCCCCCAAAAGTAAAGCTCATAACACCAGTGAAGCACTGTGCTTCATGTGGGGCTGGGTGGGAGAGGCAGAAATTAGGGGAGAGAGGAGGACATACACACACACATACACACAAACACCCATGCACGAGTTTCTCTCACGCTTGAGGTAGAACATTGCTTTCAAAGGTTTGGAAGTGCTTTTCATGGGAACAACGACAAGGAAGCCACCATGGTGGCGGGTACAGAGTGTGACTGCTGAGGTAGGACCATGCTTGTACTGACCAAGTGCTACACTACTTGTTTGTTTGAACATGAAGGAAGACGCAGGTATTTCTGCTTCCCAGAAGACATTCATTCCGGTTGAGGTAGGTTCTGAGTTCACTCGGGTTGTCTGTCCAAGTCTTTCAGTAGCCCTCAGGCATCCTTTGACGCACACACACTCGTTTTTTTTTTCCTTTTTTTTTTCATATTATTTAGAGTCAATCAAAAAAAGTATCCTGAGAAATTGTGAAAGTGTACAAAATCATCAAATCCACGGAGAGACAGCCTTCCTGGGCATCGATTTTTGGAGTCAAGTTAGAAGGATTTTTCCAAATCCAGTCTTCTGGAAATAAAAAATAGATCCAGAAAGTAGTCCTAAAGCTGCTGATCAGGACAAAGTCTGGGATGCCAAGAGATGGGGGCTCCATCATATCCCCAGTCTGTCAGAGACTGGAGAGTTTGCCAAACTCTGCCAAGGAGTTTGTTACATAGCAGCTGTGGGGAAAATCCATCGTGACCAGTCTCCAGAGAGCCGTCATCGGAAGAAACACATTGAGAGGCTCAAGAGAGGTCAGAAAGATAAACTTCACAAAGTTTCCAAAAGGCTGTATACATATATATATATATATATATTTATATATATATATAAAAATAAAGCAAAACAAAAAAATAACAATCAGACCGTAGAAATCTTCAATTGACCTGAGATTGACAACTCGTAAAGACATCACCAGCCGCGGGTTTGGTTTCTGGTAACTCCTACAAGAGGATTTGAGTCTTGGCAGTTTTATCCTTCATTGGCAGGACCGTGGTTGGGAGCTGGAGCAGCAGGACTGCTGCCATGGGGGCTTTTTGGGAGGGGATCTGGCTGCTCCTCAATGATGCTGAACTCATCCAGAGGGATTGTGGAGATCTGGGTTTCGTCGTGAGGGGCTGACAGGCTGTGATCCGACTGGAGAGAGAGAGAGAGAAGGGGACAATGCAGTGACAGTGACAGTGACAGCTCCCCAATGCACAGCCAGGTGTGCTCCCATCCTGCTGGACTTACTGTTATTCCCTTTTCCTGCTGCTCCTGGGATGGGGATGCTGGGAATAACCTCTCCAGCTCATTCATATCCAGCTGCTTTCCATTCAAGTCTCGGTCATCCCTGTCCCTGCGAGTGGCCCCGTTCAGAACAAGGCCTGTGGCACTCCTCTGGCTCCGGGGAATCTGAGGAGTTGACAGCTGCTCCTGCACGTTTTTGCACATCAGCAGCCTGAAAAATAAAGAGATGGAGCCTGAGAGTGAGAGGGGTGGTTCATCCTCTGTTCCTTCCCCCACGCTGGCATCTGCCTTATCCCTGTGCTATATTCCTTCATTCTTCAATCCATCCTGTTAAGTCCAACATTGTACTGGGGATGTGAGACTCAGGTGGGCACACCCACAGTACCAGGGACCACCACCCCTTGTGAGCAGTGGCATGAACATCCCTACCTTCCTCGGTACCCAAACATAAGGAAGAGGATGCAGAATATAATGCACGTGACGCCAATGTGGATCCCAATGATGATGCCGGTCGTGGAGGTTTTATTGTTCTGCTCATCCTTCATGCAGTCACAGGGAGGATTCAGCACTGCCAGGAAAAGGAGGAGAGGTCAATGGTGCTACTCTTCTCTTGCTCCTCTGGCTTCTGGGGAGCCCAGAGCCAAAGTCAGAGCCTTGGGCAGTGCTGAGAGCTGTGTATGGGAAGAAGAGAACCATATGGGGAGCAGGAGTTCGCTGCCTGTCTATGCACCTCCCTTGCTTCCAGCACCCCAGGAAGGGAGACACAGCAAGCACAGGACTAGAATATCTGTAGTGAGCCAGCCCCATTACCTGGCTACTGCCATTAGACACAAATAATGAAAAAAACCTACCCTAATATTAATTTTTGTAATATCCCACACTAAATTGGGAGATAAGAGGCAGCCACCACACCAGAGCAGGCTGAAACCTGATGGAGTAGACAGATGCCAATGAGATTAGTATTTACTCCAGCAGAGACAGAAGAGTAATAACTATCTCTTGAAGATATTCCCACTGGAGGCTTAAAAGGTTCCAAGAGCAGCAGGATGTTTTTTACACAAAGATGAATATAAAAGGTGTGATCAGTTAAAAGATTCTCTCTAGAGGTTTCTCCTTTGCTGCCACGTAATACAAGGCTCATGCTCTGCAGCCATTTCCCTTTCCAAAGCCATGTGTCCTCCCTTTTGACCAGTGAAGGTCAAAATATCCAGGAGAGCTCTGGGAGAGCAGAGATGGCTCAGTGCACCATGTCTCACCTGAGGATGGCAGCTGGTACCTTATGTATGGGGAGTTGTTCCTGTTCACAGCCTCACCTGTATCTCAAGCTTAAGGGACAAACCTGGCATGTGCAAAACATTTGGTTTGTCTTCTCCCCATCGGTAAAAAAGCCACCCAGGTGCTCCCAGCCCTACTGAGTTTTGCCTCAGCATTATTTGTGATGCTGAAAATAAATGAGTGGCTGAAGGTGAGATGAGGGTAATGCTAGAGGGGGAACACAGGATGCATGTGGCCTCAGCACCTTCCTGCAGAGCTGTTTCCCAAACCAGCACCAAGTCCCAGGTCCCATCTCACCTGTTCTCTCCACAGTTTCCCTCAGGGACACGAAGCGGACAGTGGAGTTTCCGTCCCCGTGCTGGTTGTAGGCGAGGAGCTTGACTTCGTACACCACCGACGCGTCTGCCCCAGGGGACACAAGAGGGACAGTTCAGCATTTAGGGGCTGGGCTACACATTCGAGCTCCCTCCTGCTAATCACAACAGGATGAGGAAGGGACATGGATCAAGGTGTCACCATACTCACCCAGGTGGGTAATGTTGTAGGCTGTGACATTGCTGGCCAGGAGCACTGGACCTGTGTACTGGGAGAGGTGGACTTTGCGGTAATAGAGCTTGAAGCCTTCATGCTGGCCCAGTTTGATGGAAGGCTCCCATGTCGCCTGCACGGTGGTGCTGTTAATGACTTTAATAAAGAGGGATGGCATGGCTGGGACTGAAACAGAGAGAGAAAGACAGTGGGTTGCATGTGGTTTTTCAGTTTGCATGATGAGACATTCCCCAGTAGCCTTTCGCTGCAGTCACTGCACCAAAGAATGTGCCAGCTGAGACTGAGAAAAACCTGAGCAGACCAGAATCTGGTTTAACAGCTTTGAACTTCAGGGAGCTGCAGGAGTTTGCAAGGGTTCCCTCTGCTCAGATCACCAAGCAGAAGCTACTTTTGGCTGCAATATGATGCTCAGTCTGACCGGGTCAGGGCAGGAATGCAGCAACTTTGGCAATGTGTTCTCAAATTTCAATTTTTTGCACTCACCCTGAGGCACAGACCTTTCAGAGTGATTAATCCCCTTGTGAGGAAGGAACGAGAAAGGATGGAACTGGAGACATCCATTTTAAAAGTGTGCTAGGTACCAGCACTGGCTTCCAGGGGGCTTGCTCTCCCCATCAGCTTTAGGAGGGAGGTTTGTGACTGTCCTGGGGACTCAGGAGAGGGGGACATCTTCATCAGCAGCCCTGAACAGCTGAGCAGCCCGAGATCCCTGCACAGCTCTGGCTGGCATGCTTTGGGAGGCAGGCACTTACCTGGCCTGAGGGGCACACAGGGGATTAGCTGGGAAGATGTCCCTGCTGCTGATTCAAAGTCCATCAGGAACATGCTCCAGTCAATGCCCCAAAACCCTGCCCTTATTCTCAGGGTGTGCTGCAGAGGGGGCCAGACCATTCCCTCTCCAGGTCCCCAAAAAGCTGCCTGGCCCCATCCTGCCCCATTGGTCTGCCTTGAGAGGAAAAGACCTGCAAATTAAAGCCAATTTTCTTGTGACACCTGAGTTTTCCAAAGCTGACTCTGCCCCAAGCCCAGCCTCGTGCCCTGGGCAGCACTGGGGCACACAGTCCACGTTTCCCCCTCCCTCCCTTTCTCCTACACTGATCACATCAATACCAGATCTGTCTCAGCAGGACATTTCACTGATGATTTTTTTTCTCATTTCCACAAACACCCCCAGGCTAAACTCTCCCATCAGTTCCCCAACCTTTGGCACCATCCAGAAGGTGCAAATCAGGAGGTGCTGCAGGCTCTTGCCCTGCCCAGGGCTCTGCTCCAGCACTGGAACCAAGAGGGAGAAGAGTTTTTGGGCACCAGACACCGAGTTCAGCTCACCCCACAGCAAGATCATCCAGCAGAACAGCTCTACTTCTCCAGTAGCCTCCAGGCTTTAAGATAGAGCTATTTTTCCAATCCCACATGGTTACAAGCTCAGCAGTTCCGATATATAAGGGTTGCTGGGCTTGCACTGGACCAAAGCTGCTTTCTGGCTTGTTTTCTCCCCAAAGGGTCTCTAAGGATGAGCACTGCAAACCTGGCCTTTGGCAGAAAGTTCAGCACAACCATTAGTGAGCAATGGAGAAAAGCAGATGAAACGTGGCCATGTCAGTCTAAGACTGATGAGAGCTAAAAAGGGCATTTCCTCAATTTAGCAGTAAAACTGCACAGCACAACCGTTTGTCTTTTCTCGGGTACTCAGAGCTCAAGCTTTCCCATGAGGAGATTTAGAGGAAGGACGGATGCCTTTCCAGCTGAGCAGGATGGTCTGGGCAATCCTGTCTCTTCCCAAAGTGATGCCCTCCTTCAGGCTGCATGGGCTTTGCTTGATGTCCTCTGAATAAGCTCATGGAGATGAACAAGTCCCTGCTGACTGCCGTGTATCTCCACGTGGATTTAAGGAGGAAAGACCCAGTGTTCTGGGTCACATTATTGAGTTCTCATCTTGCCTGAGTGCTGCCAGTGGGGAAAAAAATGGGCTGAAGTATTCATTCTTGATAGGATTTATTCTGATGTGGATTTCATTGTTGGGAAGGCTGAACTTAAAGAGTTCCTGGGTGCAAAACACAGAGTAAATTCTATTTATATCAGAATGTGCCATTCCTCCCAAGTCTGTGTATTTTTGCAATCCAGTTAAATGCTCCTTTTTTCTTATTCTCCCAATTCCCTCCAGGGCAAAATCCCCTCTGAGAAGTTGGACTCTTGCTTAAAGCATCACTTTTCCAGCCAAGGGTGAAAACACCACAGAAAGGGAAATTATCACATTATCCCATGGACAAAGAAACACTGATGTGGGCCATCCTGATTTGTGAAGAGTTGGCTTTATTTTATGGTTGCAGAGCCTTACATTTAATAAAAACCACAAGAATATTTCTCCTTCAAAATATGGAATATACCGTATTTATTCAAACTTTGCGTATATATAGGTATATATATGTATAATACTGATTATAGGTATATGCACTCGCAGAATGCACATGCTGTTTATAATGTGATTACACAAATAAGTGTATACAGTGGAATATATCTGTCTGTGTGTAAATATATGTACACACAGCAGCAGATAGGTGCTTCACAGAAGTATATATTAGACATAATATGGAGCTAATATAAGTGAGGCATCTCCCTCATGCTAAGGGCTGGGATACTTGTTTTCCTCTTCCGTGCTGTTTGGAATTTTCCCCAGGTCATTTCAACTTTCTTCTTGAAGGTGTCTTTAGCCGAAGATGACTAAAGGAACAGTCTTCATCCTAGAGAAATGTCAAAAAGTCCTGGAGAAAACCCTAAAAAGCATTAAAAGACAAGAACAAGAAGTGTGTGCTGCTCAATGAAGCAGGGAGCGTTTGAGATTTAAAATACCACGGCATTTGTGAAATGGCATAAAGGAGAACAACAGGGAGGAGGCAGGAGGGCCTTCCCAGAGAGTGAGGTGTATGGAGGAGGACAAGGTTCATTCAAGTCCCTTCTCTACAGCGTCTTCCCTTTCTACTTTCCATCCAAAATCAGCACTGGCACAAAGGAAGGAGCACCGTGTCTCTAGAAAGTATCAGAGGCTTCAGCCAATCGCGCTCTCAGTGTATTGCCAGCCCTGAGCCAAAAGTAACCGCTCCTCTGTTTTCTGAGGAGTATTTCATATTCCTGCTCCAAAGAATACAGCATAACATGGGCACTCAGATCAGATTCCAGCTGGCAGCATCTCTGCTGCCCTGGCTCCACTGAGTTGTCTCTGGCTGTTGGATATAGCATCTTGGAAAATCCATCCTTTTCTGAGAATGGATTGAGGATGGATTCTGAGGATGGATGTTAGCACAGATCCAGGGGCTCCCTGAGCTCAGGGGGGACCCAGCTCTCCTGTGCATGTTGGGAGGGCACAGGGTGAAATGGTTTGGCCATGAGAAGAGACAGATCTGCAGTGAAACCTGAATTTGGTGACAAAAGCCACCTGTCCCCAGCTCTCTGAGCCACTCTCTCCTCTCTGAGCAGAAGGCAACAGGCACCCCAGTGAAGCAAAGTGAACAAATGAAGCCAGAACTGGGGCTTTAAAATATCTTTTTACCTTCCTAAAAGGCAAACACAGGCTGGGGTTGAGTGATCTGAACCATGCCAGCTTGTCCATCTCGGACAGGGAGCTAATTCCTGAAGCTTCGTTACACAGGACAAGCCTTTTTTAGAGGACAGCAAGACAGAGACACCTTAAAACTTCAGAAAGCCAGGAAATTTATGATCCCATTACCAGATACCTAACTATTCCTGTCATGATTGAAAGTAATAATGACAAAAAGTCCTCTCTCACTTGACCTGGACTTCTGCAGAGTCACCAAGCTCCACAGAGCATGGCTGGCTTGTAGCTCCTGGGGCTGAACTCAAAGCATTGGGTCAAGGAGTCTGAAGCTTTGTCTTAGCCCATCCTTCTACCTCTAAATTGGAAGAAAAACAAACTCCAAGGGTGACTGATTCCCTGCAGAGTACCAAGGAAAATAAACTTGCAGAGCAACAACCCAGCAGGCGAGGATTTACTGGTGTTTTTGCTTAAATTCTGTAATAAATACCTGCAAGGGCTGAGAACAGAATGAGAACTGGATCCCCCACCTGGAAGTCAACACACTTCCATTTGATCCTAAATAACATCCTCACACCCAAGGCCCTCTCTGCTGGAAATTCTTAATTACTGCATGTTCATAAGAACGATTCCCTAAGAAATTGGTCTCCATGTCTGAGGCAAATAAGGTTCCAGAAATAGATGAATCTATAGGAAAACATTCTTTGAGTTCTGACTGATGTATCACACTGGGGCTTTGGTTTCTACCTTGTACCTGTGTGAAAGGATCCTATAGTGAAACACCCACTGTCTTACTGGGGAGGCTAACTGGTGGCCAAGTCAGGGAGAAAAAGCCTTGGAGATCACCCTAACTTTCCACTGAAATAGAAAGCTGCTTCAGGGCAGGGATTTGTACATCAGGACAGCTCAGCCAGATTTGCCCTGGATAGAGCAGAAAATAATAAAATCTTTAAAAGTGAGACACTTATCAAGTAAGAGGTGTGAGTACCAGAGCTGCTGGAAGATGCTGCTTGAGCAGGAAGTCTGCATTTAGCAAGGAGTTTAGGAACAGCCCAGAGCAGCTGCAATGCACGAGGCCAGGCAGGTTTGCACTCACCCCCTGCTACAACATCAGCTAGGAGAGGCCATGCTGTGTTTAATCAGTCAAACCCCCTGCAACGATACAAGTGAGTTTTACACAATATCCCAGAGCATGAGGAGCAGCAGGAACAAGGAGCAGCAACACCACAGGCTACAGTGCCACAGCGCTGCGGGGCGGTGTCGGGGTGAGCGGCGCTGCTGCTACGCACAGCAGGCGTCAGCATCTGAGGGTCCCTGCGCAAAGCGTTCCTTACCTTCCCCCAGCGTGCTCACCACCGTGACTTCTGAGGCTTTGCTGGCACCCCGGGAGGTGTAAGCCTTTATGTAAAAGCTGTAGCTGGTTGAGGGCTCCAGATCAGTCACTAGCTGCTGGAAGGTGCTCTTGCTGACAGCCTCCTGGTACTCCATCTCTACGGGATCTGAAATGCAAAGGGAGAGGGAAATGAGCGGCGTTAGGCTTTGCAGGAGGTAAAGAGAATAAACAGATGTTGCAAGCAGTAATTTTGGTCCCTGGGGTGGATATGTACCTGCTCACAGACATTTCTGCTTACATTTCAAGGCCATTGAAATTGGTAATATTGGGACAGGGCTTTGAGCAACCTGATCTAGTGGAAGATATTCCTGCCTGTGGCAAGGGTTGGAACTGGATGATCATTAAGGCCTCTTCCAAACCAAACCATTCTATGATTCTCTGATTCGGTGATTTCTGCATGCTTTTCCAGAGAGCTACATAGGCAGCAAGATTTGACTATGTGGCTTCATCTTCCCCACCCTTTTGGTATTTACAAAGGTATATTTAGTATTTGCAGATATTTACAGCCTCATCTCTGCCCTTCAGAAACTATGAGCTGATGGAAAACACTGATGGCAGCACGGACCACTACAGTGCAGACCTGGTTTTACCTAGTGGGCTGTGTTGCTAAATTAAAGAAAGGCTGAGGGTGCTCTGGGCCGTGGGTGTAGCACCATACCTGCAGCTTTCCGGATGTGCAGCACGTAGCCAATGATCTCCTTGGTGTTCTGCAGGGGTTTTTCCCAGGACACCTGGATGGTGGTTGCAGAGACAGTCTCTGCCCTCACGCCCTGAGGAGGGCTGGGCAGCCCATCAGCCCACAGCACGGTGAGGCGGGCGCTGGCCTGCGTGGAGCCCGCGCTGTTCTCGGCCAGGCACTGGTAGATGGCTTCATCCGCCTGGTTGATCCCGTAGATGGAGAGAGTGCTGTGTGGGGACATGAGAGGGACAAGCATCACACTTACTGCCATGGTCCCCATGCTGGGTCCCAAGGCAGGGCATCTCACAGCCTCTGTTTCCACAGAAAGCTTTCATGAAGCTGTGGGCTGGTGCTTTTGGGGAAGGAGAAGTCCAGGAGGTGGATGTGTCATTCCTTGGAACCCGAGACTGGGTAGATTATCTGTCTCAACCTGCAGATACTGTGGTTCAGGTATAACCAGATGTGGATACAGAGTGGGACAGGGCCCAGCAGGATATAAAGGTGTGGATTCAGGAAGATCCCAGCCAGCTCTGTGGCAAGTGCATCTCCACACACCCAAAACAGCTTTAACTGGCTTAGCTCCAGTACATACCAGTGAGACCCATCCAGGCACTGCACATGGTTGCTAAGCCAAGTCTAATCAAACACAGCCAGAAAGCCCTCTGGTGATGCTCTAATTACATTATAGCACATTAGAGCTGTCTTAGGGTAACACTGGGATTAGCTGATTTATCCTGCAGGGTTATAGCCTCAGCTCCCACTTCTGCACTTCCAGAAACACCAGCACCATGAGCCAAAAGCCAAAGCTTATGAGCAAACCACAGGTTTTGTCTGCAGAACCTCTGAGTGTGTTTTTGATGCTGGTGCATCAAAGATTTCTGCCTTCCAGGGAAACAACCAGAACAGTTTTTCCAGCCTGGTCTTGAGGGCTTCCATATCAGGATTAGATGCTGTTTTCACTGTCCAAGAAAGGACAGGCGCTGGCTACCCTGGAAAATGTCCCTAAAGCAGGGGGAAAAGCTGGCCATGTACCAGCTTCCCAAATGAGTATATTCCTGAGCATGGTGCCCATCTCTGCACAGGGACAACCAGAGTCCTTGTATGTGTGGCCCCGTGAACTGCAGGCCCTTTCTGCACTGCAGGACCCTCCAGCAATGGCTGTAGACAACTATAGCAAGTTCAGGGCTAGCTCAAAGGTTGCACCACCCAGTATCTTTAAAAAACACCAGCAAATACTGACTCGGAAACAACTGCCAACAATTGTGCCACATTAGCTCTGTTTTGCCATTTGAATGTGCAAAGCAGCTGTTCTTAATAACATCTGCTTACAAACAGGGACCCATCAATGAAAACTCTACTCAAAACCATGCCAGGAACAACACAATTCAATGTGTTGACTCAGACAGAAGGCCTTCTAAAGAAATTAATTAATAAATACTAAGTGTATCTCCCTTCTAAGGCATGGGGTGGTCACTGTCATGAGTGAATATGGATCTGAGCTGGAGCTGGGAAGGCAGATTTGACACTGGAGGTGTTTTTTACGCAGCTCTGAGGCAGCACCTCACATTATGGTAAAATCTGCCTACAATGCCTCTGGTCCTGGGAGGGTGTTCTCACACACAGGACATCCTTCAGAAACTTCAGAAGCTCACATGAGCTTTTTCTTACTTTTCTGTAAGAAATCCACATCCATTACTTGCTTCTAAGGAGAAACAAATTACTTTCTTCTCCTGCAGTGAATTCTAGGTGGATCTGGAACTTGACTGCACATGAGTAAATACCAAGCATCCCTGCTGATGCAGGAGCCACTTCATGGCTTTTTGGGAATCACAATCAAAGCTTCCTTATATGTAAATGAAAAACTGGACATTGGAAGTGGAAATGATAAATAACCTGTCACTGCCTGCCTGTGTGTTGGAACAAACGCTTCTAATTGCAGCAAAATATTGGTCTTCCTGTATTAAAATTTATTATTGCTGTTGATTTAACATTCCTATTTCCGCCTTGCAAATTATCAGGGGCCATGGTGAGTGAGCAAATGTTTAACAGTCATCTATTTATGTCCTGTGCCTTTGTTTCCTTGGAAACATTGTAAATGGAATGTCAAATGTGATGGTTTCAGCTGATATGGTGATTTTCGAGAATCAGCCCTAAGCTCCTCTCATAGCCATGGGCTCAGCGTATCTGACTAAATGGAAGGAGAAAGGCAGAGCTGGGAGAGGGCGCAGGGAGGAAGGGCCCGAAGTGTGGCTCAGCTGTGTCAACAAGGGCTGACTCCTGTGAGGACAGATGGCAGAAGGCAGGATTACACCATCGGAGAGCTGAGCTCCCAGCCCTGCACAAAGCAGATGTGTGCAAGGAGCAGCAGCACTTCCTTCTGCCCTGTCAATGCAGGGATTATTTCCATGTGGCTGCTGTGCATCTGGGCACCCAGAGTGGCCAGGCTGGGCTGGCACATGGGTCAAGAGCAGCCTTAAGCTTCCCAAGCATAAAGCAGATCTGGAGGAAGGAGTATTTAGTCTCTGCTGCCCTCCCAGAGCATTTACTTGCTTTGCTTAGAGAGAGGAAAAGATGTGGAGGAAAGAAGAGGGGAGCTAGGCTGAAAAGCAGTGCAAGCAGCCTGATGGCAGGGCTGTGATTCTAGGGCCAAAGACTTCTCTCTCCTGGGAGGATTTGGGGCTGAGAAAAGCTCCTGTTGTGGGCCACAGATTATGTGCAGGATGCCAGTGGTCCTGGAAGGATGGCACTTGGCCTCTGGGACCTGGAGCTGAGCAGAGTCTCTGTCATGCACAGTCATGTCAAAAGAAATAAATACAGTATCTTCTGCAAAGCTGGCATGGAACATAGCTGAAAACTTGCTTCAGGCTTCAGAAAGGTCATTTTCATTGAGATTTCCTTGGCTGTGTTAGGATTGGCTGTGCAATGAGAGCCTTGGCCATCCATTACCTGGAGCCCATGTTACCTAGAATGATACCCAGGCAATAGGACACTAAAACAGCTGGATTTTTGGCTATGAGAGCATGGAGAAGTTGATGCCCAGCATTCAAACACCAGCTCCATGAGAATCACCTCCCAGCATGTGGAGGAGGCAGTGCAGCCGGGCCCGTGTTCAGTCCCAGGTTTTGCTGCCTTTTGTCTTTTTTTTTTTTTTTTTTAAGAAAGCTCAAACAAAAGGAAAATCTGTAGTTGCTGTGTGAGAAGGCACAGAGCATCTCTGTGTGTCAACCATCTGAAATATGCAGTGTCCTTTTATTTCTTCCCGTCAACATGAAAAAAATCTGTCACTTTGGGACATCTGCTGCTGGAAAACTTTCCCGCGAGTGCGAGACTGGCAGCGCCGCGAGCACGGCAGATGAGGCGAGATGCCAGAAGGCTTTCTGCTGGTCACCAGAGCCGCTCCTTCACATCTCCACACAATGCCCTGGCAGGCATTGATGGAAGTGGGGAGAGGAGCCGCTGCAGATTCACACCCGGCTGAGCTGAACCGAGAGGCCTCGGCTGCTGGAAAGCCGCAGTATTCCCAAGCTGTCTTCCCAGTTCATAGGCAATCAGGATGACTGATCTGGCTCGGGTCAGGGGTCCAGGCCGGTGACCGGAGATCGGCTTTCCAAAGGCTCCTCTGAAAACGTCTGCAAACTGAAGGAAGCCTCTTCATCGATTCAGCAGCACAAAGAAGAGGGGCCCATCTGGGAGGGCATCAGCCTGCGCGCGCACAGGCGCACAAAGCGGGGAGTGTGATGAAATGAATGCAGAGAGCAGGCTGTGGCTAGCAAGGACAGCATTCTGAGTGCCACAGATACAGAGAGCCACCAGTGCCACATTCAGATGCCCCATCCCTACTCTGGCTCTGTTTGTCATGGCCTGTGTTGTGCTGTGCTGCAAAGAATGATCTGTTCCTGGGCTGCTGGCCTGTGCTGCACTAAGAAGGAGCCTTTGCCCCCCACAGCTTTTCAGAAATGCCCTGTATTGCTGAAGGCTGCTTCATACAGGCTGAAATGAAGGTGGAAAGCCTGAAAAGTGACACTCAGCAACCCAGAGGGACACTGCATATCATTCCCAGCCTTCTATATGCATATTCTTACACATCCAGAAATTAAAATATACAGAGGGTCCTACATGAAATTTGGTTTGGTTATGCAGAAGGACAAGTTTCTGTTTTGCAGGTACTGCAGCTCACTGGCCAGGACCCCAGCCCAATCTTAAAATTTCAGACTCACCCAAGAGCAGCTTTTGGAAGGATGTTGCTGGTCCTAGCCACTCAATCTGTTTTTATAAGCCACAGAGTACAATCACAGACTTAACTGAACCCTGTCCCAGGAAGCAGAGAAGTCTTTACTTCTCCAGGACCATGGGGAAGCACAAAACATCTCAGTAAAAGCTACTGGAAGGGAGGGCAGAGCCCATTTTGCTAGGACTGCAAATGCAAACACCTGTGAGAGCTCTCTGCTGCTAAATGGAAAGTCCCCCAAACCTTTTCCCAAGCAAGCACCACAGATACTGAAGAAGAAGAAAAAGATCCAGCCTAATTTAGGGGAGACAAATTTTAGGCTGCATCCCTATGGGCTCAGTCCCGCTTCAAAGCCTCCTGTGTAAGGACCATTCTCTGCCTATGGATTTTGCTGTGTGGAACAGTTGGAACAAACACTTAAACTCCTGACTTGATGCACTTCAAAAACAGCTCAGTAGAGCAGCACACAAAAATTACACAGGCAACTTGGCAGCAAAATAGTTGCAGCCACATGAGAAGGAGAGACTGATGCCTGTCGCCGTTGGCTGCTGCAGGTCCTTTTTGTGGGATATGGCTGTGTGATCCCAGCACAGGATGCATGCTTGGTGCAGGGATCCTGCTGATTCCCCACTGCTTAGAGGGCTTTGTACGCTTGTGCAGAGATCCTCCTTGCAAAGGCCATTTCCACGTGTCCTGCCAAAGCCAAACCCATAAATTATGCTTAAATCAGGAGCAGCGGGTTCACGTCCCCATCCTCCACATACTTATTTGTCATGCTTCTGGGAACTGAAATATGATTTGCTATAGAGCACCCTTCCCTCAATCACAGCTGTCTTCAAACTCACGGCATAAGGAACTGCAGGCTTGCCTGTCCTCCCTTATGAGGTCCAAAACTGTACAAATTGAAGTGTTTGTGGGGAGTGTGCACCGTGAAGGGATGTACAAACCCATCTGCACCTTTCCACGCTCAGCTAATGTAGGGTTTACAGAAAAAAGCCACCTTGTGAATGACAGGCTCTGGTTTCCCTGGTTTGGTACCAGAAGGGCTATCTGGTCCCAAGCCCTGGGATGTTTGTTCTTGAAGGCCCCTCTCTGTTTCTGCACAGGGATTTAACAGCATGAGAAGTGCAAGAAGAGAAAAGTTGTCCTGATGTTTATTTACGAAGGAATATTTCCCCTGCTGAGCCTTGAACATTCATGGCCCTGGAAGTGAGACATTTCCAGAACACTAAACCAACGGCAAACCAGTGAGGAAAAATTTACAAAGGTCACCAAGCAGAGCGAATGCCACCTGAGCCCAAATTCTAACAAAGCCTTTTTCTGGTGGAACAAATGAAGTCCTTTAATTACAATTTGTAAATATAATCTTCTTGGAAAAATCAATATTTAGAGACCCTGCCTTCTCTGAAAACGTTGGCCTTTGTTCCTTGCTATTATGGCAATATAAACCCCATAGTGTGATACACTTCCAAGCTGAAAATTACCCCCTGAACCTGATTGGGTCAAAGGAAGAAAAGCATGAAACTTTTCACAGTGGTAATTTGGGGACTATTTCATGCTTCCTTGTAAATTTTGAAGTAATAACCTAGAAACATAATTTTACACAAACCCAACTTGGCCAGTAACCACACCTTCCTCCTGCAGTACTCCACTTCTGGGATGGGCTGGTGATGCTGGGTGGGAATTTTGCTAGGAATTCTCCTTATACCTCTCAGGCATTTGGATCATGATTGATCAGAATCACTCCAGGAGCAACATGGGCATCTCTGGTCAGCACAGAGGGACAGACTCTGCCACTGCTGGACACAGGGATGGCTCCACCAAGGGCCAAAAGGCTCCATCAGCTTCTCCCTCAGAGAGCTTGGCTCAGCCCAGCATCACCCTGACAGCAGTCAGCTGCATCCCCAGCCCAGGGGCTGCATGGCAAGGCAGCCCCATCGTCAGCTCCTTCAGTCATTTTTATTCACAGCTTTTAATGGAAAAGCCCACAATTCCCTGTGCCTGAGCCTTCATGCATTTTTCATTAACAATTATCTGCTATCTCAGAACTGCTTTTGATTTTTTGCTAATCATCGATTGGCTATTTTGTTCCCACACAGCTGGCATTTTCAAAACATAACAACCACCTCTGGAGAGGGCACAGCAGAAGGCTGATCTTTAATGCTAATGTGCCCAGAATCCGTCAACACATCAGGTGATGGGAATTCACATCTGAGGGACCACAAGGGATGAGATTTTTATTGGATGCAGCCTGCGAGGCTGATTTTACTGTGCCGAAAGCAGGAAGTTGCTTAGCAAGTGAATGTCTGATGTTGTACCAGCAGCCACATCCAATCTCCAGTCAATCCAGTCCTGAAGCTGCACCCCAGCAATGAAGGGTTTCTAGAGTTCCCTCACCTTGTGGGCTTTGCTCTCCTTGCATTTGCAGTTACTGCATATGAGAGACAGTGTGGGGCGAGGCAGATGCAAAAGGGCCCTTCACAACTTTGGGAAGCAACAGATCCATTGGCTGTGGGCTTGTGCTGCTGCCCACAGGGCCTCAAGCTTTCAGGAGCGGAGCAGCATCTGGAACACAACATCTTCTGCAGGTCTGCACCTTGCTTTTGGCTGTATTAATTTACAAAAACTGCTCCCAGTGACATATTTTGCAATCAATAGCACATGTTATGTTTTGGGATGATTTATTCCTTTTTTAACTAATCCCTTAGAGGGCATTCAGACCTCTATGACAGTATTAAGCAGTTTTAATCCAAATGAATTTTCTAGGAAACCATGTAATCTAATTAAAAAGCTCATTGTGTAGTTTAGTAGCTTCATTACTAGTAGATTTGAGATCCATCTTTACACTGACAAATATTTTCCAAGAACAATAGACTGATAAATCCAAGACACAACCACAAACTGATTCTGCCTGGAACTGAGTGGGTTACAGCACTTGGTCATGCCGATGAGAGTAAAACAAAGGGCAAACTTGATAAAGCTCAGGAAAAAATGATCTCTTGGTGTCTCCTCCATGTCATGGAGCTCCCAGCCCTGCTGCACCAGTGAGGGTGTTTTCCAGACCGACAGCTTTGGAAACCACCAGGCATGGCCAATTGCCTGGAGCTGGAGGTTGGAACCAAGACTAGTGTGAAAGAAGACAAAAGTTCAGCACTGTCGAGTATGACAGCCTGAGGGCTCAGCTTTATAATCATGTTACTATAGCTTGAGAAGATGCCACGTGTCAGCTGAGCCCCAGGAATGGGCTGAGCTCCCTCAGCCTGTGCCAGATGCTGTAATCTGATCATTCAGCTCACTGTGGAAAAGATTGATGCTAAATTGCATTAAATGAGTACCATAAGAAAATGATTACAGAGATGTTCACCAAGTTGCAGTTCATGTGTATGGGGAGCTCCAGGCACAGGGACCTGGCCAGGAGATGTGACCATGACCAAAGACCCAACTCCTGCTCTCCTCAAGTGAAGAGGAACGATTTTACAGGGAAGACCTCTGGGTGAGACATGGAGCTGGATTCAGTGTCAGTTTTGCCGTGGATTTAATGACCACTTGGACTTCATCACTTGTAACTTCATTTCCTCATCAATAAAAGGGATGCACTAATGTCCCTCCTACTTCTTCTGCTCTGTTCACACAACAAAGGGCAGACATGCCTAAGAAAGCCATGCCATGAATTAGAAGACCACACACCTGCAGTGAGTGTCATCTGTATGTAAACAAAGTTTCCTGAAGCTCTAAAAACTTCCACTTTGGAGAAAACCTCCACCGGTTGAGACAATTTTATTACCACTCACACCTTATCCTTCTTGCATCACACATCCTTCCATCACTAACGCCACAAGGTTTTAAACCCCTCAAATGAGAAAACAAAAACCCACATTATACAGACACTCAGAAAAATAAACTCACTCTTGTCCCCTGAGGAACAAGCCATGATTCCTGCACAGCATTTCCCAACTGTCTAAATGGAAGGTCCAGACCCTCCAGTGAGGCTGGGTAGTTGCTTTCCTGAGACATATTTGTTAATATACAGAGCAGCTCTATGACATCACAGAGTACAAACCTCTACCAATACATCAGGTTTACAACACAGGTGCTATTATTTTGCAGTATATTTTTTCATGCTATTTCCATAGAAACTACATTGTCAACTGGTAATTTCCACACTAAGTGCATCATTTCCTCAGTACAAACATCCCCATCCCCTCACAGGAAAATGCAGTTATTTAGTACTCAGAGAACACAATATTCCCTGGTGAGATAAAAGGCTAAAGTTTAGTGAAAGTCAGGCTCCACACAAATATTATTTCTAATGTATTTACATTTGCACACCCAGGCAGGTCAATGTTCAGGTGTTAAAGCACAGTTCCTCCACTGAGGAGTCAATGTGGTCCCTGTCAGCTCCAGGAACAACATTTAGCCTTTCCAGAAATACACAAATGATGATCAGGACAAAAGAGAAACTCTTGCCGGGTTCCTGCATCAACAGTCAAAGTCTAATGCTGATGTCCTGGCACAAAAGTCATGGAGCACCAAACTGTAAGACTGTAAGGTTCAGCCAGCAGGACTGGAGCAGTGTTTTAGTTTATCAAAGTGCAAGTTGAATCCACAGATGTGCTTCAGAACACTGCCACCTTCCCACCAGCTCTTTGCTATGGAGAAAGCAATCTAACATCTCTCCCACTCCCATTTCCACAGCAGTGCCAGAGCCCAGTGCACCAGGACCTACCTGTTGTTATTTTTCAGCTTGATGTGGTCACTGGTCTCCAGGATCTGCCCGTTCCTCAGCCACGTGATCTGCGGAGGGGGCTCCCCTTGGGCCACGCACGTGAAAATGGCAGTAGTCCCCACAGGTCTGGAAATGGACTGGGGATGCTGCACAAACTCTGCTGGGGCTGAGAGGAGGAAGGAGAAAGAGGGTGAGGTAAGTCATGATGATCCCACTTTATCCTGGTACAAAAAAACACCTTGTCAATAAGCCCTGTCTGCCTGGGAATGTGGGATACTTGGCCAGCCCACGGCACAGACAGAGATAACTCTGGTTTGGATGGTGTGTCTGTGTTTACAGTGCAAAGCTGTCTTTTGGTTGTCCACCCTGGCAGATATGGCTTCACAGGAGGCACCTGAAGGCCAGAGCAGAAGTGAAGGAAAGCTGAGATGAGTCCTGCAGGGTTCAGGCAAACAGGACCATGGTTTAAGTCCCTTCATGTCTCCTAGAAAGCACAGAAAGCAACCCCAGTGCTGCAGCTGGGGAGATGTGCTGTTTCCTCAATGGGACAGCTTGAGCAACACCCTGACTGTGTCCAAAGGACCTGAATGGCATTAGCAAACTACTTGAAATGGCAAGAAATGTATGAATATAATACAGCAATCTGACGGAGTTCTCTCCGCAGTAAATATCAGATTTGCTACCAATTTTTCCTGTCAGCAAAAGATTAGAGAACATTTTTTACCCCAGATCTTCACCCTGGGACTTCTGGGGTCCTGCCAAGCCTTGCAGAAGACTACACCATACCTGTAACTGCTGCTCACCCTGCCACCAAATGTTTTCACCTTTGGCAGTGACATTTTTAAACAGAAAGAGATCTCTTCCTTCCAGCAGCTCAAATTAGATTTAAAATCATTTATCAGAATAAACCAGTGTTTCAGCCTACAGGAAGCAGAGCCTGACAGACACTGCCAAATAGGTGAGATTATTCAAGGAGTTCTGCTTCAAAGGGCAAAGTGATAAATATACTGCATGTTGCTACTCAGACCTAAAATCAGGTGGAACCAGCAGCAGACACAATGAAGACAAACAAGTAAGAGGCACAGGCCCATAATAAATTTACTGACTAACATCACATAACGGATGGCTGACATTAAATTTTTTTGACAAAAGAAAGATTATTGAGGGAGACACATTCAGAGCCCCCCACTGTCATTTTCCAAGCACGGGGTTGGTGGCTGTGCCACCAGCAGAGATGTAGGGATTGGCCTGAGGAGGGGCCAGGCTGCAGGTGGGATGCAAGAGTTGAGTCTTATGGTTCATGGCCAAAACACCCCTTGGGGTTTTTTGCAGCATTTTGTGGGGATAAAGGTCTTTCCCAGCTGTGTGCCAGTAAGGGAAAAGCATGGCTACTGTAACACAGCCGAACTGCAGGGACAGGTGTGAGAGTAAAAGTCCAGTTGTGCAGATTCTAAGTCCTCCAAGCAGGAAGACAGATGAATTAATCACAGAGCCCATCCCCCTCAAAGGAGCCCCCTCCTTCATTTTTAATAATCAGAGGGAAGTGGAGCATGGCAGGTCTGACTTACGTTACTGGTACAGGGTATCTGCCAGCAAAGTTTATTGTCAGGCCACTGCTGTCAGCACTCGGCTGCACTAATGAACCTGATCCCAGCAACCCAATGGACACGTTCTTCCAGAACCTCCTGCTCAACTTCCCCACGTGCCAATCAATCTCTTGCCCTTTTACTTCACTTCTGTGTTTTTGCTCTAGACTTACAGATTTAAACAAAATTCAGGATGGGTTCAATAAAAGTTGGAAGCAAGGATAAACAATGGGAAAACCCCTCATCCCTGCCATGAATGGCCTCTTTGTGGTGTACAGTGAGAGCATTAGAGACTTGATTTTCCTCAGCCTCCCGCCTCTCGCTTTGTGCCAGCGCAGTTTTTGCAGGAGCAATTATTTTGCAAGCACTGGACACCTCCCTGCTTTCATCTGGGCTCCCGAGCTGCACCCGCAGCACTCGCAGGTGCAAACCCACCATGCCAAGGAAGGGCACAGCCACCTTCCAGCTCCTCGCTGCAGCTTCATTAATGATCCTCTTGGCTCTTTGCCTCTGCCTCCCCCTCGCTTCATCAAATCTCAAACCTACCATTTGTTCCAGCAGAAACAAAGTTGAAATATGGAAAGAAGCATCCGGCATAATCCTTCTGGAACCGTCAGCTCTCCTTATCCTCCCTTATTAGCCCGTGTCAAGAGGGAGAAATTGGAGCGGTGTCGCGTGTGACTCGGGGTAAGAGACGCGCAGCTGCAGCCGCTGGCTCCGCACCAGCAACACTGCTCGGTGCCACGGCCGCGTGGGTTCCTCGGGTCCCTGCTCCCCTCTGCCATCCCTCCTCTCTGCTGCCTTGCTAAACACAAGCCCAGTCCCTGCTTAACTTGCTTAAACTCTCTGGGGAGCAGGTTCCCACCTCTGCTGTGCTGAGCTGTCCCCTGTTCCATGGCATCCCATGTTGCAAGACATAGATTGCCCTTCCACTGTTCCTGCTCTTCCTGGCTTTCCCCAGACATTGCTCTGTCCTGTTGAGGTCTCAACAGTGTGTAGTGCCAAAATGGCCCAGGTGGAAACAGAAACCCATGGAGTCAGAGGACATGGTCTGGGAACAGGAGTTTAAAGGACATGAACTGAGTGGCTGTCCCTCTGCTACCTGGACCAGGATGCACCCAATCTGTGTTCATAATCAGTGCCCTGAGGAAGGTGCCCTCAGGCAACTGCTGGTGTGTGGTCCCAGGGCAAATGGCTCCTTTCTTGGGTGGAAAAACATCTCTCCTCTCCTAGGTCCTCTCCCCTGCCCTTCCAAATGATTTTGACCCAAGAGTTTGCCTGGGTAGTGGGGAAGGAGCAGAAGCAAACCCTGCCCACTTCCAGCCTTGCCTTCAGCCAAGCCCTGTCTGCTGCCAGCCCTTCACCTCACTCACCATCATAATTAACAGAGCATCTTGTCAGGGCCCATCCCACCCTGCATGGAGGCACAGTGGCCTGAACACCTCTGCCCCTTCCACACTGCATGCCAAGAAGCCATCACAGGCAGCCAGAGGAACATTCAAATATGGCAAGGAGGAGTGGGCAAGATCCAACCCTGGCTTGTGAAGTATGAAGAAACCAGAGCGTTGATTATTCAGGACTTAATGGGAGGGGATCATGCAGTTTTAATGAATATTTAAAGGCATGACATTGGTATCAAAAAGCAATAACACTTAATACCACCCCCAGAATCATTAACAAAGTGATTCAATAGCTTTTACTGTGCTCAGCAAACTGTGATAGCGTTTAGATGCACTGCAACAGCAGCTTCTAACAGGAGACCCCAAAGGGCTCCATCTCATTCAGGACTTGTCAGCAGGGACCAGCAACCAGTGTGTCCCCCAATATATCAGGGCACTTAGCTGTCCTTTGCCATGAGGTTGTGGTGTGATGCTTATGGCAGCGTCTCATGGCTCACAGAAGGTCCCAATGATCACTGAGAAGATCCTAAGGTTAAGGTGAGCACTGACAGTCAATGCTCTAGTGCCAGACCAATCCATGCCTCTTGCATCTCAGTATGAAGTGTCATTAATTCTCAAGTGGACACAGTGGCAGGGTCACAGAGGGAGGCTGGGGTGAAGAGAAGGAAGGATAACATGAAAACAACAAAACCTCATAAATTAGGGTACTGGCACCCACAGTAAGGGTATAAAGGAGAAGTCAGGTCAATGGGGAAGTCACTCAAGCACAGCAGATGGTGACAGGAGATTTAAGACAACTGCTCCTCACTTGGCTTCTCTGTATTCACTACAGAGGATACCCAGATGTTTACTTGAGTAACTTACAGTATCAGTGACAGGACTGCAAAGGCCAAAGATGGAAACTGTGCCCATATTCCCTGGAAAACAGGCAGAGAACAATCAAGGGGTGTCATGGAGCCTGTCTTTCAGCCCTCATGAAATTCTTGTCCCATCAAGGTGCAGGCTGGAGCTCCACAGCAGCAGGATATGTTCCTATGTTACCCACAAGTGTGGTCCTGGAAGAATGCTCCACAGGGTTCAGACACCCCAGCTCACTCCAGCATCCTGACAGACAAGATCTGAGTACCCACCTGTCCCTGTGTAGTGGCCTTTCTTGAGAAGGAAAATGTGGACAGGAAGGGAACTGCTCAATGGGGACACTGACTCACAGAGCATGTATTGAAGCTGGTTTGCAGAATGAATTCAGGGCTAAACTCAAGGACAAACCAAGTACCACAGAGCCAAGCCTAAACCACAGCAACTACAATACTTCTTCTTCATCACAGCCAAGGCTTGTGATGCCAGCGAGCAAGAGTGATGGAAGAAACATCAGGAAGCGCAGCGGTGGCCGGATCTGCTGGACCAAGGAGCGCTGCCCAGTCCTGCCAACAGAAAGCAAGGCAAACAAGGCAGGCATTGTCAGCAGAGCCTTCAAACCCATGTCCTTAAGATGGGCTCTCATTTATGAGATGGGATCTCATTTTTCTGCATAGCTTTCAGGAGGAAATGAAGCGTGGAGTGGAGAACACTGGTGACCATCTGGCCATTCACAGCCCATCAGTTTGTTATGACACCAAACACATAATAAAACACAAAAGATTGCACAGGAGGTAGAGGGAAAGTGCTTTGATATATTTTTTCCCTTGCCACCGAAGCCTACTCTTCCCTCGCCTCACACACACGCACACCCTCAGTTTCAGTCGGCGCCGCATTCGGCCCTTCGACAACTCCCCCCGTGAGACTTTCATTCCAAGCCCAGCACAAAGCAATATTCAAATGGCTGCGCTGGGATCTGAAGGGAAAATGGAAACTTTCTTGTGTGAGAACCTTACAAAAGAGATCAAAGGAGCCTAAATGGCCAAGGGAGGGCAGGGAGGGAAGGAGTGGGGGATTGACGCCTTCTCTGGAGGGAGGAAGAATTCCCCAGAAGATAATAAGATGGTGTTAGATTATCTGAAGGAAAACCTGCACTGGAAAGGACATTACTACTGGAGGAAGAGCAGAGCTCTGTATTGGGACACCTGTGCCCACGCAGCTGCTGGATGGGACAAGGACCACCGCTGGCAGCAGGAGGGAGGATGTAGTCTCAGTTCCAGCCTCCCGCTAACTCCTTGCCTTACAACAGGAAACATCAACCTTTCTCTTCCAGTTTCCCACCTATAAAACGTCCCTCCTTCAAAAGAATGGGGCAAGTTAATTTGTGCCTCCAGGCACTTCAAGGGCCCCAGCATAAAGGCAGCAAGTACCTGGCCTGGTGTGCTTTGAGGATGCCGTATTGTCCTAGCCCTGTGCTAACTTCCTCTCCAACCAGGCTTTTGATAGCCTGCTCTTTGCTTTTCTTCTCTTTATGGATGTAATTTGCATCGCTGACATCTTGACAAAGATAAAACCCACAGTCTCCCATGTCAGTCATTATCGCTGTTTTCTTCCCAGACGAACCTGAACAGCAATCATTTGTACCTCTCAGCTGGAAAATTCAGGCAAAATGAGATGCAGAGGCAGGAAAAACTGCTTCCAGAGGGAGGGTGAGCAAACCTGGGATGAGCTCAGCTGCCTGGCCAGGGTCTGCCATAACCCTGCCTGGGGAACATTCCCCTAAAAAACATGAAGCATTTTAAGAATGAGCAATACAGGTTGGACACAGCAGGTTCTGTCTAAGGGCTACTCCAAGGGCACACTGATCACACTTCACACCACTGCCAGCTTCTCTGCTGATGCTGGACACAGGAGCATCCTCCTTGCACAGAAAGACTAGGCTCGAATAGCCCCGTGAGTGACATTTTAGGGACAAATTCTTATCTTGCTTGTCAGGAGAAAATCCACAGTAATTCTACAGCAGCTGAGCTCCAGCACTAACCAGTTGCTCAAGAGCTGATGTTCAAATCTCCAAAAAGTCTAAAAACTGCTATCTGTCACAATGAGAAGTTGTGCTACCTTTCACCCTCTCATTCAGTTGATAACAGGAGCAGTCAACCATATTCAATTGCTGTATTTTTAAAACTTCATGGATTTTCCAAGTAATTTGTTTTGGGTCTGCCTCTGCCTCCTGGACATCAGCCTGGCATTCAGACTTAGCTAAAGTTAGGAAACCTCTCCTACACCCACCATGTGCAGAGCTGTCCTGCAGCAGCTCTAAAGCATTACAGAGAGGTTGCTCTTAATGCTGGGGTCGATGTTTCTTAATAAGGGGATTCATAGCTGTGCCAGCTGGGTGGTCCCCTCATTGCACTGCTCACCCAGAAATCCAAAAGCAAAATAAACAGTGAGTTTTCACCTTGTCTCATGTCTGATCAGCACCTGGGGCTCAGGCAGCCCTTTCTGCACCCTTTCTACACTGCTCCTCCACGGCTGGTGAGATCACTGCCAGCGACTCCCGCGATCTGTTGGGTGACATCAGGGCTGGAGCAGGGTGAGCATCAGGGCTGGAGCAGGGCACTTTCCCCATCAGCAGCAGAAAGGTTCAATTAGCAGCTCCGGCAGGAGGTGTGTAATTTTAGATTCAGGATATCATCAGTCAATAGTTAATGAGCGAACTGATGAGAGCGAGATGCTTTAAGTGGACTAGCTTGAAGAGGAGGTGAGTGCCTGTAATCAGGGGCGGATTGCTGCCATTCAGAGCACACTGCCAGCTGGGTTTGCCTTCTCAAATGTTTGTCTGGTTCCCCTCACCATGGAGACTGGTCACATGGAGCATGTGGAAGGGATTTGTATGCTTTCCCCAGTGCTGTTCTCTACTTTGGGCTGAACTGCCCTTTATAAGTAGCATTTCAGCACAGTTGCTGCAGGAAGAGGAGCAATCTGTATCCCATGGTCACAGCCCCTAATAGGTGCTTCACTAGGTCCTGGAAACTGGCTCAGGCATAGTGTCAACTACTACATGAAACAGTCTCACAGACTGACTTTTTGGAAATTGTTTTAGATTTACTGGTGCCATTTCAGTTGGAAAGCAATACCCTGTGAGTGGCATCCACTGCTGCATATCACTGCAGGAGTCGTATCTATCATCCAGAGGTGCCCAGTGTGAGAACAGTGACCATGTCCTTGTATCACTAAGGACCATAAGACAATGAATTTAGTCGATTAATTCAGGCTTTCTGCTGAGATGATCAAGTAACAACCAGTAATAAGTAACAACCAGTGTCTGCTAAGACAAAGAAATGCCTGTGATGGGGTAAGAAATCACTGTAACCCATACAGCTGAAGCCTCAGTTGAACCATACCTGGTTGTGACTCACCTGCATGGGACACAGACACACACCCACTTGGGAAACCACGTGTCTAGAAAAGAAGTACTTTGTCTGGTACCACCAGGAAGTGAAGTCAGCCCCTGTCCAACCCAAGCCCTCAGGGTCCCAGGGGCTCACCTTGCACAACGAGGCTGCCCTGCGCGGTGCGGCGCACCCGCGTGCCGGGTTTGTTGGCGGCGCACACGTAGATGCCAGAATGCTGCACTGTGAGGTCTGAGATCATGAGGTTCCCTGTGCCCAGCACCTGGATTCCCTCCACGCCAATGGGGCGGCCGTCTGAAAGAAGGGGAGAAAGACAAGAGTCACATGCTGGAGCTCTGGGCAAGGTTCTCCAGGGCACAGCCCTCAGTGAGGTCAGTCTAAGTACTTATGGACTGGTGCCATGTTCTGCTACTGCCATTTGCCAAGTAAAGTCAGTGGGATTTAGCTGATGCTCTTATCAGAACTGCCTTCTGCAGAAACCAGATCCTTATTTACTTGTTTGCCCAAAATCACTCTTTTTTGCTGCTTAAAAACCCAACGTACCACCACAGGAAGAGTGAAAGCTTTCAACCATGTGTTCAGACTAAGATGAAGCACCGAAAACACAATTCAACAGACTGGTTAAACCAAGCTAAATCATCTCAGCTTCTCCAAGCCATTGCCTGGGTTCTTGCATTAGAATGAGCAGGGATCCAATCAGCTCAATCAGCTCAGCCTATTTCCACGAGAGGCTTCAGGAAGAAGTCCAGGTAACCTATTGCAGTGCTTCCCTGATGCACTTTCCCAGCCACCAGCAATTTATGACCTGCAAATTATCTGACCCAAAGTTACACCACTTTATCTGACAACCCTTGATGGATTTTTGTGGGTTTTGAATCAAAAGAAGAGAACCCTGGATTTTTGATTCCTTAGCCCTTGAACACACCCTAGCTCAGGGCTGAGGAGCTGGTCTCTGAGCTGGTGGTTAGATCTCATTTACTCTAGCTTGCAAAGGCAACTGAAAAGGTCTGCCCCCACCCTGAGTGCTGGATATGAGGCATGTGAAATAGTTCAGTATCAGGGAATTCACTTTTGTCCTGTTTTCTCTGGAAAATTTCTAGCCAGCTCTAATTACAATGTGTTTCATTAGTATCAGGCTATTGCTTTCTATTGTTTCATTGATTTGTGTTTAAAGACACTGCCTGACAACGGCAGCTCTAAATCAGGCCTAGCACATGTCAGGGTGTCTGAGCAGAGGGGCAAGGCAGGGAAGGAGTTTCACTGGAGGAGCAGTTAAAGGGAGCAACTGTCATGAGACACCAATCAGCAATTCAGTTCTCTCAGGTTTGCTCATGGAGGGGTAAAGAGCCTGCAGAAACCAGAGAAACAAGAACCATCCCTGGTGAGGTAAAGAACCTGCAGAAACCAGAGAAACAAGAATCAGCCCCGGTGATGTACCCACCTGACCTCCCCACGAGACTTCCATACTCATATGTTCCACTACAGTAGAGGAGCCTGGTCTTGTCCTCCAAAGTCTGTGCCATAATCCTGCCATGAGCTTCACACTCCAACACAGACAGCATGCAGGGCTAGCTAAAAGTTACCCTGCAATCACATGCTTTAGATTTAATATCATGCTTTACATAATAAAAAATATTAGAGAATTTGGGTCATTCATAACCAACAGGTTCTGGAACAGACTTGGAAAACTCCTGATCCTCCATGGACTGCAGACGGATCTCTGCTTACTTGTGGAACCCCATGGACTGCAGAGGCACAGCTGCCTCACCATGGGCTGCACCCCAGCCTGCAGGGGAATCTCTGCTCTGGCACTGGGAGCAGATCCTGCCCCTCCTTCTGCACTGACCTTGGGGCCTGCAGGGCTGTTCCTCTCACATGCTCTCACTCCTCTCTCCAGCTGCAATTTGCTCTTGTGCAATAACTTTTTTCTCTTCTTTAATTTGTTATCCCAGAGGTACTACCACCACTGCTGATGGGCTTGGCTTTGGGCAGTGATGGGCCCATCTTGAAGCTGTCTGGAATTGGCTCCATTGGGTATGAGGAAGCTCCCAGCAACTCCTCCCTAAAGCCACCCCTGTAGCCCCCAAAACCTTGTCATGCAAACCCAATACAACCACAGGAGTGAGGGATCCCATTTCAGATTCCAGGCATCCTGCTAGCAAACATTGGCAAAGCATGGACTGAGAGCTATGAAAGCACTTCCCAAACCTATCTCCTGCCATGCTCTGCATATATTGTTTTTCATGAAATTTTGAAGCTTAAAAGTTTCATTGCTTCATTAGACAGGAAATGCCATACCTCTTCATCATTTGCATTGTAAAGAAAAATGCTCAGGTCTTTTAGAGAGAGAAAAACAATGTCATTAAAGGATCACACTGCTTGCCAAGCTGCAGTAAATGGCTCAGCCATAAAAAGGACAGTAAAACATAACCTGTCCCACATTTAATGAGCAATAACAAGGAACCATTCCTTCCAAACAGCATTTGAACTGAAGTGTAAAGAGGTCTGAATTAAATCCAAATTGAACTTGATTTCATCTTTTAAATTAGACCTTTTGGAAATCTGTATTTACAATAGGCATAAAAATCAGATCTCTCTCTTGAGGGAGGGATGGGACCAGTGAAAGATGTGGTCATACCTGGATCCTTCATCACATCACTGCCTTGAGAAATACCACAGAATGTGACTTGAATGTCAGCAGTTTTACTGTAGTATTTAACGTGCTCCATCATTTAAACATGCAAAGATTCAGCCTGCAGCAGGTGCTCCCCCCCGGCATCAATATGCCCTCAATTATCTCTCCACCTCCAGCTATTAGAAGTCTGGTGGTCTGAGGAGACATTTCCTGTCCACACAACATTCATTTCCCTGGAGAACAAAGGTCTCCGAGCTCAGAAGCCTCGGTGGATCTGCCCTTTGGGTCAGCGTGGCCACCTCTAACAGCCAGCAAAGATTACTGTGCCTGATCCCCTCACACACCTCTCACTCAACTCCTCCCTTTCCAAAAGCACTGAAAAGGGCTTCTACAGAAACATCTCTACTTTCTCAGTCTGTTCCACCCTTCTCACTCTACTGTGCTTCAGTCAGCCTGAGCTGTCAGTTAGGTCTTCAGCTAATATCTAGTCCAACTTAGCAATACTGACAACACATATAAATAATATAGAGTGTTTACACAAGAAATTCCTTGCATCTCGAAAGCTCAGCATTTTGCAGAACTGCTGTGCTGAGGGACTCATTTCTCACACCTGCTTTGCAAAGGTTGCTATTTATTTTAACCCTATTTTCTTTACACGGAGACCTGAAGAATGGTTTGGATCAAGCAATCCAAACCCTGTAAATCCACCTTCCTAGCATCACCTGCCACCACAGAGCCATCTCTTCATGGAGGAGATCTGAAAGGCTGCAAAAGCCAACACTTGCTCCGTTCCAAAGCTATCAAGATCCAGGCAGGCTAGAAATCAGTGCTCATTTAACATGACCTTCTACTTTTTGTAAGAAGTCAAAAGCAGAAAATTTGAGGGCTGAAAAAAAGCCAGTCCGAAGGGAAATGCCTGACAGATTCTCTCTTTTGATCCCTCAGTTGATGAGGACAAAAAGGGGAGGTTCAGCTTTTATGAAGAGCAGACAGACCCCTAATTAATAAAGGAGACCATTCTCCAAGTGGGAGATGCTCCCAGTAGATGCTCTGGCTATAGACAAGTAGAGACTTCACTGAATCAGAGGATGGTTTGGGTTGGAAGGGACCATAAAGATCATCTCATTCCAATCTCCCTTCCATGGGCAGACACATTCCACCATCCCAGGATGCTCCAAGCCCTGTCCAACCTGGCCTTGGACACTCCCAGAGATGGGGCAGTCACAGCTTCTCTGGCGAACCTGTGCCAGGGCCTCCCCACCCTCACAGGGAAGAATTTCTTCTTAATAATCAATGTAAATCTACCCTGTTTCAGCTTACAGCCATTCTCACCTTGTCCTATCACTGCACACCCTTGCAAAGTCCCCCTTCAGCCTTCCTTTAGGCCCCTTTAGGTACTTCCAGGTTCCCCATAGGGGTGAAGTCTGGATGAAAGACGCCTGCGGTTTGGGAGCCGCATTATTTATTTTTCCAAGGTGTATGTGATGCTTTCTGGAGCCCATTCTCCGCCTGCTAACTGAGTGATTGGCACACCAGCACCAATTACAGAGCCCCCTTAAAACGTGCCAGGCGATATGAATATGCAACAACACCAACGCCTTTCTTTTGTAAGTAGCAAGTAGAAAGAAAGTAACAACTTTCTAATGTTGATCATTTAGGTCTTTTGTGAATTCTTTGTATTGTGTCATAGTAGCCTTCCACTTTTTAGACACATGGGTCTCCTGCTCCTGCGGACACTGGGCACTGTGGATTAGCATATTTAGAGTACATTGCAACAGTTGACTATTCAGTATGTGAAGTGGTGAAATTTACTCTATTATTTCTAAACACTTACAGGAACGGTGCTCCTGTCAACCAGTCAGCCATCTATTGCAAGCTTCTGTGTCCAATAAGTTACCAATTAATTGGCTCCTACAATTGTTGTATAGTTTACTTCTTGAATGGCTCCCTCTTTAGTAATTTCCTTCCCATTGTGCGGCCCTTTCTGACAACTTCTGTATAACGCTATCAGATAATCACTGTCCTTTCTTTCTTGCCTCACTTTTCTGTATCTCTCTAAATAGTTTATTATTCTGCTTTGGTACCTTTTATGGAGGCCAGCTCAGTGGCCTGTCAGTTAAAGGGTAAGGATACATTAAAATCGTCGTTCATTCAAAAGGCTTTGCAGTAAGTGCCCAGGATATTCATTTGGCCACGCATACAGGTCCCAAGCCTGAAGTGCCTAACTCTGAAAGGAAAAGCCCTATCTTCCCTGAACAAACCCTTAATGATTTTACATCTCTCTCAGAGCCTGCTCTCTAATGAATGTTGACATTTCATGCACAGTGAGACACAGGAATTCTGTTTGTGGTCAGGTGCTATGACATATTCCCAAAGAAATTAAATTCAAAATTGATTGTGTGACACTCAAAAACTGGCCCAGAATCTGAATGATTTCCTTCAAGTGAAATATAGCTGCCTTTCCCACTGAAAACCAGCCAGGTTTTAGCAAAGCCAAAGCAAGAAGTGCAAATGGTGTTTATGGCTTGCCTTTCCCTGTACCAGAAAGCTGTGAAAGCAAAATTGTTCTTTTGCTCCTTTCTGACAGAAGAAATGCCTCAATGTCAAAACTGTGAGCAAAGGGGCTCAGAGTTTCCAAAAAGGCAATGTGCCCTGTGCAAAGCCCCAGCACAACAGCAATGCCACAGCTCTTCCTTACAAGGCAAGAAAGATGCTCACACAGAATTGACTTTTTTGCTTAAATTAAGCCGTTCATGTTGCTATATCAGCTTCATCTCTCTAAGACCTTGTGGTTGTGGATTATTTTTTTATTACTGCAAATGGATTAAAAGTGATTTCTTTTCCTAAGCTGAGTGAGTTGTCTGTAGGAAGAACTTCAGGAAGAAGACCTTCACATGGAAGAAGCCAGAGATGACAGATACTCTGAAGACCTCCCTGTCCAGCATAAACCCCTCTCCCTCCTCGTGATCACACAGACAGGAGAGATGAAAGCACTTTCGAAATGGCTACAAAGAGATGACAAACCCTCCAAGTCATCAGAGAGCCTGTGCAGTGCATTGCTGTCAGGATCACTGTCATCTTAAACAAGACCTTGTGATGCTTTGGACAGGAAACATTCCTGCTGAAGGGCAGGGAAAATAACAGGATCTGTTTCCCATTCAGTAGCTCGGATTCTGCTGCTGTGCTGCAAAGCAGTGTGGAAAGGGTATTTATTTTTGGTGGAAGGCAATGCTGAGCTCAGCCCATCCAGACAAACATCACACAGTGCTACTACATCTTCATTATTGCACTGCACTATAGAGACAAGTGTTTTGAAGAAGGTAATAAGCACTTATAATTAAGGCAATTATAAAGTAGTTTATTACAGTTGAGCACTAACATAGAGCTGCCTTGTGTCCAAGAGAACCAAACCAGTGATACAGAGTATCTGGGGAATTTTTAAAACAGCATCAATCTGATGGTTATGGCTCTGGAGGCAAAAATACCAGTTAGTGGCATACAAAGGCTGATTTTACAAGCCACTAGAGGATGCAAGGAGGGAAAACAGAAAAAATGTGCAACTGATGTTGGATGCAAGTCCTCATTCCCTGGCAGGCAGCTCTGGAGTGGGAAGTCATCCTGCCCGTGAGCTGACCCTGAGCCTTGGAGAGCCATGGGGGTGGAGTCCCACATCCAGCACAACAGCATGAGACAAAATTATCCCTGCTTGTGCTCCACAGCCACCCCTTGGAGGCACCAGGAGATGATGTGACCTCAAGGACCACAAGATCTCAGGAAATCCAGACTGAACCCAACCCCACTGTGCACACAGGCAGAGTTTAAAGTTCTAGGAGATAGAACAAAATCCATCAGCTCTTCACTCAGCACGGGTTTCTGTAGGACAATGGAAGTGTTGCTCTTAGCTAAACAGTTTCTAAGTTATCATCATAATGTTAGAACCTAAAAACAGTTTCTAAGTTATCATCACAATGTTAGAACCTAAAATAAACCTTAGAGAAACACAGCCCTTTGCTCCTCCTTGCTTGCATGATACCATTAGACACTGTCTCCGGTTTCCATGCTGATTTAAAAACATATCACAGACCCCAGCAGCAAGCATTTGTTTTTTCAGGGCTTCAGATACACTACTTTAAACACTCTCTCCCCATTAAAAATGTTTTAAAACTCCCTGAATAGGCAGCAAATTTCTTTCAAGTCTGTTTTTATGTGAAAGATGTGTTTGTGTATGATTTTGCTTCTCTAGGCCAACAGTGGTGATGTTTTTGATGCAGCAGAAGAAGATGCTGTCACTTGAGAAAAGATAAAATTATCACCTTTCAAGAAACATCTACAGGTTTAACCAACCCACTTCTCTAACAGCTGAAAACAGAATGTTGGCAGAGAGAAAAAACAAAGTGTAGGCATGAGGATAAAAAGCACTTCAAGCCTACAATTACCTTCTTTGGGAAGGGAGAGGGTGAATCAGTTGTATAAAAGTCAGTGGCACCTACCTATTTCCTACATGATGGCTATGGAGAGGAGGAGGAGGAGGAGGAGGAAATCCCAGCGACCCCCAGGGCTTACCGAGGCGGCTCCAGGAGACGATGGGCCGGGGGTTGCCGGTGGCGATGCACTCCAGCACCGCTGTCTGGTGCACGGTCAGCGTCAGGTTCTCCGGGCCCACGAGAATCATGGGGTCCTTGTACACCGTGGAGTGGGAGCCTGCAATGACAGCACCATCGTCAGAAGGCTTCTGATTCCCTCTTGTTTAAAGGGAACATTGAGGCCTTTGGGCATCCTCTAAGTACATCTCTTCTAAGTAGAGATCCTCTTCCATCGGGAACTGTAGTGGCAGCGGAAGGAATAGTGAGTTCAAAATGGAAGAGGGGAAATTTAGGTTAGGTATTTGGAAGAGATCAGGAAAGATCCCTGTTAGGGTGGTGAGGCCCTGGCACAGGTTGGCCAGAGAAGTTGTAGATTCCATCCCTGAATGTGTTCAAGGCCAGGCTGGACAGGACTCAGAGCAACCTGCTCTAGCGGAAGGTGGGTGTGGTAGGGGGTGGAATGAGATGACCTTTAAGGGTCCTTCCAACCCAAACCATTCCAGGATTCTAAATTATGTAGCTGGTGTAACCCTCAATAAATCTGAGATGTACAGGAAACAAAAGGAGAACAGTGTTTATGTGACAGTCACACTGAACATGTTTAAAGTGTGCATTGATTATTCCTGGGGAAAACCCCTGAACCAATAATCCAGACAGAAACAGCCGTGTTAATATTTGAATATCAGCAGCATAAAGAGGGAACTGTGAACTGCAAAAAAGATTTGCATGGTATAGAAGGAATACACAACATGCAGGACAGCATGTATGCAAATAAATGAAGGAGTTGCTTTATCCTTCAGCATTTCAAGCCATAAAGTAATCCATACAGACTACAATGCCTAACTCTGTCTCTGTGAGCATCCTCTCCTTCTGCTGGTGACACTTGCTCCAAAAGACCTGTCCTGGGACAAGGAGTGATGGAGGTAACAGTCCCTGGCTCCTGCTGAGAAGCTTTCTGAGAAGAAACTCCTCTGATGACTGCACCCCACATTTTCTTACATTTTCCTGCAGAGAGAGGATGTATCCCATTGCACTGATATAACTGTGACACATTTGCTGCTCATGATACAACAACTAATCCTTTATTTGCACTATACTAGCACCAAGTGGCAGCAACCAAGAATGAAATCCATGCAAGATGGATGTACAGACCCATAGTAGAACAAAATCCTGGCTCAATGACCCTGGACACCAGACAGGCACAAGAAAGGCAAAAGAAAACACAGAATGATAGCATGGGACAAAAACATCATCTTGTGTTATGTATACCACAGCTGAACTCACATCTCCTGAGTCCCAAAAAGATGCCTTATCTCAGGGCCAAATGTCCCTACAGCCTTTAGTCCCATTTGTTGGAAGCAGGAGAGGAGGAAACCCAAGAGATATTTTCAGTTTGCCAGCAGTAAACAGGAACACAGAAAATCTCTACATTAGTCTTTCTCCCTGTCTCTGATGAGAGCTGGGTTATACTCCAGAAATGCTGAGGTCAAAGCAGTGTTTAAGGAATTCCATCAATCTTACATCTGCTGGAAAGAAAAGCTCTGTACACCTGCAAAGAGAAATTCTTGGGCTGGTACTTCTGTCCCTGAGCAGGAGTGGGGCACAGGGAGGCCTGGGGAGCACAGCCCTGGCTGGGCTTTGCCATAGGGACCAACCCACACCGACTCCTGTCCATGGACTTTCCAATGTTCAAAAGGCTCATTACAGAGAAGTGATCCACCAAAATCTATCCACAGGGGCCTTTCTCCAAGAAAAACAATTTCTTCCTGCACTTTTGAGTGCTACCCCTTCACAGCAGCTCAGGGGCTGGAATTAGGGCATAGCAGGGGGATTCCACAGTGGTCCAAGGGCAAGCACAGATCAGAGCAGCTCGTTTGTTAATTGTTCCTATGGGGGGCTAAGCAGGGAGCGATAAAGTGACTCCAAGCTTGTGTGTAAATGGGAAAAATCCAAGAAAAATCACCGTGTCAGTGTGACTTAAGAGCTGACTTTCTCACTTAAATGCATTTCACTGCAAGCCATAAAATGCAGATTTTTTGATGAGAACCAGAATGCACAATAAATTCATATGACCAGCTGGTTAAGCCCAAGAGATCTGAAAAACAATACCTTCCCCTCAGTACCTCGGAGTGCCTTTAAAACCATGTAGATTTATTGTTCTGAATCACAATACTAAATGTTCACGCTTAGAATAATACGGTATTATCAGCGTATTATATAGCCATTTCAATATTTCAAAACACTGAGAAATGAAATGAATTGTCCAAGGTCACCCAAGAATATCAGCAAATGGGAGCCAAGCTCAAAGTAGAATTTATGAAATACACTGCTTTGACAATAAAATATTCAAAAATCGCATTCTTTGATTTCCCACTCTGAGTCCTAAATAGACATTCGGGTTTCTGAGTGTGGATTCAGCTCCCTGAGTTTGGGCAAATGCTGCCCAAATCTGGGCATTTCCTCCACTGCTCACCTTCTCCTGCAAAGGTCATGGAATGGCCCTGTAGCTTTACTGCTGAGCCCACCACCCACCAATGACAGACAGCTCCAGGGCCAGCAGGGCCTGGGACACAGCAGGAGCACAGCAGTCAGATGCCAGCATCACACAAAGGGACCAGCCATGTCCCAACACCAAGGAGGAGGTTTCCTTCTTCACCCAGACCAGCCCTTTGATGCAAGGTCAGGAAGGAAGGAATGATAAAATGAGGGACTCATGGCAGGCGAGTGCTGCTGGAGCTCAAGAGGGTTCAGGGCAGCACAGGGATTTATTCTGAAAGGGGAAAAGGCTCTAATGATGCCCGTGGTCCCCAGGGACTCCACCAGCAGCAGTCACAGTGAGGATGGGGAAGTCCCCAGCACTGCCAGCAGTGACAGGCACTCCAGCAGGGACAGGAGTGTCGCCTGCCAGATCTTGATCAAAAGGACAGCAGCAGAGAGAGCCACAGCTCACACTAGAAAGGTGTCAGCACAGAGAGGCAGGCAGCCCCCTCGGGAGCAGCTCCACTGAGCAGGCACTTGAAAATAATCAATCAGCAGGACTGGAAGACATCTCTGTGCTGCTCGCTGCCGGCAGCCCTGCCACCACTGCCACGGAGAGGAGGGAGAGCACTGCAAGCAGGCTCCTTCACTCATCACGGGCAGCCACCCTCCTCCTCCTCTCCCGTCGGGCTGAGGCAGTGTCCTGCAGGGCACAGGCTTCCAGAGCCCATTCTCACCCTCCCTTCCTCCCTCCCCAGCCAGGGCTTGGATTGGAAACCTCAGGGAGGCAGACCAGGTGCTTCTCTGTTGGTGAAGCAATGGCTGAAGCTGCTGCCCTGCAGGGAAAAGTGGGAGCCCTCCTGCCATCATGAAGAGCAGAGACCATTCCCTTCACCACAACATAAGAGGGAGGTGATACAAAAGATTTGCAAGAATTCTGCTTACCCCATCATGCCTAATGCCATGTGCACAGCAGCACTCAAGTTAGCTCAGTATTTACTGACACAACACCCACACCAGCAAAGCAATGCCCTGTGCACCTCCGTGCCTCACCACAGCCTCTGCTGCAATGCCAAAGCACAGGGTTCACATGCTAACACATATCTGCTGTCCTGATCTAACAGATATTTGTGTGTTCTTAGCAAACACCACATACACCTTTTCCACAGAGGTTTAACCCAGTGCAATGAGTTTTCCATGCAAATGTCCAGTTACAGCAGTGCAGGCACTGAAGTATGGTCCAAACCCTTCAACAAACACTTACATATGGTGCCCGTATTCACCATCTGACTGCTTTAAGGAGGAGAAAAAACCACAAATGTTTCACAGACAGGAAACCTGGAAAATATCCATCTGCAATGAGGGATGGTCAGATGAGAACAGCTAGAGCTTTCTGCCCTGTGAGAAATAATAACTCAGGCCAGTAAACTGACACAAAGAACTTCACCACATGGATAATTTACTGTTCTTCCCTCCATGTGGCTACAGTTTGCATTGATCAAGCAAACAGATAAGTAACAAGCACCCAAAGCTGGTGCTTGTTACAGATAAGTAACAAGCACCCAAAGCAGTTAACCTGCTTTCACTACTCATCAGGGTTGATATACACAGCATCACTCTTCCCTTGGCTTCACCCATTTCTCACCTGCTGCATTTTTACAGTCAGCAGAGGCTAACATGACACTTGGTACAGGTGTTAAGTCTCTGCTCCAGAACCACTGGCCAGGCAGTGTTTTGGAGGGTGATGGGAAGCTGTGTGATACGACTGTATGCTG
The DNA here is from genome assembly GCA_013399455.1 of Anthoscopus minutus. Lineage (NCBI taxonomy): Eukaryota > Metazoa > Chordata > Aves > Passeriformes > Paridae > Anthoscopus > Anthoscopus minutus. The sequence goes on from VWYI01031724.1 coordinate 713,383, forward strand.
GAAACTCTCCAGCTCCTGGGTACCACCAATTACATGTATATGATGGGCAGGAGGATCACAACTCAGGGGAAAGACCTTTGGCTGCATGTAAGAAAGAACTCAGAAACACCCACTCAACCATCCCTGAGCAGATTTCCCTTTCCTGTTATCTCCAAAGAGATTCCACAGGGAATCTGGGATGTCCCGCACCAGACGGGATCTTAACAATCCAGAACAAGGAAGGTGTTATGGCTGGACAGAGGAATGCCTCTCAGTGTGTTAGCCTGAAGCTCTCTTAAACTGTTCTGATCCAGAACAGCAGTGGGAAGAAGATAGGAAGGCAGCCAGGACAGTGTAGCTGGCACTAACCTGACACGGTGAGTCGGGCCTCCCGGCTGAACTTCACGTTAGCAATATTGGTGGCAACGCAGTGAAATATCCCACTGTCTTCTGCCCTTAGTCCTGTTATCTGCAGAACCCCCTTGGGAAGCAGCGTGTACCTGCAGGAAAACAGAATCAAAAGCTTACAAAGCAGGACACAACGCGGCAGCAGGCTGCACACTCACCCAGGCGAGGCAGGCTGGCTCCTGGCATCCCAGTGCAGAGGTGCCAATACCACCAAGATGTCAACACCCCTTTAGGCTAAGCCCATGCCTGCTTCTGCATCAGTTCTTACTTTTTTTGGATACTTGAGCCTCTGGTCTTCTTTTACAGGGGGTTAAAAGAAAATAATCTATCTTCTGATGCATCCTTGAGAAATGGTGATTTTTGTTGGAAGGCTACAAAATAGATGCTTCCTATTTAGCCTGTGGAAAAGCTCTGGCAGTGCATTTGCATGTGAAGACAGCTGACACTGGAGTTATCATGACATGGGAATTATCACTTATCAGCTGAAGCACAATGACCGTGGACAGGCATCAGAAACCTGTGCTCTACGTTCCCCACTCCAAGTCTAGGACTCAAATCCATATGACCGTAAAACCTCGGATGCATGAAAAGGCATGTTTAAAATAAATATTGAGCAGGCAAACGTAAACATCAATAAATATTTTATATCTTTAAAACATAGGCACATTTAAATCATGTGTGCATACACACATATATGTACACATACATTACAGGTTGCTTGGCAACCACTTGTTTAAATTGGCTGGCAGTAAGTCATTACAGTGTGATGAGTTAATAATCCATTTCCGTCAGAAGATGAAGAGTATCTTTCTCCATATCAGCATATGGTTAAGTGCCTATAACCTGCTCCCTGCGCCGGGCTCCAAATGTGCGGCTCCGTGTTGGTGGCAGCATGACAGCAATCAGTTTTACACGGCCCAAAGTTGATTGCAATCTCTCTGGGACTTTAAAATGCCCATTGTTTTGGATGAATTATACTACAAGAAGCCTTCATTTTTGTTAACAATCTGCCCACAGCATTAAAAAATTCAATTCCAAAGCTATTATTCTGCCTTCAAAGCCTCCAAGTGCAAGACTCGGCATACAAATTTATACACACTTTATACGCAGAAATGCACCAAGCGTGATTAATGTAGAAATCCAATTCAGTTAGAGAAGCAACTCTCATCACCCAGGCTCTGGTGTCACAGATTAATCTACTCAGCTGACAATAAAAACCTTCCCCAGTAACTTTACTCCCACAAAAAGCCAAATCTCTTTTAAAATCAGGACACAAATGTACAGAAACTGTTGCTAGGCCACATCCTCCAGGGCTTGGGCAAACTCTCCCAGAGGAGAAGCAGCAGGAACGAGCACAGCTTGGACCTTTCTGGGGTAAAGTCTTGGCTCCTCAGTCTTGGAGCTCCTCAGTCTTTGGGTTCCTCAGCCGTGGGGCTCCCCAGCCTTGGAGAAAAGAAGTCCTGGTCACATTTAAATCCCTGCCACATTTCTGACTATCTCCACAATTGTATCCCTGGGCTCAAATGGAAAGGATCAATGACGCATGAAGGACTTCAGGGGAACCTGTCCTGCAACATCTCACTGGGATGCCAGAAGGCATCCAGCACAGTTCTACACCCCTTACTTCTGCTGATGCCACCTTGGATCAGTGGCTCTGCTCTACCACGTCCCCAGTTCAGCACCTGTATGAGTAAGAAGCCTTCAGGGGAGATCAAGTGTAACAAATCAACGCTGCGCTGGGCTAAAAAAAGCTCAACTGAAAAATGCAAGGAAAAACAAAACCTGACAGTTGCAGTTTTCTGCAGGAGATTTGAGCCTCTTGGGTCCTTCTACTGTAAGTTCACTGCCACTCTGAGAAGGTCAGGCATTGTTCCAGCCCTCGTGTTTTCTCCTGCCTCCAAAGAACCCAACCACATTCTGCTGCAGAACTGACATTTTTAAGAATAGAGGCTTCCAGGAAAATATTTACAGCTTCCTGGTTTCGCCTATTCCCAAGGCAGGGACGTCAATCCGTGCTCAAGGTGTGCTGTGAGTGATTGTATCCACTGCTGGTTGTGCAGCTCCTGAGCCACAGCTGGGGCTGCCAGCACCGCGCACGCGTTTCCTGCCACCTGTCCCGCGCCGCGCGAGGATCAAACCGTGATGAGGGACGTTTCCGACACGAAGGGAGCAGCCTGTCAAACACAGGAAGCAGCAACGTGCTGCTCCAGATCTAGGCTGGGAAGGGAGGCAGCTGGAGTTTCTCTTTAGGAGATTGTTTGGGAAATGGTAGCTCAGGGTGCTGTGGGAAGTTCTCTGCAGAGCTCCCCAGTCGCCACACATGAGGGAGTCCACCTGGGAATAGCAGCCACTGTGTAATTTAGCACTTGCAAGAGTCCAGGACCCATATGCAAGATCTCAAGTCATGGATCTGTCTCAGAAAGAGTTACACAAAGTGGAGTCTTGGAGGGATGAAGGATGCCAAAGCTACCCATCTCTTTGAGGCTTGCTGGACAGGTCTCCATGCTGGAAAATAAACCTGGAGCAAGGTTGATCAGAGACAGTCAGTGGAAGCTCTACAAAATCAGCTAATAGCTTTATCTACCTCTCCTGGGAAATGCCAGTACTCCTACAAGGTGTTTGGCCAAAAGAAGAACCAAACCAGAAAAGCCACAACACACAAAACAAAAGTCTTCCCTAGTGGAAACACTGGCCAAGGCCCTTAGCCCAGGTTAGTTGTATCTAAACACAACTGTGAAAGCAATAGAAAGTCTGGCCTTCTTTCCCACCTGGAGAAAGGTGGGAAAAGCATAGGGCTTGGACATGTCCTACCTTTCGTTGTCTGTGTTGACTGGAATGCTGTTCTTATGCCATAGGATGACTGGCTCAGGCAAGCCATGGATCTGGCACTGGAATCTCGCTACACCACCTTCCTCCACCACTGCATTCTGAGGGTGGATGTGGAAGTCAGACATTGCTGGAAGACAAAAAGAGAGACAAAATTACTCACATGTGAAGAAAGATGTCAACACCTGGAAGATGTCAGCAACTTCACATGACCTAGAAACAAGCCCTCATTTCCCACAGAATGCAAATGGGACTGCAATGTAATGTAAGAGCAGAAGGTCAGCTTGCAGCCTAACCTCCTGCACGGAAAAACAAGACTAGTGGGAAGTTATTGGTATCCCACCTGCTTTTGCACATTGATTGGCTGAACCAGAACAGGAGACTTTGCTCGAAGACCCTCATGGTCCTCAGCAAGGTCTGCCAGGGCAGCAAGAAACACAGACACTGCACTGGCACTTATCAGAGGTCTCTCCCAATAGCTTGAGCTGTCTTTGGATCCCAGTTTACATCAAATGAGAGATGGATTCTTTCTGTTGCCATCAATGTCTTACCTGTTGTAAATATCCTTCTGATATGTACAGCTTGACTCCTAAACTAATGTTATTTAAATACCTCAAGTATAAGAATGCCAAAATACCCTAGTGAAACATACAGCCCTTGATTTCCACCTCTGTTGGCATGTGCTCCTGCTCATTTCATACTCTGCCTTCCAGCACTGCAGCAGGAACAGCCACATCCCCAGGTTGGGGAGCAAAAGGATTCAGCCAAAAGAAAGAGCAGCTGCCAAGAGCTCAGCAAAGCCAGGCTTTTGGGGCTGGGATTACCCTTCAGCAAATGATGAACCCCAGCATGCCCACTCCTGGTGAATACAGACCAGCCTGTTCCAGCAAGCCACAGCTGTAACCACCGTGCGGAAACACTCTGGCATGCTGTTAGAGCTACATAAATAATACCATAATTATTACTATTAATTAATTGGAAGGTGCTGCCTGTTGACTCCGCAATAAACATATTCAAAGCTAATAAACATCCCAGTGGTTATTGAGCTCATGATTCATTTAAAGTGCTGCATCCACAGGAAGGTCTCTTGCATTACCATACAAAACAAACTCTAAGAGAACCCCCTGCTCTGCCGCCCCAGCTCGATGACACCCCTACCCCCAGCAAGAAAGTCTTGTCACCCTTTTACCTGCATCAAGTACAATGACCATGGGTCTGCTAAGGAACAAGCTGCCTATGTGTCAGGGCAGCTTAATCATTCATCTGCAAACTGCAGTTGGGCTCAGGCAGATGGGAGATGGCCATTAGCAATCATACATTAAATATGTGTTGCATTAACCTGTGCTGCTCCCGCAACCACCACTCTCAACCCACTGATGGCAGATTTGTTAAGCTGATGGAGTAACACAGAGCAAAGCCCCAGCCCTGCACAGTTGTAGGGTTGGGAAGGTTTTGTAGGCATGAGGGTGGGATGGGCAGGGTTGGGAGCCAGAGTGGCTGCGCAATATTCCTGACAGATGGGGACACACCAGCACAAGGTGAAAGATCACAGAAAATTGTATTTCTCTTTCTCAAGATAAAAGCCAATGCAATTATCCTCCCTGCTATAGGATGGAGCCCAATGGTGCAATGGCAATTTACCCAATTCATATAGATTTAGCCTTGAAATGAGATGGATCATAGCCCAGAGCATTCAGACATGGAAAGCAACCTAAAGGCTGCTAGGAAGTCTCCCACACCAGGTGATGCCCCTTCCAAGGTGGCAAGGGATGCTTCAAAAGATGGAAGATCCACGGGTGCCTGCAGCAGCAGAACTCAAGGGAGCATGTAGAACATTTCAAGGCTGGAGACTCAGACTAGGGTGAGCATTTCTGCAAAGCCAAAGCTTATGGACCCTCACCAAGAAATGAATCCAAAAATTACTGAGAAGGACACAAAGATAAGAAAAATTTTTAAAAAAGCAGTGATTCAGATGCCTGCAGGAAAATTCCTTTCAAATGTACAGATGCTCAGCACTGAGGTTTTTTGGTGGCTTTTATCACAGGGGTGATAAAAGAGGGAGTTGTGAATGAGAACAGCCCCAGCACAGACTTTGCTCTGCTGGCTACAGAATTCATCGCCATTCCTTTATTTCAATAATATCACCTCTTATAGGTAAAACTGCAGCAATAACCTCTACTCTTAAAGACACCAGTATTAATATTTATCATGAATAAAACATGGAAAGTTATAAATAATTCAGTTATGAGGATGTTAAGTAAAATATTACTCTTCTACGACACTATTATGTGGCTTTGAAGCACAGTTTTATGTTAAATGCCTAGGAAACACTGTGACCCTTGCCAAGACCAGCTGGTTTGCAGAAGATGCATTAAAAATTCATGCAGTGAGCTACTAAATGCTATTTTTAAAACAGGTTTACAAGTTTATTTACAGTAGCAGAGACAAAAGACTTTTGGAGCATCTCCTGTAAAACAGCAACAAAACTTCAGTGTGAGTGATTACTGGGTTTTCAGCCTGGGAATAAATCACCTGGGAAAAGAAGAGGGATAGGAGCTCAACTGCTTCACAAGACATTACCTGGATGGGCTAAATCTCTGCTGACCCACGTGAGGTTTTCATAAGTGTCCCAACTGACTGTAACAAACTCATGCAGCAGAATGCTTGTTCCTGTTTGTCACTTGTCTTCCCATGGCAAGCAGCAGGACCCCGTTACCAGCCAGGGGCTTTTGTTCCAGCCGCCAAGAAGAGCTGCATGTCAGCTCGGGTGGGGTTGGCCAGCAGCCAGGGAGCTGTAGCTCATTTCTATGCTAATGGCTATAATAATTTTAAAAATAAATACATGCAATCACAATATTCACCCGCGAGCTCCTAAGAGGGGAGGCACTCACTAATCCATCTGCCAGCAGTCTCTGCCATCCAGCAATGCAGCATCCATGTGCCAGTGGAGGGACTGGTGCTGCCCCAGGCCTTTTTTACCATCATCAGAAGGGTGAGTGCCACCCTGTTCACATTAAACTTCCCTCTGCCATCTCGTTTTGTCATCAAGTCATAAAAATAACATAAATCACATGCACAGTCATTGCTCCACATTAATGCTCCAAGCTGTGATGTCTCAGTGCTTCTGCTATCATCCCACCTGGATTTTGGCTGTAGTACACAGCAACTGCCACAGGGCAGGGAAAGACAAAATTAGGGCTCACAGGAGACAGGGAACAGTCTTGGCAGCCCTTTGATGCTGCAGGCATGGACGAGACTCCTCCAAAAGATGTTGGCCAGGGCTAGATTCAGACTGAATCTGAGTGTCTACAGGTACATGGACACATGAAGCAGAGGAGTTACTCCTCTTCTCTCCTTCTCTGTGCTATATAACTAAGGACCTCAACTAGGATGATGCTGGATCACAGGCAAGACTCTTCCATAAAGAAACCCAGATGCTTGGGATTGCCCACCACCTAACCTGCACTGGGATGCAGTCCCTGAAGGCATGTCCAATGGACACAGGTGAGCAGCAACTCTTACCCTCATCCATATTCATGCGAGATTCATTCTGGGGTCTCCACTAATCAAATCACAAACACTTTCTCCATCCCAACAGGCCTGGTGGAAAGGCCAATGGAATAAAAATGAAAATAGCTATCGAGTGAAATTTTCTCTACTCCATAAAAAACTAAATTGAAACCATTAGTGGCCAATCCTTTTTTGCTCACTGCAGCATTAGTGCTAAGCCAGAGATTGACCTAGATTTGATATAGAAAAAGAAAACACTAACTTGGTGTGTCACAGCAAATCCCAGGCCTTTAGAGTCATTAAAACACAAACATTGCACAGGCACAAGTAGCGGAAGAACACTTGAAAGGTTCAGTACCAAACACAGTGTTAGGAGAGCATTTGGGAAGGTCAGCTAGTTTTGCAATTAAATTGTCTTCTGATTTTAAATTACTTACTGGGAAACAGACCCAGGCTGGCCCTGACACAAGATGATGCTGGGGAGGAATGAGCATCCACACCATCAAGGATGCCACGCAGTCCACAAATAGCAGCCCACAAGTGAAGATCCTTTCTCCACATTTCTGCCACCAACCTGTTAAATTCAGACCTTTTCCAATGGAGGCATGTGGTTAAAATGCCTCACAGGTAACACTGTACAAGGAACAAGAGTTTTATGGGGATGTGACCCCAGTACCTGCGCTTCCAGATGCTCCTTCCAAGGAGGGTGAGCTTTGATACCTCTGTTACAACTGAAGAAGGTAAAATCTGGGAGGCAAATTATTTGCCCAGTGAAGACAACAAGCCATGGGCAAGCTGACCCCTTCCAAACCTGGCTCCATTCCAGTGACAGTGAGCAGCTGATTTTTATACTAAATTTCTCTACTTACTAATAAAACTGAATACCCTCCCAGGTCAGCAGAAGCCAGGGTTGTTTCTAAAACACAATGAACACTGTGTCAGTTAATGCCAAACCTGAACCACTCTCAAATCAGGCTGGGAGCTCCAGCAGAACCAACCTTCAATGTCTGTGAGATTCACAGAGCACCCAGCTCCTTTTCCTGAAGAGCCACCAGTGCCAAGGCAAGCAGAGGGATTAAATTTTCAATTTCCTCTTGGCTTAAGAGACCTTCACCACTAAGTCAGCAGCTTGCCAGGGAACATTTTCAAAGAAGTCAGCAGGTGAAAGCTCTGCAGACTCAGGTGCCTCATTTGTCCCCTCCACACTCTGGAAATGGAGGACTTGCCAATGAGAGGGAACTGGCACAAAAGACGCAGGACGTGTGGGTACCACAAATCCCATCCTCTCCTCTCTTCCCCCTGCCTTCAAACAGCAACGCCTGCCCAAGCCTTTAAGAAAAAAACCACACTGAATCTTCTTTCTATACATTTTTTCTTTAAAGATGCATCCTTACAAAGCTAAAAAACAAGCCCATGGCAGGCCAGCCCAGTGGCTACTCCAGCTGCAGAGCAGCCCCTGTGCCTGTGAGCTGGCCCTGCGTGTCTAATGACGCTATTGTGCGAGGCTGTTGCTGAACTGCCATGAGCCCAATTTTGAATGCAAGCTGCTCTGTGCATAGTGAAGCGTGAACAACAGCGCCGCCCATTTATCTATTTAATTCTCCAGGAGTAGCAGGAGCGAGGCCCTTCGTTCACATCTAAAGGGAAGAAAAATCGCCTTTCTCTCAGCTTTGGAAAGGGAGGGAAATATTAAAGAGCAGCCATGCCTCTCCCAGTACAGAGGAAAATCTTCTCTGCCCCTGTCCACTAATCATAGCAGGGAAAATCCTAAATCTCTATTGTCCATGCTGAGCCTTAGATCTCAAAAGAATATGGGCTGCAAGACTCAGGAGAGTTTGAAGCAAAGATGACATTTTAGAGGAATGTAGTTCATTTAAGAGGAATCAAAATACCTGGTGAGATAAAAGAGGGAGGATGACCCTCCTTGGTCTGTGCAGAGGTACAGGGAAATGGTCAGCCCTGAACACTCTTTATTTGGAATATTTGCAAACAAGTGCTTATTCCTCTTCCACTTTGGCTGTTGTTTTCTTCCCTGGGGCTAACAGGATGGCTCAGAGCATGAATGAAGGATGTTCCAGGCTCTTTTCTCTCTTCATTTTTCACCCTCATGTCTCTTCTTTTCACCCGCAATCAAAGCTGACTGGAAGAATTTAAAATAGGCTGAGAAGATAGCAAATCATACAGACTTCTCTGGTTGAGGAACAAAGTCTCCACCTGGCCTGTTTTCTTCTCCTGTCTCAAGCTCCTGGGACAGGGATGAAAAGGAGACAACATAGATAATGCCTCACAGTGGGACACAGCAGCTGCCCACGGGAGGGAACATGCAACAGATACTTTACAAGAGGAGTAGGGGGGAAAATCTACTACCTCATTACTCAAGTCAACCAGGAGGCAAATTTTTGTCTGGTCTGGGACTGCGCCTTCTCAACTTTTTGCATAACACATGAAATGACTGTGAGCCAAATCTAGCTCATGTCACCTCCCTGCTGCATCGCAATGAACAGTCCTGATGGACGCTACTGACCCATGATTTATTGTTGGGTTTGCTGCTTTCAGAAGCAGAAAAAAGCACAGAGCCCTGTAGGGATGATAAATATCCTGTGAAAGTAATGAACACATCTTCACTGCATGCAGAGCAGGGGTCAGAGGGAACATCCTCAGGAGCCTCTGGTTGCTCTACCCGCCCTGCATGAGCAAAGGACAGGCTGTGAGGAGGATGATGGGTTCTGTCTGAAAAGGTCCCTGTAGGGTAGCACCTGGAAACCTTTTGAATGCCTGTACTGTAGCTCCACTCCTCTTCCTGAGGCTTGACTGAATGTGCTGCTCATCACCAGCACACCCAGCCTCTCCTGCACAATCACAGCTGTCACCAAACCTATATTCCAGTCCCAGAGAACATTTAGTATATTCATGGTATTTATTATAGCTCACTTATTGGAAAATTAATTATACCACCATCAGTTGTTGATGTAGGGGTACTCTCCTGTGAGTGGAATATATTTTTGACTAGATAAATGCAGCCACTGTACCATGTATGGAAATGAACAGGGGCCCTATGGCCCAAGGACTGTCTTATACTGCAGCATCTCACAATTTCTATAAAACTCACATAATGCTGCACCTCTGAAGAGAGACTGTCTCCACACTGTCCCAGTACAGCAAGGGAACGTCCCCAATATTCAACAGCCCACCACTCCTGTTTGTCTTAGAGGAACAGAGAGCACCAGGGGAGATACCAATGCCAGAGGAAACCCTTGAGAGCACCTGGCCTTTGCCACACTTCCTCATGCAGCAGCATTGCCCAAATGCTGCCTGCTGAGACTCAAGACCTACTATAAGGTGGATGCAACCAGAAATTATCCCAGCCTGGAAGAGCAGGAAGACCCTGCACATCAGCACAAACACCCTCTCTGAAGTGCAGCAAGCAACCAGGGCTGTCTGAGCAGCCTCACATCTTTCCTATAAAGTTATTGGTTATTTTAGGGACAGGTACAAAGTGCCACCCGTGATCACAAGTAAAATTCAACATCATCCCTCCCCTGAGTACCAATAGCACACTCTACCCATGAGGCAATGCTGCTCCATATAAACAACTTTGGAGGATGCACCTTAGCAATCCCATGGATCAAATTTCTCACTTTCCTCCATGCTCAGAGCACATGGCAGCATCCCATCATGTTACCTGCTACACTGAGCAGCACAGCAGACAGCCCAGGGTGGTTATTCATCTTCCAGCACCCTCTTGTTTTGCAGGGGGATCGACTAATAAACAGCCCCTTTAGCGCTCTCAAATTGGTTCCAGGGAGAGAAGAAGTTTCTGGAGAAGAGGGAGGCATTGCTGGGAGAGACCTTTATCAGGAAACTCTATTGCAGTAATTTTTCAATATGAAATTGCTCTCTGGCTCATGACAGCATTTAGGATATCCTGAGGCGACCATTTGTGAAGTCAAACCTGTGGTCCTGCTGCCCTGCTGCTGGAGGGAAGGGCGAGTATTAAATGTCATAAACAACTCTTAATTTGCCTGGGTGGACTGCACATGGGGCTGGTGATTCTGCAGCACAGGAAGGGGTTATCTGCCAGCTGCACAGGGCACGAGCACCAAGGGTGATGCTGGCCAGGCAACACTGGCTGCTGTGACACCTGCCCAGAGGTGCAACTCACCACAGAGGGCTCCTGTGTATTTGTGGGGTGACTTCTTAAGAAACCCCAGCACCACACGAGGCTACCCTACCCCAAAGCAGGGCTCCCCCCCCTCCAGTATCGATGTCCCCTCCTGTTGTATTCCCAGCAACGGCTTCTTCAGGACTCTCCTCTGAAATACACATTCGCTCTTTACAAAACAGTGATGATTTATCCCACTCAAGCACCCCTGCACACCCCTGAAGTAATGAGAAAATGAAGGGCAAGCTGTCCACAAGCCTCTGGGAAAGGTTGGCTCAGCAAAGGCAGAGCAAAGCGAGCAGTATGCTGCCAGCAGGCAGGTCTCTCCTGCCAGATTCCCATCCAGAGCTCCTTGTGTTTTTCCTACTCCGACACACACAATTAAGACAAATTACATAGTTACCATTTTGATTTGTTGGACAATACCGATGTTTTCCATTCCTCTCCCAAATATTGATGGATATAGTAAAAGAGGAAGCTCCCACACAGCTGGTTTTGGCCCTGGACCACTTTGTTTGCAGCCAACTCCTTCCAATATCTAGAGCGGATGGACGAGCAATCCTGCTTTTCATCAGCTCAGAGAGGCAGAGAGCCAAGCAAGCACGAGGTGTTATCCTCAGCAGCCTTCACAACACTTCTGGGTAGAAACATCCCTGCTCAGACCTCCCTGGGCAAAGTCAGCAGCTTCCCTGCTTTTTTTGTGCTTGCCAATGAGCACACTCTTTGTTTTGGCATCTCCGGAGGCACTGGTGGAATCCGTAAAGGTGAAGGCAAGGAAGCTTTTCATCACGACTGCCCACGGAAATGCCATCAGCCTCACTTTCAGACAGGGAGCTGTCCTGATTTACAGGCTAATGAATTTTAAATGAGATGCATTTTTTAATTTTTTGTTGTCAGCCCCCATTTTTCTGCCAGCAATCATTCCAGTAATAGCTTTAAATTTTCAGCATCTGTTTTTACCAGCTCTCTTGTAATTAGTTTACTAATGTATTTCACTGTGCCTTTGTTATTTTCAGAGAATTACTTCATTCCCAGCTATCAGAGATAGTGCACTTCAGTCTATAAGGAGTTTGGCCTTTGTTCCCCCGTGGTTATTCACATGGGGGAAGATGGCTCAGTGAATGACAAGCCTTTCTATCACTACACATTCTCCATTTAATGTCTTTATACTGGCTCATTAATTACCACAGAAAACTCCTTTCTAAATGGAACCTGTGATTTATAGAAGACTTGGGCAAGGTGCCATTTTTATCGGGCTGACAGCAAACAGCACCAGTACTGGAAATTCTCTCTTCATTTTCCTTCCTACTGCAGAAAGGTCAGCCCTGCTGAGGTGGGAGCTTTGCCTGGACAAGCAAGCTCAGTGAGTGCTCAGTAGTGCTGAGCCATGGGTATCATGCTGCTCCTGCTCAGCTGGGATGGTCAAACCCATGGAAAATTGAGCTACAGCCTGTTCTGCCTGCTGCACAGATTGAGATATTCCCTTGGGCAGCAACTGGGGAGTGCCTAGAAGAGGTGAAACTGCCTCTAAGATGATCTCTTTCCCTAATCTGGTGGTCCAAGGGAAGGCAGTGCATACAGCAAAGTATCTCACAGGACTTGGCAAAGACCCAAGCACAGCATGGAGACTCTGGCTTTCATGATGGAGTGGGCAGTCAGAGGTGATGGGCTCTGTGGCACCCAAAGGCACTTCTCTGCCATGTCCCATCACAAAGCAGGCTTGATTCCCAGCTGTATCCCTCAGCCTCTAAAGCATTACAGACTTGCAAACCTCCCAGCACATGGGGTCCAGGCAGGGGGAAGAGCTGCCCAAAGACACAAGGCAGAGACTCCCTGTGGACCCAAGGCAGCCAGAGCAGGGGGGAAAGGCGGCTGGGGAAGTACCCCAAACAACAGTCCCTCTGTCCGACGGAAATTAACTTTAAATCCTTCAGAACAGTGTGTCTTTCACCACGTCCATACTCTGCCGAGCATGATAAACTACTCCCCTTCTTCATTAAGGAATGAAACAGAAGGAGAAATGGTGCACACAATAACTAAAGAAGTTGTTTAAATAGAAAAATAATCACAAAAGAGCGGATTCCCACAGAGGAGCTGCCTCACATCACGGGAAGGAAAACACTCAGCATCCCCTGTGCACAGGGAGAGGAGAGACCACAGGATCACAGCACTGAGCCAGAGCAAGCGGGGCACAGGGTTAGCCTTGCAAAGAACTGCACTAAAGCAGTTCTGTTTATTTTAATTCTGAATTTCACTCAAACACAGGTGATTTTTCTAAATGCTGAAAGCTGTTCTGCTCTCATCCCTTGGTGCTGAGCACAGATACAGTGCTTCGATGTTGCCCAGTCCAGATTGAAGGGGATAATGTCAAAAATGTAGAAAGGACTGAACTGTTGTGATCCTGAGAAAATCCAGGTTCCTCCCAGGTCTGCTTTTCCTCCTAGCAGCAGCTAAGCCGTTAGCTGTCATCTCATCCCTGTGGCTGAGTAACTACATAAATTCCTGTTTGCTCCTTGGCAATAGCAACAGCTTCCTATTTTGCTGGCAGCAATCCAGGGGAAATTCAAGCTGAATTACAACCATTCTTCAGAAAATAGGCCAAATCCACGAAAGCAGGACACATGACCGCAGACGTAGAGCTCGTCCTTTTTTCTATTTATTTCACGGTGAGAAGCCCCGTTGGCTGAAAATAGCTTATCTCTGGAAGTCCCCCTTTCCGTTCAGGGAAAGGCTCCTGGCTGCCAGCCAAACCATTACCACCTCAAAGAGAAAGTTCATAGCTCCGCCATATCGGCCCCACGGTACAGGAGGTGCGGTTTGATGTTTTCACCGATTTCACTCTGGGAGCTTGCAGGAGATGGGGATTGTATTTCTGAGCATGAACCAGCAAGTGTTAATTCCTTTCCTGCACCTCTCTGGGATGGGTGCACTTGGGGCTCTACCCCAGCATCGCTTGTCAGAGCAGACACAGTAGTGTGCACACATGTGCACATATGTGGATATGGGAATAAATTGTTCCCTGTGAGAGTGGTGAGGCCCTGGCATGGGCTGTCCAGAGAAGCTGTGGATGCCCCTTGGAAGTGTCCAAGGCCAGGTTGGACAGGGCTTGAAGCAATCTGGTCTGGTGGAAGGTGTTCCTGACCATTGCAGGGGGGTTGGAAGTAGATGATCCTGAAGGTTCCTTCGAACCCAATCCAGTCCAGGGTTCAATGATTTTATGATGCAGTATGGGGGTGGTAACACAGGTCAGACTCTTGTGAGCCAGGGTCCCTCCAGACACCCATTCCCATAATAAGGTGACAGCTTCCATTTCATGCCAGGTCCATGTGAAGAAGCCACTGTATCCCAAAGCACCTCTGCCACCAAATTAACCCTTTTTTCTCTCTGTGAACCACACAGCATCCTAAATACAACTGGAGGACACATCACCATCGTGGCAGACAAACACAAGTAAGGATATAAGAGAATGGTTAAAGATAAGAAAGATGTGGAAGATGGTGACAGAGAGGAAGAAAGTGATAGCAGAGTTACAAACCACCAATCTCACCATCTTTATCTTCCTCGCTATCATCAAACCATCACTGAACCCAAGAGCAGTGATGCATTCCAGAAAACACAGTTCTCCAGGGAGGACTGGCTTCTTGTTGATAAGAAGCAGGGAGGCTTATCTCCTAAACCCACTGTGACACCTCACCCTGGGCCCAGTTTATCAAATTAAACTCTTTACCTTTGAGGACTCACTGAAAAGAGGTGGCAGGAGAAAAGTCATGGGTCAAGGAGGCAACGCTGCCATCACCCTGCGGTGTCGCTCCTGGATCAGCACATCCTTTCCAGCACGTGCAGAGCAGCGGTGACTGGTGGGACAACACTGCCTGGGAAACCACCACCAGCACTAAACCATCCCAGAGCATCATGTCAAGGAAGCAAAGTGACAGAAAGAGGGGACACACTGATTTCCTGTGAGGTCGTCACAGGGCTCTCTGGTTTATTGCCCCTACAGCCACACCACGCAGGGCTGTGCTCGCTGGGCGAGATTCCTGATTGAAGATGGTTTATAAGAGCAGGTTTTAATATGGTAGAAAAACAATCTGGCTGTGCCCATGGGAGGGCCACGATTGTGATCTGCCATCACCCAACCTCTGTACTGTGTCACAACCACATATAGAACTTTGCATATGCATCTCTTACTGCCACAGAGAAATAACCAAGTCTTTTCTGTGAGGAATTTTTTAAATGAGCAGTCGAGCAAAACTAAATTTCAGCTTTGAGCAATTTGCTAAGGCATTCATATATATACTTCAGATGCTTCTAGTTTTTTTTGCTTTTTTTATCCTTGATTAAACAAACACAGGTCACCTCAGGCAGTGCCTCTCCTCTTTTTGCAAGGACCTTTGGTACTGTTTATGAGCACAGGATACAACAAGAAGCCCTGGGTACCAGGAGGAGAGGGCAGTGAGGGCTCAGGAAGCCTCTGAAGAAGGGCATTCCCATGGGATGCTCCTGGATGGGATAACTATCAGCTCACAAGGCTACAAGGAGGGGCGTTATCGATTTGTTGGGAGGAGAACAGGTTGGAAGAGCCTGTGTTATTTCCTACTGTAAAATTTGCAAATATTTTATCCCAACATTCTTGCTTCTTCCTGTGTTTGTGCACCCTGAAATTCACTAGGGCATGTTGTGGAGGGGAAAGCCACCAGACTCCCTGAGCAGCAAGCAGCGGTTCCCTGACTAGGAGACACAGATTCTCCTGTGACTA
The DNA here is from genome assembly GCA_013399455.1 of Anthoscopus minutus. Classification (NCBI taxonomy): domain Eukaryota; kingdom Metazoa; phylum Chordata; class Aves; order Passeriformes; family Paridae; genus Anthoscopus; species Anthoscopus minutus. The sequence goes on from VWYI01031724.1 coordinate 729,024, forward strand.
CCAGCACCTAAGTCCTCTGCAAATGCACCAAGTCCCTACACCCTCCATTGGTGTCCATCCATCCTACCAAACAACCCCTGGCAACAAAATTCAGTGCCATGGACAAAATACAAGGGAGAGGTACTGAAAAGAAACCCAGCATGCAGTGCCGAGCTGAGAGAAGAGATCAACATTGACATTGCAGCTCCTGCCAAAGGAGGAAGAGTTAGAAGACATGATGGATACTCAGGCAGCCACACAATTCAAATTTAAATACCAGCACTAGCCTTCAAAGATTGTCAGTGATGCCGCAGCCAGACAGACCTGCAATTGCCTGGGACTCCTCTGTCCCCATCCCTGCTCATGCAATTGCTGTTCTCATTTGCTTCCCAGACTCATTCCCCATCCAGGTGCCAAGGTTAACATCATTTAGCCACCTAAGCTCTCTGTCAGCATGAAATTTCATTTTAATTAAAGCTTAAGTTTGGGATGCACACATGAATGTGGAAAGCTGCGTGGGCTGGAGTCATGATAGATGCCAAGGAACAGCAGCACTGCAAAAGTGATGTGGGTTTTAGGGAGCAGGCAGAGGTCAAATGCTGCAATTGTAGAGGGGCATTTTTAGTGACTTTGAGATCTGAGCTTGAGCTTTGCCCCTGTGTTTGCAGCACACTGGGGAAATCAGAGCCAAAGCCCTGTAAGCCCTTTCAGGGATGCTCAGTTTGTCCTGTACCAAACCTGAGGAATCAGTCCTCTCCCTCCTGAAATGTGCATCTTCATCAGAAAAAACTTGCAGCTCTAAACAGGTGCCTCTCCAGTATTAACAAAAGAGATGAAAACAGGTGATTGTAGCACGGACTGTTAAGAGACCTCAAAAACTGCTGGGACACCTGAAATATTCAAGAAGGCAATTAAATCTATCTTAAAAAAACCTCATGGCATATAATGGCCCCCCAGGAGACCCACTGTAATACCCTAGCAAGTTGTTTATGTGACCCAAATGTCCAAGAGGATATTCCATGAGGGTGTGCATGCACATGGGACTGCACACCCCATATGCATATTCAGGCAGAGAATAAAAGACAGAAGAAGCAAATCCTTAAGACATTTGTGTGGCTCAAGGCAGGAGCATCCGCATGGAAAACACTGTCAGCAACTTCACAGCCCTCCCCGCCACGAAGCAAAATAAATAAAGAGAGCTGCAGGAATTAGCTGTGAGGGTGACAGCACTGAAGGAAAATGAAAGCAGAAAGCGGGGTAAGAAAAAAACATCCAGCCCGGCTTGCTTTTGTGTTCTCGTACAATGGGGCACGTCAGCTCCGGAGCCTCCGCAAGCCATCACCCGCCATCTGGCACCGGGCTGGGCCGCTAATGGGAGGCCCCGGAGCCCCAGCTGACTCCCAGAGCCACAGGGGAAATCAAGCTGATGATCTCCCCACATTAAGCCATCTAAATTAATGCAGATGCGTGGCCCGCTCGCGAGAAGTTCGGCTGGTGAGTGGCGGCGAGGAGAGCGGTGCGCGGCAGCTGCAGCGAGCCACGAACCCGGGAGCCGCAGCCCAGCGCCGGCTCCGGCAGGACCGGCGCGCTGCGAGCCACCCTTGCTCATTTGCAAGACAAATTGTTGGCGAGGGTTTCTGGAAGCGCTGCCCTTTTCATCCAGTGCTGGCAGCTCGGCTGCGAGATGCACAGCCCCGGCCAGATGCAAATTCTGCAGCAGCAGGGACAGCCCAGATTAACTAACTCAGACCATGCTCTTAGAACCAGCCTCATTAACTAATGTCCCTGTAATGCCCTAATGGAGCAGATTGGCTGGGAAATTACTGAGCGTGGGGTCCAGGCAAAGCAGGGGATGGACGCGTCGATGTGAGCCCTCTGGGCAGCACTGCCTCGCCCTAGGAGCAACCCCGATGGGGGTGGACCCCAGAGGACCCAGGTCCCAAAGGAACATTTGCAGCCACGAATGTCTGAATTCCCTAAGCATCATGGTACTGGACATGGGTGCAGAGCCTGGCACTGAATCACAAGGGAGAAGTCAGTGCTGGTGCAGCAGAGGGCTGGCTGAGCACCTCGTCAAGGATCTGAATTCAGCTCCAGCCTCTTCCCTTGCCAGCTGCTGCATGAGGATCAAGAGAACAAACCACCTGGGGTAAAAGATTCACAATACTCTCAAGACATGGAAATGTATGCTGGAGAGGGCATCTTCAGTCCAGAGGGACACAGAATCCCTCCTTTTCCCCTGCACCTAACATGACTGCCTCCAAAAGCTCCCAGGTGCTACCCTGGGGATGTCTGGATGCTGATCCGTATCTGATGCAGCTCAGAGCTCTCTGAAGGGACTCAGCTCTGGCTGGAGCAATGCACTAAGATCTGCCCCCTTCATCTGGATGCAAAGAGAAAAGTCAATCTTCAGGAAGGAATTTTGTTTCTGCCCTCCATCACTAGCTTCATGCAACTAATGAGAACCCAGTTCCTGTAGGCAGCAGTGGTACTTATCATCAGTGCAAAAAAGCCACCACATACCTCCCCAGAGTGAGCTCAACCAGAAGAGACCTCCCGGGAATTGCTGCAACAAACCTCAGACCAAGCAAAACCCAAAGCTTTTAACAACTGAGGCACATTTCAGCTTCCCCAGGTCCAGCTGCTGTTGCACAGCCCTGGGAACCTCTGGGGTTGGCAGTGATGCCTTGCAACAAGCAGATATTTGGGGATCCATCACTGTCACTGATGGCTCAGATCCTGCTTACAGCACCAAGGGTAAACCCAGACCCTTTCTAATGACTTTGGATTCATAACCTATTCCCACAGATGGAAAATTTTATTCCCAAATGCACTGAGACCCACATGGTAGCAGCTTGAGTGATTACAGTCTCTGCTATCATTTGCAGGGAGGCAGAAAAACCCCCCATTTTACCTAAAGGGGAGGGTGGTAGCATATGGTAAGCGTAGGTTACACTCAGCCCCAGGAGCAAAGCTGCAGCCCTTACACAGCTCACACTGCCTCTGAAGTGTGTTTCAGGTCCATAATATCGCATCAGAAGAGAAGCAGAATTTTTGCTGGGGTAGGAGAAGGGGAGAAAACCTCCCCTTGCAAAATTTGCTTCCAAATTCAAGCTAGTTGAAATTATCTGTTGGTAAACACAAAGCACCACTGAGGTAACAGCTAAGTGGAGACTTATATTAAACAAGCATCTTCATATAAAAATATCACTCATCTAAAAGGCATCACTATTCATTCATGCTCAATAAAACACAAAATGGTTACAGATAGAGTTGATGGAAAATGAGAGAGAGAAATGGAAGTAAAGGTAAAGCTGCCAGGCAGGAAACAGCACAAGAAGGAAAAAAGAAAGAAATATCACTGTGAAGAGGCTGATTTAGCATTCTGCTCTAGGAGAAATTTCAAAAGCAGGTTTTAATATCTGATAAAACTTCACTGCTGGTTGCCACGCTGCCTGACAGAAGCACAGAAGGGGACTAATAGCCCTGGCATGCGACATGATAAAACATTTTAAGACGCATAGCTTCACTTGGACTTGCCACTTTTAAGGCTGTTTTACGGTTCACTGCTATCCCTCAGTGTCCTACCAACACCCCCTGAGCCATCACAAGCTCTGCTCTACCCACTAGCAGGTAGCTTCCCCCAAGGATGAGATTTTCCAGCCTGCAGATTAGCACAGGTGAATATTACTGTTTGGAGGAATTGCTGCAAGGAACTGCACAGGCTGAGTGCTGGGCATCCACGCTGGGGGCTCTGGTCTTGCCCCCAGACATTTGGCTCCTCTGGGGCTCCCATCCCACAAAAACAGGATCCCTTCAAAGTCCCACACCATCCAAACGCTTCATCCACCCAGCTGGATGCTGCTGAGTTGGCATTAACAAGAGACATGGGGGGCTTGGTTTGAAATACACCTCTGCTTTATAGATTATTTCCCAATCTAATAAAGAGACAAAACATTATCTGTCTTTCCTTCTCTTATTTCCCAAGGAACAGCAAGAGTGGAAACATCTTTCTGCCTCACCAATAAAACTTTTATAACCCATGTCCCTGGTGGCTTCTGAGCAAAAGCTCTTTTCCCAATGAGAAGCCTGGGAAAAATAGGGGAAGGAGAGGTGTGATCTGTATTCACCGCCCATCCTAGCTCAGGTGGCATGAAACACTGGAGTCACACCTGGATGCTGGCAGTAAAAATACTCCTTTTCCCTGGCTGCCCAGGGATTGTTCTTGCCAGTTAATCCATGCAGAGGGTTATTGGATACAGCACAGGAAAAGTACCACTACCAAAACTTAAAAGCTACCTGGCCATTTGAGAAAAAAAAAATAAACAACAGGCAACTGAAAAATAAGGCAACTGAAAAAACAAAGGCAACCAAGATGGAGTGTGTTGCTGGGTCTGAGTCCTATTTTGTTTAGGTTTGTTGGTTTTTTGTTTTGGTTTTTTTTCAGTGAGCTGGTACTAGCTTTATTTACTGGCAGCCATCCTGCCTTTTTCAGTTTGATTCTACAGTAGGAAAAGAGTGGAAAACTGGGGGAATTTGGGCCTTTTTCAGTTTGATTTTAGAGTAGGAGAAGAGTGGAAAAGTGGGGGAATTTGGGCACAGACTGGGCAGGTTTACCTGCACATCCTTCTAGACATAGACCTCTCACCTGTTACTCTGCATTTCCAGAACTGCCAAACTACCACAAGGTGTATGGCCAAAACAGATGAAACTACAGGCAGGAGATAATTTTAAGGCAATTTTTAAAAAGAGCACAGGATTATCAGCACACAAATACATCAACAGGTAGCAGTATTTCCACACTGTTATTTCCAGCTGGAAAGCAAAAGAACAAGTAGAAAACAGGCTGTCTGCAAGCAACAGTATTTCTCGTGGTCTTCCTTGTGATACTGCCCAACACAGAGTAATACTTTATAAACAATCACAGAATTGCAGAATGGTTTGGGTTGGAAGGGACCTTAAAGCCCAACTCATTCAACCCCCTGCTATAAGCAGGGACACCTTCCACTATCCCAGGCTCCTGAACACTTCCAGGGATGGGGCAGCCACAGCTTCTCTGAGCAGCTTCTGCCAGAGCCTCACAGGGAAGAATTTAATCTCAAAATCTAATCTAACTCTAAGCTCCTTCATTTTAAAATCCCTCTCTACATGGGAGACAAGTTCATCAGAATGTGTGAGAAGGGGCACAAACCCACTGGCTCACATCACAGCTTCAGGACTGCTCCAACTGAGAGAGGACAGGATTGGCCAAGGTAGGCAATTATAACAAAACCTTAATTAGATGCATGGAGGGACAGGAAGGACATGGAAGGGGGAAAAATATCCAAACCCATATGCTGAACTATCCTGGAGGAGCCTTCCCCAGTGATCTGCTACTGCCTCCATCCACACATAGGTTATCTTTTAAGATTTTTTCTAAATCCAGGAGACTTTTTCTGGCCATGAACACAGGGTCAGGAGGGGGCAGAAAGGAGAAAACAAGCTACTAAGGAGGAGAACAGGAAACTTTCTTTTTGAAATGACATAAATCAAGCCAGGGAATAGACTTCATGCCCCAGAAGGCAAGGTTACTCATATATTCAATCATAAACTCCAGGAAGGAGAGGTCTTTCCTTTTTCTGCAAAATGCTTTTTTTTTTTTTTTTTTTTTTCCTNGCAAAATGCTTTTTTTTTTTTTTTTTTCAGGAATGGTTTTAATTAGCACGCCCAAAGCTTGTGAGCGGCTCTGGGAGCTGAGAAGCCTGCTCTGCTAATGGTCTCAGGGAAAGCCAAGCACCCCAGCAGGATCTGTCCCAGCTCCCAAAGCTCACCCCTTTGGCTCCACATCTCTCCTTTGGAGATACCATTACCATTTCCACATCTCTTCTTTGGAGACTCCATTACCATTTCCCTACACTTCTTTAGCCACTGATAGTAACTGCTCATTAAAGCAGCATCTTGTTTAGAAGAGACCACACCTCCTCCCTCTACATTAAAACAGCAACTTGACCTCAATAAAGTATAAAACAATTAACTTACTAATTAGTCAACAAATAACTGTTTCACCCAAGTAGATACCAAGTTGTTAGGAAATCCATTAGCATTTCCACTGTAATTTCATGCTTTGCTGATGATGAATCAAACAAGGTTGAAAGGGACCTATTCATGTCCAGAGCACAATGCCCAGTGGCTGAAAGACAGTAGAAAAGTTCCTCAGAAGAGCCAAATACTGGGACCAGAACAACTATCTGCACAATGTCACCAACACCACAGCAGCACCAACATCTGGCAGGGACAGTGTGAGGGGCCAAAAGGAAGAGCTGAGGCTGAGAAACTCTCCCTGCACTTCCCAATCAATATGTAGGACAAGTTCATGTGTTCAAGTGCATTGGGCCAAAAACCCCAACATTTTACTTTAAATGATTCCTGTAAATTCCCCCAACCAGCTCCACCATGGACAACACAAATCCTACTAAAAACCCGTAGTTTTTAGACACATCTCCATGTTTCTTTTTGCTGTGGACAGCAAGCGAGGCCATCAAAGGCTGCTGTCTTGCAAATGTGAGCAAATACGAGCACTGTTGATAAAATTTTGGGTCTCCCAGACAACATCCATTACCCTCTTTCCATGCCATCCTCTTCCCATGTCAGGAGATGCTCCTTGTTTGCATTCTGAGAAAGTAACAGGGGAGATCTGAGTGTCGTCTAGTCCTGACTGGCTTCATGCCTGCCCTGGGTGTGCAGGCTGGGTGTGCAGGCTGGATGGGACCCCATCATGGGAAGGGTCAAGGACACAGCCAGCTCTGAAGTTAAGTCTACACAGTCTTGGATGAGCACACACGTGTCCAAGGATGTTTAGACAGTGATGATAATACCTAAGGGGCAAAGCACACAAGCTGCTGTTTAAAAAGAAGTACCAGAACTTAGATCTGTGGTCTCTTTCCTACCTCTGAATGAAAACCACCTAGAAAATGGGACTGAAATTTGGATCTCATACAGTGAATCACAAGGTGCCCTGGACTGTCAGCAGGCAGTGTCTGTTTGGGAGTACATCCAGCCCTCACCCTGACTTCACAGCTGCTCTCTGGGGAGGGCAAGGAGCCTGCAGACAAGCTGTTCATACTGAGCACAGGGATAATCAAACACCATGGCATGGGCCTTACATAGGGAAAAAAATTAGTCACAAAGCTTGGATCAGTGAAATATTCTTCAGCCATACATAGTTCTCCCCATTCAGGCAAGGGACTGCTGTTTGGTTGCATTTAACCAACACTTTATTCACCCAAAAGACAACATCACCTTGTGGTTCCCAGAGAGCTTCTCAGAAACCTTGCACACAACACATGCAAGTCAACACATCCAGATGCCTGCAGAGAGCCCCATTCCACCCACACAACCTACACCCATGAAACACAGCCCTTGCCTTTCTCTTAATCCAACAAACGCCAGCGTTGGAAAAAATTTGCGTGTTAGAACAATTAGATGTGAAACATTACACGCCTTATCTCAATGATATTACATAATTGGATTTGTGGCATACACAGATAATAGAAGCCAGAGCTTCCAGCAGCCAGAAATATAAATCATACGCTGGATTTTCTGCAGTTAAGGTTAGGAATATTTTAAGAGGCCACAGCAAATACATTGTTTATATTAAGAAATTGAATCATGTTATTAGGCCCTCTGTTCATCTAGTAAAATCTGTAAAAAGCTCATAAATTCGTTACTTTATTAGTTCAGACTTATTATATGTATTAGAAGCAATACTCAGAGGTATTGTTAAGCTACTGCAGGCAAGGGTTACAGGTCTTATGTATTTTCCTTTTGGCAGTACCAGATGTGTTGGAGGCAACGGCTGTGCCGAGGGTTTGTTGGGAATCTCAAAGCTCAGAGCAAGCCCAAGCAAACTTTCATGTGTGTGTCACTGTTCACTGGAGACCACTGGCACATCTAGTGCACAGGCAGCTTTGCTTTTTCCACAAATAAATTTTCACCCACCTGCCCACCCCTCCCACCCATCCTCGCTCAGGACAGGAGGCCACCTGAGGGCTGCCAGTGGAATAAAGGCAGCTGTAATCCTGCTCCAGAGGTAAGGATGCCTGGACTTCTTGCACTAATTAACCCAAACAAGTTCCTGCTCTGCTTCAGCCATGGAGAGTGTGCAGGACCCCGCTCTGCACCACCAAAGCACACACACAGGGTGTGCAGAACTCCACTGTGATGTGTATCAGGAAATCATTTACAGACCTGCTCTCACAGCAATTCATCTCCACCATCCTGTTGGAGCCAGATTTATGCAAATAGCTTAATGTGATAATTTACATATTTGATGAATATGCATTGTCGCACCCATAGAAATGACAGCAAACATCCTAATTACCAGCACGCCAGCCTGATGAGGCTGCAGGATGGAAGGAGCTTGAGAGCTGTGCCATGTTTCTGCTGGCTCTGGCTGCTCCTGCAGCTGCCCAGCTGCTCCTGAAGCTGCTGCCCCTCATCCTATCGGCTCCTGATGCATCAGAGCCATCAGATTTTGCAGGGACAGGTCAAAGATCATCTGACCCCAGAAGCCTCCCAGTATTGCCAACACGTGTGCTTTGATCTAGAGCCTTGCAGTGGCCAGGGTTCCTCCCCAGCCCCACTTGTGGGGACCAGCAGGAGGACCTTGGCTTATTGGAATAAACAAACCTATCTCTGGTGGCTGTGAAGGAAAACCTTGAGAGGGGACCCCAAGTATTCTCAAAACATCCACAGCACAAATCCATGGAACACCGAAATGGGGGTCATTTTATTATCCTTCAGCAATTTTGCAATTTTGCAATTTTTAACCCACTCTGCTGATTTTTTGGGGTTGGATTTGACTCGAGAAAGCTGAAGGCTATCCAAAGCAGGATATATGAACACAAGAACATGGAGCCTTATGACCAGCCTCCAACACGAGCACCCCCAGCAAGCCAAAATCACATTCCAGAGTCTCCAAGAAACGTTCAGGACCCCACTAAATCATTCTAGGCAGCAGTGCTCCAAGGGGGCTATGCTTTGAACAGCCGCTCTAACACAGGCTTCACACCATTATCCCAGCACCGTGAAAGATCTGCCCAGCCTGAAACCTGCACACTGAATTTGGCAGACTGTGGGGTAAAAAGGTTCTCCCCACACTGCCTCCTCCATCCCTCTGCTCTCCCTGGGCTCCCTCCTCCCAGAGCAGCTGTGCACCAGGTGAGCTGGCCAGCAGGAAGGCTGGGCAGGGGGCCGGCAGGGAGGCTGGGCAAGGGGCTCCCAGCCCTCCTGACCCCGCAGCTCCTCTCCCCCCTCCCCAGTTCCTGCCTGCCTTTGAAGCCTGGCTAATGACAAAATGACATCCTGCTCCTCAACCTCCCCCTACCCACTAACAGGGCCCCCTCGCCTGACCTTAAGGTGTGACGGCTCCTCAGGTTCAAAGCAGGGAGAGGATGCTCAGAGCTGAGCCCCAGGGGAGGTTGAGGGGGCATGAAGGGGTTGTGGTGAGGAGCCCCACATCACCCCATGCTTTGGCTCTCCCCTCTGACCTCTCCTCACTGCTGGCTGAGAGGAACACAGCCATTTTGCAGCCCCGGGGGCAACAGATCTAATGAACGCGTCAAACCACGACGTTTCTCCTTCCACTGCAGCCCGGAAAGGGTCCAGAGATGGTTGATTTTTCTCTGGCTCCTTTTGGCCAGCTGAAACATCAGCAGATTCAATCACTACACTGAGATATTTTACCTGGAAATCAAGCCTTTTCCAGGTGATCAGCCACCACAGCTCCCTGTGCCACCATAGCCTAAATTCTTTATAAGGTGTAATTATTGATGCAGACAGGCACCGATCACTCCTCAGCAGCGTTTCAAAGAGGGATCAGATGAGAAGCAGCTCTCTATTTGATATGCCATTAAATCAGGCTTCCCTTACCTCCTGCTCAGCTCAAACACTGGCAAAGAGAGACAAGACTATTTCTTACAGTGTTTCCTACATCCTCTTTAAAAAAACCCACAACAAACCACTAAACTTGAACAAAGCCCTCCAAAGCTTTCTAAGCCAACAGGGAAAATATTTTTAATCTCTCCCTCTGCAGTTTAGTATCAGCAGTTACCACTGGCTCAGATTTATTTAACAGGATGTACAGCATGAACAAGCAGCCCTCTACTATTAGAAGCTGGGGATGCAAAAACTCCATCACTGGCGGCTGCAGCCATTGTAAAGGCCATTAAGGGAGCTACTCTGCCTAAATGCACATAATCAGCAAATTTATGGCCTGTTTCTTCTGCTCAGAGAGGAATTGGTAGAGGCTACAGAGATGTGTGATGCTGACAGCTTACAGGCAGGGCTGGTATGCAAGCTCAGAAACACTCTCTGCCCCACAAGTGCAACAGTTTGGTGCACAAACGTGCCCCACGCATCTCACGGCAGCCCCATCACACATGTGCACAAAGCTGCCCCCTCCACTTTAATTGATTCCCCCAAGGGCTTTGAGATGGGTTTTATAGTGCATAACTAATACTGATAAGCAGGCGTGATAAGGTAGTGTTATTACCCAACTAATGGGTCACTTCATCCACAAATACTTTCAAATTTAATTGAAAACAGGAACATGAGCTGTGAGCAGTCAAACCTTGGGTATCATCCGCACCAGCATTCCTGGAAAATTTTTTGCTCTCCCCTTCCCACCTTTAGTAGCTGATGAACCACAGCAGATGTCACAAAACCATATTTTGTGGCTACAGATTCACAGCTGAAGATCTCTGGATTCAATTCAACCACGCAGCAAGGAAGTGCAGCTCCCAGGAACTTCAAAGAGCATTGCATCCATCACTTTCAGCAGGGCTGAACTGGCCTTTGCTTATACCTACCTCCCTAGGTCTGCCCTGGAAAGGAAATTCCTGGAATAACTTTCATGTGCTTAACCCTTCGGAAATGGTAGGCATTAATAAAGCCCCTCCTCAGCATCCGCTTGCCTGGCAGAGGTTGGAGGCCATCCACGCCTGATCAGCAGCGATGTTTGCAGGTCATTAGCAGAAAAATAATAACTCTGAATTTCCATTGTGCTGGAAAAGAGTGAATTTCCAGTCTCTCCCGAGGACATTCCCGAAGAGCACAGCATTATGCAAATTGCTTTAACGAGAGCCTGGCCTCCTCTAATAATACCTACCGGACCAGACAGAAATATCAGGTGAACTTCTCAGTTACTGGGGTACTGAGGAAAAATATAGTGACTTCAAATTCAGAGAATGAAGTCTTTTCTCCATTTTCAGTTGGTCTAGTACAACCTCTCCTCCTCGATGTGTTCTTCCCTATTCTCACCAATCCTGTGCTCAGTACCATGGGATGTTACCACACTGCAATGCTCTAGAGCTTGGCTCACACTTGGAATCAGACCAACAGGTAAGGCTGGAACTGAGAATTATTAAGTATTAGTGATTACATCTCCCCCTTGTGCCTGAAAATGCTGCGAGAGGCTACAAACCTACGTTCTGCCACTGTTTAACTGCAGAAGTTTTCTTTAACTGGGAGGGGAAGACCTTAGAGCAAAATTGAATCCAGTCCAGCAGCAGAGGGCAAGGGTGTGACGTGGTCAGAGCACCAGAGCATTGCTTGTGCCGTGGATGCGCACACAAGTGAGCTCACACCATGAGTGCACACCTCATTTGTCAGAAAACACAGGGTTTTGCTAAACTTTGCAAATCAAATGCTTCCCAGACTGTCTGTAAGTGCATTTCCCTTTATTAGCACTAAGATCAACAATTTAGCAGGAGGCAGCTAGGGGATGGGAAGACCAATCCAAACAGTTTTACTTAAATTCCATCTAAATGAACTCAGTTTTCTGGGCTTTTAGCAATGGAGGGATAATGTATGCCTATTAAAGAGCATGTCAAAGCCCCAGTCACACAGTCTGGGCATTCAGTTAAAGCGAAGGTCACAGATCTGTGCCCTGGGGCCAGGGGAGAAAGGCTCAGAGGAAGAGGAGTGGCCATCTGGTCTCTCGCTTATGCAGAGGTCACTGCTTTTTGTCACCCCCCCTGTGGCCTCTGACTTCTAGGACTCAAAGAGAAGGAAAAAAAAAAAAAAGCCAGGCATGATGAAAGTGGGGCCCTGATGTGCAGAGACAACTCGCAAAAAGAGCTCTAACTAAAAACAGCCACATGCTCTGCGTGGTTAAAGGGACAGCTCTCCCCTTCCCCGTGCACGCTGCATTGCCAAGACCCGCACGGGTGCATTTTTCCACACGTGGGAAATAGCTAGGATAAAATGCTGAGCATGGCAAAAGCCTACCAAGCCTCCAGCAGCCCTAACGGGGAAGCCATGAGCCTTTTGTAATACACAAATACAGCAGCAGCATGGTTGGGAGAGAAAGAGAGGGAAAAACCAGAAGTACAGCCTGTTTGCAAAGCTCTCTGAAGTGCCAGATACTTGCACATGCCTGAAAATCAGATTGATGCTATTCATGCCCGGCGTGCTCGTTTCCTGCTTGGCAATGGCATGTGCACTGAATCGAATCCACTAATTGTTCTGTCTGCACCACGATTTGCAAAAGAGATCGCTTAGGAGCCAAAAGAAAATAAATGAGGTGTTTATTAGAAGGAAAGCTGATTTCATATTCTTCATAAAAGCAAAACAGCTCAGATGCTCAGTGCCATCTCCAACCCGCTTTTCTGGTTGAGATGTGACTTTGAGCTGCTAAAGCTTTTATTCCTCTGGAGATACTTGTTCAGCATTCAAAGCAGAAAGGCATTATAGCAACTCTGCCATCTATTTTCAGAGTAAACAGGTTTCTTATTCATTAATTACATGGGTCTTCAGATAACACACCGAATTTCCCATTACCTGGACTCTGTGCAGTTTGTTCCCTGCATGCCATCACACTGCAGACTTTTTATCAAGCAATTCTGCTTTATTTTAATCTGTGATTTATCTGAGGGCCCAGCATCGTTGCCTGAAGGCTATTGTTTAAGTAACAATACTGATGTACACATTCCCACATCAAATGTCAAGGGAGAAGAGGGCTGCTCCAGAGGATGCATGGGCTCAAAGGAAATCATTAAAAGCCACTGGCCTGCAGAAACTAAACTGTATTTGAAAAGAAAAACTAACAACAGACAGGAAACTACTGGCAACCAGGCACAGCTTAGGAAAGTGGCTCTGGGGGGGAATAGCTTGGTTTCCCCTTACAAACTCTCCTTGTGGCCCAGATTTCTTTCTTAGGCAGTGACAGACACAAATTTAAATTCCGGTTCATACACACAGCCGCGGTGCATGGATCGGTGTCATTTGGATTTAATTCTTGTTTTTCCCCAAAGTGCAGCGGCATCACACCACGTCCCTTTGAGGCAACAGCAAACCTGCCACCGCCCCTGGATGGGGCTGGGATTTCACCAGCCTTCCTCGCTCCCTGCCAGCTTTGAAGCCACTGGAAATTAGTGCAGCCCCATCAAAAGCAACAACTCCAATTAAAAGCTGTTGAGAGCCTTCCTCACTTTATGTCCCAAATGTGCTCCTGTTAAAGCACACCCTCGAGCAAGCACAGATCAATCTCGGGAATGCCATGGTTTTGTGACAACAGGAAAGAGATGCTTCATATTTGCTGACTCTGTCTATATTTGTTCAGAAAAGAAGAAATATTTATTTCTAGGATGTGATCTGCACTGCGGTGCACTTGGAAGCTACTTTCAAATTAAAGGAAGGGCTCAGTAATATTTATAAGTGAATCAGTGCAATGCAGGGAGAAAGTAAACCGTTAGTTTGGACAGAATAATTTTAAAAAGAGCTAATAAAGCAAGACTTCATTATCTCGTTCCAGCTGCTCAAAAAACATCAACAGATGCTACTAACACATCAAGGATGGAGGCAGCTTCCAAAGGTGTGCAAAGAGCCCTCAATCTAGTGGAGCAGCAAAGCACCTACACAATTTACAGCTGAGAGTAATGCCACCAAGTGTTGACTTTGTGGCTCTGATCCCAGAAACGTTAACACTTCTGGAGACTCCAAAGAGATGGGTACTACAGCACCTGAAAAGCCCCAGGGTGTTGGCAGGAACCCACACAGATGCCACTCTCCACAGACACATCATCTCAAAGAGTTTCCAGCTCTGTATGTACCTGTTCCTTGAGGGAAAAGTACATTTTAGCAAGGTATTTAGGGCAGGACTTTGAGCCCACACAAGACCTCTTTTCCTCCAAGAAGTCCAACACTTAAGCAGATCTTCAGGAGCACATTGCACAAAGCTGTTAGCACCAAGCTCTGCAGCACTTCCCAAGATAAAGGAGCTACCTAGGTGCTGTGTCCTTAGGAAACCAATACAGAGCATATGGAGAAAGGGAGAACACCCTCCTTGTTAGGCTCCACCAGATTTCACTAGCAGGCAAAACCAAAGCTACTTTAAATGCATTGTTTTGTTCAAGAATCCCACAGTTTTATTTTGCAGCTCCAGAAGTCCACATTCCTGGCTCACCAATATGGTGGCACCTCCAGCAATTAGGAGTCCACTCACAACTGACACACATCAGCACAGCTGGCACTGCCTGATCTGGGCCCAGTTCAGGAACATCCCAACTAAGAACAGCCAACTAACAGGCACAGGTTTACAGGTTCTTCAGCCTACAGTGCCATGTTGTCCAAGATAAGCTTCAAGTCCAGCAGATCTCACAGATCATCTCTCAGAATACAAAATACACTCATCTTCAGAGAAAAAAACATTCCAAGTGTACTTCCCACTAAGGAAGGGACAGAGGAATTAGATGCTAATTCATCTGCAATTGTAATTAAACTCTGCAACACTAAGACTTCACTGCTAATTTAGTTGCAGGTCCATGTCATATGTGCAACAAATCACAAGCAGGCCTATTAATTTACAACTTTACATATAATATATTCAGAACATAGCATAAAATGGCAGGAATATAGGCAGTTCCATCTAAAACTCTGCAGTTGGTAAATTAAATCTGTTTGCAGGAAAGTAAATTGAAAAACATACTGAACTTATTACTGTGTCTAGTTTAATATCTACAAATGGGTTGGATTTCTCCAGGTGAATATTAGCCATATGCACTGAAAGAAATTTGGCTGTTTCCATCTCTCTGCTCAGAATATTGCTCTCATCCTGGAGGGGCTAATCAACCCTGACTGGCACTGGGGCTTGAGGTGAATGATGAGGCACATACAAGTTTCAAAATGTTACCGTCCTTCAAAAATTCATAGGAATAAATATTGAATTTTCAAAACACATCAGTGCCTTCTAGTGACCCTGCAAGATGTCAGAGGCACAACTGGAAAAAACAAGGTGGTTTGGTTCTTCACAGAAACATTTAGATGTTTTCATACCCGGGGGACCATCAAATGTGCACTCAGGAAGGTCAGGGATGTTCCACAGGCTATTACAGCTGAGGCCTTAGGACACAATGCAGGGTTGAGCAAAAATTTGAGGAAGAAGAAAATGCTTATGTAAAATCGTTTTTCCACGTAAGACAGTCTCTAGTGGTAGGATCTCTTCACTCCTAAGCCAGCCAACCCAAAGACAGTTGGACCAAATATCTAACCAAGACATCCAGCCTGAGCTGTGCAAGCATTTCTTAACTTTAGAAAGAAAATCCAGAGCAATACATGAGAATGTGCATGGATTTCATTTTCAGAAGAAAAACATCCCCTTTCTCCACCCCTGCCTAACGGGCTTTATTTAAACTAGACTCACCGACAGCTCTCCCCCCCCCATCCCCCTTAATACTTTCAATCCATAATGCCTGAAAGGCTCTTTCCCTGGACCTTGCACGGTTTATAGGGTTAATTGAATGCACACTGATCTACTCAGTGTCCATAAGAAGAAGCACCATTCTTTAAGATGTCATTTCTCCCCTCGGCCCCCTCCCCGGCCCCCCGGACAATGCTGCGGGGCTGTGCCCGGCCAGGCTTGGCCCCAGTGAGGTATTGTTCCCCTGCCGGGGGGGCCTTTGGAAAACAAAGCAAAACAAAAGAATCCCTCACATGCCTAAAAAAGGAGACTTCATGCCAGAGCTAACCTTTGAAGATTTATTCCCCGCTGCCCTTGTGACCCAATTCAACCTCCATTACTCAGGAATTCCCCAGACGAGCCCCCCGAAAGGCAGGGATGGAATTTCGGACTTTCTAACTCATTTGTTTGTGCAGGACAGGGTGGTCTGGCAACCCTGGCCAGACAGGGAACTCGTGTGTTAGGAGAGGCTTTATATAAATATACATCTGTATTTGTAGGTACTTTAGGTATTATATGTAATTATCATGACGATTTGCTCTCCCTCTGCTTAAAATTGCAAATCCTCACCTTGCACAATGTGACTGGATTGTAATAGGCTTTTGTGTGGTTGCTTCCCTCAAGCCTTAGAATTCACCGCCTACTTTTGGGGTTGGAAACTGGAGGGGAAAAAATAAAAAGAAAGAAAAAAGAAAGGCTCATCTACATTATAAAACTGAAGCATGTTTCTCTTGAGAATATCTCTAGTGGGGTGAGAACTTGGGAAATGCTTTTTGGGACATCTGCTCCAAAACACCTCTTGCAACAAAGCTTTGGGAAGACCGTGGGGTGAGTGTGATCCACAAGATGCCGGGCTGGGCAGATCTTAGGGCCAAGGGAAATGCCCACAGAGATTGTGTCTGTGCCTGGCAAAAAGTCAGAGAAACCCTAAAGGAAATATATAAGAGCTGTAAAGTCAAGACAGACCCACCCCAGGAGCATCACTCTTCTGTCTGCAGATGGCTTTCCCAATAGCACAGGGGGGTTGGGGGAAGCAATCCAATTTAACACTAAAAACTTGGAGGAAATAGCTTGGGAAGGAGTCATAAAAATGTCACATATGCCTAGTCTCATTAGTCCAGCAAGGGATGTGTCCCCCCACAGCGTGCCAAACACAAACCCAGACAGAGAGTGTGATTATCCCAGGTCCAATTCAAGCCTCCCAGTTTGAGTCCTGCTTTGCTGGGTGGTCACAGTCCATGGAAGCAAGGCTGTCATAGCCACTGATGTCTGGGGCTGAAGCTGCACCCTCTTTTCAGGGTCCACTTTCTCTCCCTGCACATTAACAAGTGTGAGCTTTTTGGCCCATATTTTGCTCAGGGCTCACTAATCAGCCATGGTTACCCTTGGACCCTTCCTCCAGGATGGCAAGGGGGATTTTGCATGCCTCAGGTGCTGGGAACAATGAGGTCTCGAACTCTGGAGGAGGGGGAAAATTCTCTCATCATGGGTAAATGGTAGGTGGCAAAACCTGGCTGGATGGAAAATAACTGCCTGGCTCTCCTGGTGCCCACCAGCCATGTTCTGCAAAAACAGCTACAAGCTGCCTGCAGAATTCCTCAGTTTAGAAAGAGCTCAACCCAAGGCATCTCTGCCTCAAGCCAACATCTCCCAGGGTAGAGGGGGACCTCTCCTGGGAATGCTCCCTACTCCAGTCCCACTGCATTGTGCTTGGTGGAGGTAAAAAAAACACTGTTAGAGCTGCTGAACACCTTACAGACTGAGAATCCAACAGAGGTTTATCTACAGGAAATCTCAGAGATATTTGTCTTGATGAGACGAGGTGCTCCACACTCCCACAGCACAAAATACTGTTCCAAAAGACATGATCCTGCCCACCTACCTACCTGGGCAGCAAGGCAGGAGCAGAAAGCTCTCACAGGCCATCAAGCCATAACATGAAAATATTCTGGGCCAAATGGAGTTTATATCCCAGCACAGATGTAGCTCTTTGGAGAGCAGGAAGTTGTTGTCTGCTTGCAGCACCATCTAACCTCAACAGCTGGCAACACCCTACTCTTCACTCACAGCAGCAGAAAGATCTCACCAGCTCGTGACACTCACAAACACAAAGTGTTAAATCACTGAAGCTGCTTAAGTGCAATAATTAATGATCTTACTGCCATTTGTGTGCTAAAAAGCATCGAATTAGAATGGGACCTTTTGATGTTGGCTTTGAATGAGCACGAATAACTCCAGCAGAGCAGGTCTGAATTCCTCCCCAGGCAGGGCACACAGCCCCATCAAGAGACTGCAGGCTTTCATGCTCCACATCAGCTCTGCAGCACAACTCTGGACTGCCTCAGCAGCATCCCACCCCTCCTATTCCTTCCTGTCCCCTCTGAAAAATGACAGTGATACCCTTCACCTGCTCTGCTGGCCCTGCGTGAATTCCCTCGCCAATCTTGGCGTAGTCCTTTGTGGATGGAGGGCTGTTCTTGGCTGGGGCTGTGCTGATACAGGCCAGCTGGAGCTCTGTTCCATTAAGGGGTAGGTGTTGCTGGGGTGTATGCTCAATACCTAGGAAACAGGCCTGAGAAAAGAGGTTATGCACACAGCGTGGTGCTGCACGTGAACTAGTAAAAAGAGCTTTACTTCTGCCTAGTTGCTGCAGCCCTGAGTGACTGCCTGATTACTCCATCTATATACAGTAAGGCTACACTGCAAATATGTCAGCATGGTGTCAAACAGACCTCAGAAGTGGTAAGTACCAGGTGAGACTCTGGAATGCAAAAACAATCCCCCTTTTTTGCTGGTATCTGCTAAGTACATTGGCCAAATGTCTAAACTGTAATAGGCAAGAGCTTTAAAGCAACTGTCACTCACACAGTACATCTCAGGTGGATGCAACACAGCCCCATGCTGGCCAGGGAAAACTCATCTGCAAAATTCACTATACCATTATCCCAGTCATTTACAAAATCAGAGTAGACACGCCAGAAAGCCTCCTGGATTTATTCTAAAACCTCTCTCTCTAGGAAAGACTGCAGAGGCCCTTGAATCCCATGGAGCCAAACCACCCAAGCTAAAAAGCCCTGTAGACCTAAAATGCAGAGACATTTCCCAAACAAACACAAAGTAGGTTTGAAACTCCCTCACTTAGCAAAACTCCATTAAACTCCTGACCCTCCTCATTAAGATAAATGAGGTCTGACTGTCACTTTAACTTGCCACCCTTTCACTTAAAGCTGAGAAGGAAGCAGATGCTTAATTAGCATCCCTCATGGGTGTTCACAGGTCTCAGTGTAAGGAGGAAGCAATCTGCTACTTCTTTGAAATCCTGGGTGACATTCTCCATGCACCAGCAGCAATGCACGCTGCTGAAGTCCCTGGAGGAACAAAACTCCAGGTGTGAAACTTGGGCTTTGCTAGGAGTCCATCTCTCACCTCCCTGTCCCAAGGCAGCTCAAGTCAAACACCTACAGCTACAAGGTCCGTGTGGTCTCTGTAGCTGTGGGTAAAATTAAAGATTTGCTGATTCTTAGCCAAGATAACTCATCCACTCCAGTTACAGACCCAGGAATGGAGTACTGTACAGACAAAATGCCCATACACTAATAGATGTGCAGTAAAAATAACCCAAACAAATAAATAAACAAAAAGACCCCATCAAACCCTCAAAAATCTGTTTTCAAAACTTTCTAAATACCAGTGGTTTAAACCACTCATTTGAGGACCAGCAGCTAAAAGGTGACTCTGACACAAACCACAGAACCCAAACAACAAATGATGTATATACAACGACTAGAAGTCTTCAGACTCTTTTCAATCCTACCAAGACAACTTGGATTTAACACATTGATGAGTTTCCCTGGGAACTTGCATCTTCCAACACTACTCACCCAAATCTCAGGAAGGAATTACTACAAGGAGCACTAAGAAGGAATAAGAAATCCCCAAGGTGCCAAGACTGTCTAAATAAATCACCCTTTGAACAGCAATTCAGCCATTCTTGTTCCCACCTGACAAGACACTCAGTGACTTCTCCAGTGAAAACACAACAAGTCTCAAAGTCAGAAAGCGCAACAGATTAGACCCCTTAGGAAAAAGATAAAATGGACTATTGGCTGCTAAAGAGTCCTTGATTTGAGGAGGATGGGATTGCAGTTCAATTTTATCAGCTGCTCAATAGCACATTTCTCAACTCAGACAGGAATTAGCATTAAACTTTGAGGAAACAAAGCAATTTGATATAAAAACACATGACTGAAGCAAAGTAGGATGGGCTCACTTTGACCTCCACAACATCATGGAAATTTGCAGCCAAACCCATTAAGATATCCACAAATACCCTGGACTAAAATCCCAAAAAGTCACCTTTAAGCACCAACCCCCCTTTTATTTTCCATTAAAAACTCCTGGTTGTGTAAATTGGATTCAAATGAACGTATTTACATTTGCAGTAGGAACCTGAAGTCAGGCTGTCAAAATGTCACTCTGTCACTCATGTTTTCATCGCACCCTGTCACAACACCGAGATGTTTCACTCACCACCTCGACAGCCTCCTTGGACACAAGGGAATGAGTGGCAGGAAGGAAGGACAGCTGCTGGGAGGGTGTCTTGTAAGGATGCACTAGTGGAAAAGTGTTATTTGCCTGTGAATTCTGGCACGCCAGGCTCTTATTGTCATTGGCTTTCAGCCAAGCACTGCCAGGACACAAAAAGTCAATTTATGTCGGGATTTTCATTGACTCACTACAGGTTGTTCCTCATGTTTTTGGGGCAACTTTTTATGGAAGCTGGCACTGGCTAAAAGAATACTTACTTTTCATGTAAGTATTCATCCTAATTAACAACATGCCAGGATGGAGAGTAAATTACAGCAGGACAGGATTGTCTTCACTGTGAAAAATAGTGTGTTATTAATCTGGGACAATCTATTGTATGTCAAGGATTACATGATTCCTCTCATCTTCATTAAAAAAAAAGCCCCTGGGGAAAAAACCAATTCTCTAAAATCACACAGTTTAGAGCTGTAATATCCCACTCTTCTACATGAAGTTTCTGAAAGCAGTCGAAATCTCCAGAATGAAAATAAATCCCAAGTAGGACCAAGATTTCCTACCTGAGGCTTAACATTCAAGGGAAAGCATCACTAAGTTATTACTTTCTGTTCTGTAACAAGATGCTCATGGTATACTGGACATGAGGACATTTATATCAGTCCCTACCCAAGGACAGGGCAATGATGAAGAACCTAACCCCATTTCTTCTGGTTTGTGCTCCCAGAAGAACTCTTTCTAGGCTCTCCAGATCCTTTGGGTAGCAGCTCCCAAACACTTTGGAACCAACTTCAGAAAGAAAGTCAGTGATGAACATGTGATCATGTGAGATCAGCATTGTAGAGAAGACACTCACACAACTCAAGGGCAGAAATTTTCCTCTTTTTGGCCACTACCTGACAGATATTCCTGCAGGAAGAAACATCCAACTGCTGCCTCTCTGGACCCTGGCTTCACTTGTCTTCAGAAAAATACCACCAATGCCAGAATTGCTGCAATAGCTTCTGCCTAGCTGCTTACCATGCCAGAACAGTCTGCTAGCTTTCCCGAGCCCTATGATGGGAAGAAAAGCTGAAAACCAGGATGTTGACAGTCTCCAAAACCAGGACACAACCCAAATTATCTCCTAGGAATCACCTCTTGAGCCCAGGTTCTGATTATTTTAAACATAGCTGCTCCCAGTTGAGAGATGGAAACACAGCCCATGTTCCAGAATATCCCATGCTTAACTAATAATTTTTTTAAAAAGAAAAAGTACTTATTGTCAATACCCCCATGTTGCTCTTTTCTCTGAACCAGCTGTTTTGGACCCTGTCAGAATCAAGAGGTTGCATTAACTAGAGCTGATGTACTAACCCATCAATTCTGCACTCCTCTGAGATGTTGCATTCACGCTCATTATCCAAAGCCTAAATTGCCAGGAATTAGATACCTTCACTCTACATATCAGCAGGAAAGGGGGGAAGAAAAAAAAATCAAATACAATTTACAAGCCCACAATCTAATTAGGAGAAAAACTTCCAGTCCTGAAGCGTTTGTCAGTTTTTCATCCTGCAAAATGCATACTAATCCCCTCTCCCTGCCTGCTGCCTGGGATTGCCATTACTCCGCTTCCACAACATGCCAGGAATGATCAGCATTAGGCCTTCCTAATGTGTCTCTGAAACAATAGCAATTACAGAGTCGTCCATTCATATCTAAAGGCTTACAGACTACAACTTCCCTCAGGAGGCCAAAGACATTTCATCGAAGCAATTATATTTATGTAGCATTAAAGTACTTTCTTTAAAGCCACAGGCAGTCACCTTTTTGCATTCGAAGCAGAGTGGTAACGAGGAGCCCTCTCACCCCATCCAAACTCCTCCAAGGATATTTTTTTGCCTGTTTAAAGATTGCTAACACACACACACCTTGGGGGTTTTGCTGCCTTATTTTTAATGTTATTACACTCCTTTCCTCAAGGGATCTGACATGCAGATTGGAGCCTATTTACATGACAAGGGACCAGAATGGAAGAAGCTCATCAGTTTATTCAGCTTTCCCAGCTCTCATCATGTCATCAAGGACCTTCTGATGTCTGGCAATGCCGTGAAGCCCCAACTTCCAGGATTTCACAGTTCTGTCAACCTTAGCTCTCGTTATGCTAAAAGCGAGATGTTTTCAAGCTTCTTCTTTTCTCACAAATCACAAATGCTTGGAACATTTTTTAAGTGCATCAGCTAAAAGTCAATAGGCAACCTAAAGGAAATAATAATTTCTTATTTTTTAATATCAAGAATCCAGAGCAAGTGTTATGATTTTGGGAGCGAAGACACAGCTCAGACCAGGATTTTAACACTGGAAGCTGTCAATACAGAACATCATTTATTTTCCACTCTTCCACTTCACTTCTCCTAAAGGAAGCAAAGCAGCTCCCTAGAAATATTCCACCTATGAATTTCACAGCATGCCTCGCAAAATCAAAACGCAAAGCCTTGGCGTGACGTCTCAAATCTCTGCCATTCAACAGCTGATCATATTTTCCCTTTGAGCAGCACCAGCTGCACTCCACCGGCACGCCTGGCTCGCGCGGGGCTGCCCACGGCAAGTTTGGCATCCCGGCTTGAAAAGACATTTCCTTCCAAGCAAAGGCTGTGCCTAGCTCTGGTACGCAGAACGGATTTTTTTTGTGCTTGAAATACTAATAAGAGGAAGGGATTCCTCGTGTTTGGCCAACATTTCCTTGGATCTGGGCTCTCCATCTTCCTTCCTGAGCTCTTTGTGTTGGAGGGCAAGAGCCATCACAACTCCACACACAGGTGCTGCCCAGCTCATGTAGAAGGATCTCCCTGCAGCTCTCCTGTGCTTTTAGGGTAGGGAAACCACCAGCCTGACTTTTGAAGCTGGCAGAGCACCTTGCAGGCATGATATCTCATCCCATCCCTCTTGTGTCCCTGCTGCGGATGCTGCAGGCTGGACTGGTTCCTGGCTGCTTTGCCACGCTGCAGCCAAGCGTTGTCCTGGCCTAGGGATGAACTTGTTGCCATGGCAGGAGTCAAGGCATGTGTTGTGCTGCTGGAATGGTGGTGAGCGGCAGCTCGGAGCGCCGGCTGCTCCGCCACGATGGCTTTTTGTTGTTCCTTTCTCACAGTGCACTCATCCTCTCTCTGCAAAGCCCAGCTGACCGCAAAGCACAGTGGCACCGTGGTTGAGGGCCCAGCACTGCCTTTCTCTGCTGCAGACTCTGACTCTTCCCTGCCTGCTGCAGCGCGCAGCATGGGAAAGTCGATCCTATGGCACAGGCAAGCGTCCCACTGCAAAGGCAGGACATAAAGAGAAGCCAAAGTTTTGAGGCAGGAGTTCTGTCAGACAGAGAAGATTTTAAGAGAGGAAATAGCATCACTCCAAAAGGAGGTTGTCCCCAGCTAATGCATTTCTTCATTGCTGCTGGAATGTTAGCACAGGACAGGCTTAGCTTGGCTGCCTTTTAAAACTCCCTTACAGCTTTGATTAGCCTTGCTAAAACTAAGGGCATCTCTCTTTCACACACTAATTAAGGACAGGCTCAGAAGAGGCTGGTATCCCTCATTGCTGCAGATTTTAACAAGAAGAAATACAAAGGTAGACTTAAAATTAAAAGCAATGCTCCTTCCTGAGCAGTGGTTTCAGTGCCTCGGAGATTACAAGCCAGCCCCGCTCTGCGTGTCAGCAAGCCTTTCCAAAATAATGAGCTTGCTTCCGTCCCAAGCAGCTCCTGTTGCACTGGAGAAATGAGCAGAAAGGTATTATGGGCTCACACTCACCAGATGGATGTCCTGCTTTGTTCTCCGCTTACTGAAAACCCTACACATACAGTTTGGATTATCTTCATTGTAATTCTAATCACCACCTCTCTGTTAGGGAAGGAGGGAGAAAGGGAGGGATCCTTGCCTCTGTCAGGAGAGCTAATTAAAAGTTGTGAGTCATCCAGACTTCTCTGCACATTGGAAATGCTTTTCGAAGATCAGGTAATCTCTCATTCTTGGGAGAACCTAGTTAGTAAAAGAAAAATTAAGCAGGCTCCCCTTGGGCAGGAAGCTGTAGCAGAACAAATCCATTTTCCCCACGGGATGCAGCAGTGTGAATCATCGAGGTGCTTCAAACACTCACAAACCACAGTCTAAAGCAGAAAGGCTCATACATGTTCCCCAGCACAGCAACAGAAACACCTGTACACCTACACCATGCTGGCTTTTAAAACTCCTTCTCTAAGAGGCTTTTACATATGAATATATATGGTGCAGGGTCTTCTGTTTTCCCATGAAAGAACTTCTGACCCCTCTGGCTGGTTCCCGGATAGTTGGGCACAAGCTCAAAGGTCTCAGAAAAGTCAGAGCCAGGAGGCTCATGAAAATCGACAGCTGGCAGTGGCATGAGGTCCAGGCAGTGCCCCAGCTCCTCAGCCCTGATTAGGAGCAGAGCAATCAGCACGGAGCAGCCGCCCGGAGGCACCCGGCTTCCCCAGCCCCACTGCGGTGGGAAGGAGCTGCCTGTGCTGGAAACGAGCTCTGACAGCTTCAGGTGGGGTGAGGGCCCCCACACCAGCTTGGCAAGGACAGCGTGCAGGCAATGGGCCCCCAAACCCAATGGGGATGGGGAGATCTGGGGAGGACCAGTGCCACCATCTCTAACTCTTAGCAATACACAGTTGCCTGAGATCAGTACCAAGAGCCAGGCTTCCCAAGGCGTCAACCAGCACGCTGCTTTGGCCAAACAGTCACGTCTGGATCCTTTAAGTGTAGCACCAAGACTCTATATTTAGGATTTTGACCAGTCCCTCTCATTTAGAGGTGGTGGGTGCCTGCAGAGCCTGAGCTCTTGTGAAGGTCTACAGCACCCATGGATGCCCAAGGGACAAGACAGCTGTTTTCTCTTTGGTCATGAAAAAAAGCTTTAAAAAAGGGATTATTTCTGCTGTCATCTTTCCAATGGCCAGTCCAGCATGTGAAGACTTTTTCTTCGCTTTCTCCTCCCTTTTTTTTGAGAGACAGTTCAAGCTGATCCCCTTGGAGCCCTGTCTCTTCTCCTGAGCATTAGGATCACTAATGAAAGATGCAGTCAGGATTTTCTCTCACGCCCCTTTACATGTTGCTGTGGGAAACTATGGTGAACTGAACATGGATGCAGCTCTGAGGAAATAAAGTGCCTTTGCAAGCTCCCTCATCTCCAACAGAGCTGCCTTGCTGGGGCCCAGAGGGATGTGACTGAACTGCTTGGCCATTCAGGGCAATGTCACCACAAGAGCCCAGGACAAGAGCAAACCTCTGGACTGAGGTGGAATGTCCCAGTGTCCTCTGGGAAAGATTCTGAGCTACAAGGAAAATTATGTTTGTGGGTAAACACCACCAAATAACAAGGGAAAATGAGAAGGCCTGCTGCTTCCACCTAATCATTCTGGAGATTTGCTCGGTCCCTGAGAACCTCTTGACAAAAGAATGCTCCAGCTGATGTTCCTACCTTTCTACCCAAGGCCCTCCAATCAAAAACAGACACAATTTTACCAAAGCCATCTGCAAACTAATTTTAACTGGCACAGCCTGAGGATTTGCAACCAGCCCATCTGAAATACACATTAGCCCTGATTTTTTGTTGTATGTGAAGGCTTAGGAAAACTTGAATCACATTTTTGCAATGCTTAGTGAAGCCATGAATCCAGCTTATGCAGTCTTGGTTTTCCTTGTCCTCCTTCCTGAATCCATGACATTATCCTTGATGAAAGTTCAGTGTGTCCTTTCCCTTTCTGACACCTCCCAATCATTGTTCCTCTGAGTCTCAGCAAACAGTGCAATCCTTGGTAGGGTGAGCTATGGCTTGGGATGAAAATGGGCTTCATCCTGCCCACAGAGCTGGACAGGGAATGCCATGCACTGCACTCAGAAGCCACCCTGCAACCTGCAGTGCCATGTTCCAAGATGAGCAAGGCGATTGAACAAACACAAGCTCCTGCTCCTGGCCAAAAACATCTCACAG
The DNA here is from genome assembly GCA_013399455.1 of Anthoscopus minutus. Lineage (NCBI taxonomy): Eukaryota > Metazoa > Chordata > Aves > Passeriformes > Paridae > Anthoscopus > Anthoscopus minutus. Next base: position 755,248 of record VWYI01031724.1, read on the forward strand.
GGGTCAGCCATGATTTGATCTGGCAGGTGTGCTGTCCCTGCCCTTCCCGGGCACAGCAGGCAGGAAAACTCTTGGGTTTTCCTTGATGAATAAGCACAGAAGAATTGATCAAATGCAGTGGAGTACAATGCTACAGCTGAAGTATGCACACACTGAACTTTTCTGTTACTGCCACTCATTTACACACCAGCAGCCTAAAACTATCTCTTTTGTTCACCCAAATTGATCCTCATTCTTAATTAGTGCTCTCAGTTGCAGTAAAATTTCATTTGTTTCTTCCAAATGTGGCCTGATCCATTGTCCCTCTCCCTTGACCTGTGAAAATTAGTCATTGAGCTCAGTGACAGTGGTAAGTGCAAAATGCAGCATCAAAGGGACACAATGGGGCCTCTCAGGACTGACAAAAAAACACCATTAATCAAGGCATGCTCAAGAGGTGCCAGCTTACTGAGGTATGTGAGTGGTGCATGAGTGCTGGCCCTCCCTCAGAAGGAGGGATGCAGAGGGATGTGTGGGTGCAGGAGAACCCCCCCCTGCCAAGAACTGCAGTCTGCCCCAGACACTGAAGCACTGCTGCTTCATGGACAGACGGTCTCCTGTATGTCCCAGTCCCAGGCATTTGTACACCTACTTTCCAATAGAGGTTATGGAGATGCACTTTTCCAGGCTGCTCCTTAGCTTGGAGAGCAGGAACAGAGCTCATTTTTAAAATGCCCCTTAAAGCTCTGCTTTAAGATCGTCTGTGGCCCCTGCTCTGTCAGGAGTGGTGTACAGGACGCACACCAGATCAGGAGGGAGACGTCAGCATCTGCTTTTCTCGAGCTAACACGAAAGTCTGAAAATTCACAGAGGGAAACAGATGACACTGTCCATCCAGTAGCACCTTGCACTGACCCCTTCTGTGATCCCAGAACCAAGCTAAAGGGTTGCAAAAACACACTAGAGAGCTGTGATGCTGGGGAATTATCCCAGGGATTAGGACCCAAGAGACCTATGGACAAAACAGCACAGGTACAAAAATAGGGCAACCCTGCAGTCAGTGAACCAGCAGCAGGGCAGCTGAAAGAGTAAGGGACCAATTTCAGCTGGTTTGGCAGAGAGAGTTTTAACGTCAGAAAACCAAAGCAAAGAGGTAAATCTCTTCAAAATTCCAACCTCAGTAGTAAATAGTGTGTTTAAACCCTCTCCTGCAAATCCAAGTCATTAAACAGAATAACTTGGACTCAGTAAATCCAAATGACTCTCACTTTCAAGGTCGTGCATTCAGAAGCCCACAATGGAGAACAATGAGGTGGGGAAAAAGCCGAGGATCTTGACGCTGCATTCAGGAGGCCATCTGGTCTGGCCAGCACAGCCAGCGCTGGGAACGGGCAGCGTCCTGGGCTGAGATTTAATCTGAGCCACTTATTGGGTGACCTCAGGCGAATCGTTTGACCTCCTTTTGCCTCAGTCAACCCAACTGTAAAATTGGGTTTAAAGCAAGAACCTCTCTGAAAACCATATGCTGTGCCTAGGAGGAGTGGGAGCAGACTCCCCTCCCAGCAACAGGGCTGCCATGCTGGGTAGAGCCAAAACCAGAGCGGAAGAGAAGGTGCACAGAGCTCAGATCCAGCATCACTTGATGTCAGGAAGCTCTGGAAGCCTCTCCCAGGTCTCTGCCAGCTGTGGGAAAGCAGCTTTGGCACCTGTGCAGGGACTCACCCATACAGAACAAGGGATTTGTGAGGTCTGACCTCACTAATATCACTACTGCACCCAAAGGCCCCAAACATTCAAAGCAAGGTCCTCAAATCCCAATCTCAATGGTTACTCACTAGATCAAGAGCATTGTTTGCCCTGGTCAAATGCCCCCCAAAATTGATTCCTACTCACAGTCTTGCCAATGAACAGTGGCAGAAAAGCAGCTCTTCTCCCAGCTGGGCCCCAGACTGGCCCCAGCACTGTGCACCCCTCGGAGAGAAGCAACAGCGCAGATGAAACACCATGGCCAGCTAACCTGGGTCCCTGACAAACACAAACAGCAGCTTGGCCCCCCCAGGTGTTCACAGGTGTGCACAAATCATGGCATTGACTGTAAACACATCCTGGCTTCAGATAAGGGACATTGAGGCACAGCAAGTGCATGGATGTCACTGGCCACACCATAGCCAGCTGGGACCCTTGTAGAGCAAAATGAGAGTGAAAGCCATATAAGCAGAGACCTGCCCTCATGACTAAAATAATACAGGAGAGTGGCCCTATACTTTGAGGAGAGGCTGGACAGAGCAGCAGGCAAAGGAATGAGCAGGGTACAAGCACATGGGGATGGGCACTGTGCTGTCCCCACAGGAACTGCCTGTGCAGGTATCACAGAGCTTCACTCCATGTTAAAAAAGAAGAGAACTGGCTCCTACTGCAGGTGCAGGCTGCAGAGATGTCAGAACTTCCTCAGCTGTGTTCCAAGAGTTAATTGAGACAAATAACTCAACACTGCTGCCATTAATGAAATTCTTCTGATATATTTCCCCTGAGCTTTCTATAAATGACTAAGTGACATTACTGCCTGCAGTGCAAACCCCCTATATGAGAGATAACGCTGCCAGAGCTAAGGTTGGCGCATCCACGTTAGAAGCCTTGGAAAGAAGTGCAAGATGATATTTAAATAACTATCACACTGCTAAGAAATGAGCAGCCAAAAGAAATATGGTCTTATAATATGCTCAAGTCTCCGGATGAATCCTAGCTGTTACATGCAGACGCTGAAATGCAGTGGGTGGTAAGTGACAAACTCTTTTAATCCTGCAGATCTACTAAAATTCCCAGTCAAATCTCTCCAATTTTCCCCTGCTGATTCCTATATTTGTACATTTGTTTTGCAGCACACACAGGGCCAAATACTGCAACAGTACAGATGTGAGAGGCAGCATCACGTGAACCAGCATGTTCTAGGGGCAGCCAAAAGAGCTGATGGAGGGAAATAACCCATTCACCCATCATATCCATCTTCTGGAAACTTCTCACAGTGTTTCTGCTTTACTTAATTTCTTTTGCTTTCCTTTTTTTCCTTTAGTAATTCCTCATGGGTATTTTTCCCCTCTGAGACCGACTGCTGGAAGCCCAGAATTTGCTCTGGGCTTGCCATAAGCACTCAAAGCACAGACAATATAGAAACATCACTGACATCAGGGCTGAGCCCTTCTGCTAAGCATTGGAGAAGAAAGGGCAATAAATATGAGCAGAGCCACAACAGGGGGAAAAAAATCTCATTTATGAATGGAGGAAACTTGGCACGTAACACCAAGAGTTAAACTGCAATAAACTTCAAGTGACCACTAGCAAAAAAGTTCCTGCGAGTAAGTCTCCAGAGCTGTAACTGACACCAGGGCAGACCTTTACCTCCAGCATATTTTGCAGCAGTAAAACAAGAAGTCAAAAAAGTATCCCACCTCCAACTGCAAAAACAGGCTAACTTGTCCTAAGCATAAGCCATAGGTAGGACTCTGCTGACAACACAGATACTGTACAGGCACAAGAGAAGCCAACAGCAAACACATGTGTTTAAGGTCTGCCTTGAGGTTTTGAGCTGAGACTCACAATCTGCATCTGAACAGTGGCACTGCCCAGGAAATACCTTGGTGACAACTTTGGTGCCACCTTATTTAAACCTTAATTTAAAATGCTAACTTCATAATGAGTGGAACAAAACTGTGTAAAAACATTTCCCACTCTAATCCTGGTTTGATCCCCCCCAGTATGGTCTTCTTTTGTAATTACATCCCTTTGTGATCTCACTCTAATGCCTTGTATTGTGACCCATAAAATAATCAGCCCCCTTTGTCTCTCCCTAATCCTTTTAGACTTCCTTCTTGTCTCTACAGTCTTATAAATGCTGCCATTATTTGGGCTCAGCAGCTCTTCCCACCACCCCAGAGCCTGGAAAGGGGGCTGCAGGTTAAACCCTGAATATATTCTGTGCAGAGGAGCTGAAAAGATGGGAAGGTCTTTGCTGCTTTAAAATCCCTGTGATTGCCAACCTCCTCCCCTAGCCACACAGCTTGGCAAGGAAACCGACGGGCAAGTTTGCACCAGCCCTCCCCACTTCTCTGTCTTGCTGATGACCTGAAGACCTTTGGCCTTAAGGTGACCAGTGTGTTTGTGGGGACAGCAGGCTTGTCCCCAGGCTGGGCAAGGGGAGCTGCTGCTGCTGTCTGCAAGGATCAATACAGAGAGGACTCACAACATCTGCCTTGCCCAAGCTATCAATCCTGCCCTCCTGCTGGCAGGCTAAGTGCCATGGACAGCTACACACAGTGAGATGGAGGAGCAGAATTTGGGATAGGATGCAGAAGGAAAGGGGGTCAGGAAGAGGAGAAGGGCACAGGGATGTGTGCTGCTATCCTTAACTACAAACCAGTCCACCCTGCAGCACGACATAGGGAAGAAAATGTCTTTACAAGCTCAGATCTGTCCAGAGTTATTATCAGGTCCTGCAGTACTTCAAATAGTGGGCAGGTCCAATTCACCAAACTTCAAGAAATCTCTTAGGTGCTAAATTGCACCATTGACATTGACTTAATTCCCCTCTTTCCTTTTTTTTTTTTTTTTTTTTTTTAAAGCATCAGATCAAACAGGGAAAATTGCTGCTCTCAGGCTGGATACGTGCAGAGCCCAATCCGATACCCAGTTTGATGGTGATTTCCAATTAGTGGTAACTGCTTGTTATTGAGTGATATAATCAATGGGTCTTACTCCACTGGCTGGGCTGTGATTTATGATGATGTGGAGCCAGGTCCATCAAATTACAGCATCAGCAATAAGGGCTGGAAATGCCACGAGATGACATGATCAGGAGCAGGTGAGGGTTAAGCAAAGGGTGGTGATGAGAAGAAAGGTGGCTAAGTTCTGGAGAGCCCACCCTCCTGAGACTCTGAATGTTACAATTGCTCAGAAGGTATCTTCATCCACAGAAAGCCAAAGCATGTTCAGCTCCTGGCATGCGCAGGGGAAATCCAGCTCCTCAGAAATATGTGAAAACACAGCCAAGCGGTGCCTCCAGAAAACATTGACTACGAAACTGATTTTAATTAAGACAGCTCGGAGTCATGCGAAACTAGGAAACTGTCACTGAGAGACAGAAAAGATCTGTATTCAATAACCTGATCAGATTATAAAAACATGTAGCATTCCACAACCCTTTAAACTAACACACCAGAGTTTGAACAGACACAGAAACAGCAACTGAAAGAATTCCAACCGGGGTGTGAGGCAGAGGGTAGAAATGCTGAGGGCCTCCTCACTCAGCTCAGTCACACATAGGCTTCTTGCACACTTGTGCTTGTTCAAAAGAAAGCTACACTACAAAAATATACAAAAATATTATCAGTGTTTTTAGCACCTGACTAGCCAATCCACAAAGCAGCCAAAGTCTGCTTCCTCCTGCTGAGTATCTTGGATTAATAATGGCAACATACAGAAATATCTCAGAATTTAGTGAAATAAATTTAATGAGTTAATTTTTAGGAGGAATGGTTTAAGATGCATCCTCTTGGTGAGGAAACTGCCAGCACCTTGAGCCCATCAGGGTCGCACGCGCAGCGGGCTGAGAGCAGCATATTCTTCCAGTTAAATTTTACTCAATGCCAAGTGTTGAAGTAAATTTGAAACATAAAAATATGATATCCAGCCCACATTTCCTGAATGCAAATATGTACATTCCTCTGAGCCAAGAAGATTATATTCCAAGCAATAATACAAAGCCAGGGTCTGTAACAGTGATACGAGACTAACAGCCTGCCTTTGAAGGCAGCGAAAAGTGCAACAGAGCTCTCGAGGGGCTCTGCTCTGTCAGATCTCTTTTATTCCTCAGTAGCACGGCCTTGATCAACTTTCAAGATTTTTGTTTGTGAAAGGTTTTTATTTCTTCTTTGCTTTTGTGTTCAGATGTCAGGCTCAGAGGGAAGAAGAGATCAGCACTGGGATGAGGTTTTACCCACCGGCGATATTTACTCTGCTCCGCAAAGGTCTGCTTAGCGCTTGGGTTTTTTTCCCTTCAAGGCAGCCAGCACCCATTCCTTCGATGCAAAGGTCCCTAAAATGGGGATAATTATCCTTCTCCTTTGACTTGCTGATTGGGACTTGGAGCAAGGAAAATCACTATCTCTTGTGTGTAACCACCCTGAGACTTGGGGGCTTCAGGATACGATTGTGATTCATTCTCAGGGGATTTAATCTACGATTAAGCAGAGTCCTAAGTGCAAGTGTGTGTTCCCGGCCCAGGCACAGCAGGGGAGCTTGCCCTGAGCAGCAGGTTACATTGGCCCACAACATCCTGTTTTGTTCCCATTATCTGCAGGCACCTGTGGCATCAAGGCCAGGGGGGCCCTCTGCTAGCGCTGGCTTCACCCAGACCTCAGGGCTGGCAACAAACCAAGCCTGAAGCCAGAATAAAGTCCAAAACATTTTCAACACTATCCCCGCTTTTCATTTTGATTCATGTGAAACTGCGGCTACAAAAGGAAACGCTATTCAGGGGACATACAGCACATCACATACATATTGATGCAGGAGCCAAGATAACAGTGTTTATTGACAATCCACAATCTCAAAGGTAATTCCTCTGGCTCTCATGTCTCCAGTTTACAGGTCCAATAAGTTTGGCATTGTGCTTGTGCGTGAGTCGGCTTCCAGCTTATAAATGCCAGACCCATTCACCAAAAGTGCTCCAAGGTTTAGCACCACAAGACTGACAAGTTTGAGATCCAGCTGCTAATCTGGCACAGCCCCAAAGCCCTTGGCTCCTGGACAATGTCACTTCTTACACTCCTGAAAAGCTAGGTTTGCAGATGGCCACTTCATGCACTTGGGAATTGTTATACACGAGGGCTGGAGTGTTCCCTTGGTGGGCTGCCAGCCGGCCCTGGCACTGCGGGGAGCGGGCGGCAGCGTTCCAAAAGGCCCCCCAGTTTGGGAAATGCAGACAAGACCTTAGCCCCAGACTTTGCCCTAGACTTTTCCTGCTTTGCACCAAAAAGTCATGGTGATATTTGCAATTTCAACAGAAGCATTAGTAAGTGGCTTGCACAGAAAGAAGAGCAGTAGCCATCTCCCAAACAAGTTGGAGCCCTTCAGCAAAACTTAACAAACCAGAGCTCCACCAGGTCTCGCAGCCATACCACACACATAGAAATTACACACAGAAATTACATCCAGCAGCAATTCTGGTTGAATGCAAAAAGGATCAGAGGCTGCAGTCCCAGAGCCCCCAGACAGTCTGTGGGCAAAATGGGCCACCAACACAACAGGGACAGAAGCCACCATGGACCCCCAAGCTCTGCCATCAGTCCTGGGACAAACACCAACCAGCAAAAAGAGCTGACAAGGGAGAACCAGGAGATCAAACAGAACCTACTGCTCTGGCCAGGATAATGCAATGGGCTAATGTGGTAGTGTGCAGAGCTGGAGTCACAGCCTCCCCTGGAATTCTTCCTCCCCCACCTTTAAATTTCATTCCCTCACCGGCATTTTCATCTCCCTCCCCCTCCAGGCTCCCCCTCAGACAATCTGTCTGGTGTTGTTAGCCTTGCCCCCAAAGGCACTGCCATGCCGGGTAGTAAATAAGACCTCGCTGCCTCTACACTGCCAGCACTAAATAACAAAATGACCCATGACCTTCAGGAGGTCTTTGCCTATGGTTTGGGAAGCGCTGCTTGCCAAGCAGAGCCCAGCCGTGCTGCACAGCAAAGCAGCATCCAAACTCACTGCAGGAGACACACAAACCACAGACTGCTCCACCACATGATTTTAATGTAACTTACACCTCCAACACAGAGAATTTGCTGTTAGAAGCTGGTTTTTAGTTTTCTACCCAAGAAAGCTGACGAGCTCTTCTGTCACAATTGGACAGCTACACAGATTAGATGCCAGCCAGATTTCAACAGCAGCTCCAGGGTTTTTCTCTCTTCCCTCTTCTTAATCCCCCCCGCTCCATGAAAACCCAGCACCCACCATGCTGCCCTCCTGCTTCCCAACAAAGCCAGTGCCCCTTGTGGGATTGCCCTGTGAAGTGGGGGTGGGCCAGTGCCCGTACTTACTCGCTGCCTGAATCTTTGCCTTCCGGCTCACCACCAGCCCGTAGTGGTTCTGTGCCATGCAGTCGTACTCGCCTTCATCCGAGGACCCATCTCCCCGGACCCTCTGGAAGCGGGACACGTAGAGAGACCCATTGGCCAACATAAAGGCATTCTCACTGTCCACAATCATCACACCATTCTTCCGCCACGTGATGGTGATGGGCTGGATGCCTTCAACCTGGCAGTAGAGGATCAAGGGTTGCTCCTGCACAGCTATGTCATCACTAGGCTCCACAACGAACGCCAGCTCAGAGGAATGGCCAAGATCTAAAATGAAGAGAGTAGGGCAGAGTCAGCAGCATGTCCAGGAGCTGCAGCAAGAGTCAATTGCTATGGCAGGAAACAAGGGATGATGGAAGCGTTTTGGATGTGCTACAAAGTGCAAGTGTTTCAGAGAACCCAAAACCCAGGGGGACGCTTTGCCTCCCAAGACTTTACTCTCTGAACCTCAGGGTGCAATTTCTTTAAGCACAGCCACAAGCGAGGTCCTTCAAAGCTGCTTTTGGAGGCTCCAGTGACGGGGACAGGCAGGCACACCCCTCCAGCAGCTTGCCAAACCCCAGCTCCTCTCCATACTCCTCTGAAGACTGCTTCTTCACCTCCCATTGCAGGTGTGCGGCATTAGACTTAAAACATGAGACATAAAACTTGCACAAGCACAGGGTGGCAGCCATTCCCAGCCCAGGAGCAGCAGTGCACACCAGTGCTGGAAAGCCATTCCTCTCCCCACACCACCAGGCAGAGGGGCCGTGCCGTGCCCCAGGCCCGTTTGCAGCACAGCCGGCGGGGGTGAAGGGGGGATCAGCAGCTCCCGATTCAGACCATATTGCCACCGGCATCTTCCCGACACTTCTCCCGCTTGGCAGAGCAGGAGGCTGTTTGCCTCTCGCACGCAACACCGTGCCCTTCTGTCGCTTTGGTCTCCCTCACGCTGTAACAGGCAAAGGGTGGTGCTATTCAGCCCTTAATGAAGAGCAAGTTAAGCACCAAAATACAAATGCACAATGTTCCAGCTCAGCCACACAAAAGGTTTCTTGCAAAGCAATTACGCTAAACTATGTCCGCGAGAGATAAGTTATTGCAGAATTTGTACCAACAATAGACAAACTCTCACTTCCCATCACACAGATATGTCCTAATTTACTTCTTTTGCCAACAGAATGTTTAAATGCCGTGTCTTTGGCATGTTATGCTTCGCTTGGTCACAGCACACCTTTTGAGGGTATAATTTGCCCTACAGTCATGATCAGACTCTACAGAAGATGACAGAAATAGAACTACTGCTTAAAGATCGGCCAAAATATATGCAGACTTGAAAGACAAAAAGAGACCAAGAAACAGGAGTTATACAAGGCTGTAAACACAGGGATGGTGAACTGGGTTTTTTTAAAGAAGAGCAATAGTGAAGAAATTCCAGCAGAGTAAGAAAACTACAGTTTTCCAAATGTGGAGAAAGCCTTTCTAACGTATGCATTGGCCCTTCAAGGGGTGGTTTCCCACCTGTGATACAGCTTCTTTCCCTGTTCACAGGCTCAGTGGAACCAACTCCACAGACGCTCACAGAATTGGGGTGCACACAAGCAATATCTCTTGGCAAACATCAGCCACACACAGGCTTTGTAATGCCTGTCCCTCATACAGACCCCACCAAGGACAGGATCCCCCACATCAGGCTCAAAAGCAGGGGGGGAAGGTAGACTGCTAATGCATGGTAAGAATAACAGAGATGAGAAGAGGCAGTTACACTAAAGAAAGAGAAGAAAAAAAAGTCTGTCTTTTCTGCTCTGCAAACCCAGTGCGATTTTTTTCTTTCTTTCTGTAAATCCCCACTGCTTTCTACGGCAACTTAAATTGGATTACGGGGGATAAACATTGAGTGCAACCTGAGCCGAGGCAGATGGACAGAGCAGACAAAGCAGCAGTACTGCAGGGCCAGGCCAAAGGTACTGCCAACAAGGTATGAGTGTGTGCAAGGAATGGACAAACCCCACTTAGTGACAGGCACCTAAAACACACACTTTATTAACCCATTAAGTCTTAAAATGTCAGGCTAGCTCCAGCCATCTCGGTGATCTATCGCTCACTGTGACTCCTTTTTTATGAGATAGCCCTGGGGTTCTCTCAGCAAGTCAGACTGCAGTCAGCACAAACCCATCAATTACTCTTTTTTGATGAAAATTAAGGAATTAGATGAATGCTCTGCATTTTTCTGCAAAGTGGCCAGAGTCTCAACACCATGCTGGGGCCCCATTCCCTGTATGGGTGCTCTGTTAGGTAGGATAAGGACCCTTGCATCCTCATACTGAGCCAAGAGGGACTTCTGACTCGAGAAAGATTGAAGATTTCAGGATTTAACCTAATGTGCAATCAGAAAAAAAATCCATAATTAAATAAATGCCCCATATTCCCCCAGCACCCCTGTACTCTTAGATAAAACAGCTTATTATTATATGTACAATAAAAGGAAGAATCAACATAATTACATGCCCTTCCCACAATTGCTGTCATTATAACAACCATCATTAAGGCCTGTGATTGGAGATAATCATGTTTGCTTCCATAAACATTTGGTCTGCATGCTCACTCCAGGCTTCTCCAACTGCAGAAGTGATGACACTCGCAGTTAGGACTGGGGACCTCAGACACTTGCTGGAGTGGGTACAGACACTGGTCCTGGGGTCCCCTTGGCTGCACTCAAGAGCAGGACTGTGCCTTGAGGTGTGACACTGTGCAATTGGTTTGTAACCTGTAGATACTGCAGTTTCCAGAAGCATCCAAATTCCAACTCAACTCAGGTTTTTCTCGTGGGATGCTTATCAGACCTTGAAGAAATCCTGGTGCCTCCTTCCTGGAGTTTCAGAGCTGAGTGACCAACTAACCAGAGGCATGGGGAGAAGCTACTTCACCCCATCTGGGGATCTGGGAGAAGCCAAGCTCTGTCCTTCACCTGTCTCAAAGACAGACTCTGAACCAGGAGCCCTCTTTTCCTGGGATGCTCAGGATGAGAGACAAAGGGACAGACGCTTCCAGAGGAATCTCCATGGAGGGACAAGAAGGCTCCTGGTGTTTGCTCTAGAGGTCAGCTCAGAGGAGCCAGAGTGAGAGCACAGATAGGATAAGGAGGAAATGGTGAGAGAGAGGGACCAAATTCCATCAGCATAAAGAACTGATTGCAGTTAGCAGTGAGGCATGGAAATGATGCTGCCAAGTTGGAAGTAAATGACACTCCAAAGGCACATGGAAATAGTAAAAGTGCAGTTCACTGAGAGATAGCAAGGAAATTGCTGAGGCTCTGCACATTCACTCAGGGAGTCTGAAAGCCCCATCCCTCTCCAACAGCTGGCTGCATATCCAAACCCAGCTAATCTCACACAACATCCCAGGTACCTCCCAAAACGGACTGCAAGGCAGCATGGCTCACAGCCACTCCCTGCTCAAGGCAGGAACTGTACAACTCCACTTGTGGCAGCTCGAGTTTGCAGTTGGAGCCAGGGTGTCAGGCAGGCAGCTGAACAGCCCGCTCGTCTCGACGCCGGCAGTGCGCAAGGGAAAACTGCTTTGCTTTCTGCAAAGGGATGGAGGGAGGAAGCGTGATTAGCTCTGACATAAAGGCCACAAGAAAATTACTGGAATCCTCATTCTACAAGTCTCCTTTTGAGAAACATTTACCATCTCCCTGAGCAATATAATATGTGACTATATGTGCAAATATTTAACAAAAACTACTTCCCCTATTGATCAAGCAGACAGGCATACTCTGAGAAACCAATTAGCACTTGTGCTTTTGAACCAAGAGATTTATTTAGTGCTGAGAGAAAGAACTTCGAATTAATGGGAAGCTTAAAAGACACTTTGAAGTACATTTAAAAAAAAATAAGTTTAATTATTTTTTTACTTGACACTGTGATTCATATTCAGGGCTTCAAAAGAACTTGCTTATACCCCTGCATTGTCCTTTTCCATTTGGGAAACACAATTTTGGCTTTCCCTCCTGTGCCTCAGTGACTAATCTCACCGCTCTAATTAGCGGTGACATCCATCGCCAAGGACCTCAGTCACATCCTGGCTCATCCTCCTGGATCCCATCCAGACTCACAGCCAGCAGGGCCATCTCTGCCCTGGGAGCACACAGTCCCGACAGATGAAGCCTGTATTATTACTCCTGTTCTAGACAGGGAGCATTAATCACAGAGGGATGAAATAAGCTGCCAACAGCCCGCTCGGAGCTTGTGGCAATGCGAGATATTGTGGGAGCAGTTGGGTCCACCCCACTTTTTCATCGGGAGCACTGCTGGGGACACCAAGGTAGCACCAGCTCCTTCCTCATCACACCAACAGCACGACATCCACCTGCAAATTGCCTCACATCAGCATAAATTTGCCCCCTTCTGATTTGCTGTGTTTATTCCTAGCATAACACAGCCGAAATCAGCAGCTATATCAGCAATGTGACCACCAAGGATAACCACTCCAGTCCCGCTCCAATAAAGCCAAAAGAAGATGTGCAGGACCAGAGGATTTTAGAGTGGGATTTTACAGGTGAGTACCAGGACAAAAAAGCTGGATGCACATGAAAAATAGCTCCTGTTTTTCCAGTGGTGGGTTGTTTTTCATTCAAATCCTTCTGCAAATGGGAGGATAGGGAAGGAAGAGATATATGGACCTGAAAGATGTTCTCCAACAGATTATAACAAGCTTCAGGCTGATGAAATTGGCAGCCTAAAAATCCAGCTGGTGCCCTCTTAAATCTCCTTGAGCCTGACCCAGACCCTAAGGAGAAAAGCACTGCACTGCAGTAAAGTGCAAATTGGCTCTTTAGGGCATCCAGAAAATTTACATTTAAAGAAGAGAATAGGCTGTAACAGGCCCCACATCTTGCTGGCAGTAAAGTTTACTAGCTCAGAATTTTTTATTCCCCCTCCTTTTGGACAGGAGGTTATATAAAGCGATTTTTCCATCAGGGAGCATAAACCACATCCACTCGTTAAGCAATTGCAGGAGGTCTCTGACAAGGGGTAACAACCTTTCAGCCACCTGACAGAGACCAAAAACATCCAGCATCACTGCCCTCACTGGGGACACAGATTTTAGCTGAGGAAGGCAAAGAGCCTGAAGAGCCAAAGAAGTTGCTCCAAATAATTTTCAGATGTTTGAGACCAGACTGAGCAAATCCCCAGGAGGTCCCTTGTTGAACACTGTGGAAGCTGGAAGCATTCACAGCACAAAGAGCCTTTCTAGGACAAGCTCCAAATCCTTGTGGGCTCCCCCATCTCTAAAGAAGGCAGGATAAAACCTGTTGGTATAGCTGGAAAGGGCAAAGACCTTTCCTGAGCTAATTACCCACAGTAGCTCCATCCACAGCGAGGCATCCTGAGAGCATGGCAGCAAGCAGAGCGTAGGATGCACTGGTATTTGCATTCACCTCGTATTTCACAGCCCTGACCAAACCACAGCCTCACCACAGAGGGCATCAGTGACACAAACCAGAGCAGGAAACAACTGTGCAAAAGCAGAGAGCAAAGGCACAGCCAAGATGGGAAATGCTGTGCCAGAGCCCGGGGTCCCTAGGCTTCAGCTCCAAAGGCTGCTCTAACGTAGAACAGGGAGCAGCCAGTTCATTCCCTGATCCTGCAGGAAAGCATCAAGGATGTGGCTGTCCTCACAGCCAGGCTCTTGCACAGATGCCTCAGGAAATGGACTGGCCACAGTGAGTGATAGTACCCATGGATCAGAGATGGTGGCTGGCATGACGGCACAAGGCTGCCAAAAGAGCCTCAGGTGCCTTGGCATCACAGTGCCAAACCCCACCAGCCAGCACAGCCCTGCCACCAAGCTCTTGAATTTCAGCTTGAGATCTGGGAGGCAGGGATGGCATGCAAGGAAGGAAGGAAAGGTTTTTCTGCAGAAGTTAGTGTGCATGTAACAAACTTTGAAACTCTTAATTGTATCCAGGGGACTCAAAGCAAACTCAGTGCTCTCTCCTCCCTGCCATCCCCTTTGCCTTATCACATCCCACCCTGAAATTCAGGATGGAGGAAAGCATCTTCTTGTTCTCAAGGAGCTGAGCACTGCACGGATCCCTGCTTGTGCCAAAACCAGCGCCTTGAAACACGAGCTCTTCTCTCCCTTTTCACGTGCTCTCAGATTTCAGCAGCAATGACCCTTCTGCAAAAGCATCTTCACAGCTCAGCAGAACCATTCACCACGACCCGCTCCCCTCACTTGCCATCAGCTTCATCCACAATATCTCATGTGCAAGAACAACAAAAAAACCCAGGTAGCAAATCCTTGACTCTGCTCTGAAACTCTGGTTTTAAATTACCAACATGGAGCAGGTCTGGGTTGTTAAGTGACTGGGCTGCTCTCAAGTGGAGGGTGCGATACAACGGTGACATCTGATATAATAGCATCAGGGCACTCTGTGCTTTCCTCATACACTCGCCTATTTGCCTCTCTCATCTCTTAAAGTGAAATTATTGACATGTTTGCCTCCTTAACCATCAGTTTTATATGCTTGCCAATGACTCCTGAACATGTGTAAACAATTATTTTTATTTTCTTGCAAAACCAAAATGTTGGATATTCTCTTGGATAAGCAGACTCTGGTAGATTTTCATGAGCCCTGCTACATAATTTATTAGTTTCTAAACCCTGTAAAACTAAAAGCTCCACTAAAGTTCAAATAAGTTTGTGATTTCAAAGTAATTTTGAATGGACTATTCCTGTTTCTGACTAATGTTACTCGATTGATTTAAACAGGAATTCTTAATCTGCAGAGGGAGATTCTTGCATTGTTTTGTTAGTTAAATAAAAGGACAATATCATGGGCCAGAAGCCCAGAAGTACAAAGCATGAAATATTGAGGAGAAAAAGGACAGAGGAAAAAGTATCTTCTGTCCCAGATCTGCTGCAAACTGCAAAATGAAGTACATGGTCTGCTCATCCCATGGCTTTGGAGCAGAGTCTAAGGGTCTGTGAAGCAAGGGTTGGCATTGCATGGGGTCACTGCTTGCCATTTCACACGCTGTGACACAGGACCCTTGAGATAGAAGGAAATCAGAAATACTAAAGTTCAGGCAGACAGAAAGAGAAAGAAAGACTTTCTCATTTGCACAAATAAAACTAGAGCAGTTTTGCAGCTCTCTACCGCAGCACTGCTGCTGAGTTGCTCCTTGCTGGCCCATGCCAGGCTGACAGCACACGGGCCAAAACGGGGATTGAACAGGATGGAGATGAGTGGAGAGCCAGGCTGTAATCCTGGATCGGGGACTCTCTGTGCAGATCCTCTCCCCTGGAACCTTCTGCCAGCTACTAAGTGATCATGGGAACTTGGTCTGTGCTAGATCCAGAGCCCGACAGGTAACAAGAAGAGGCACAATTACACCAGCTTAGTATTTCCAACTCCCTTCACAGGGGGTAGCAGGCCAGATCAGAAGGGGAGCAACCTGTCCTGTTGCCCACTCTCTCACATTGCTTTGTACACTTCTAAAGTTTACTTTTGGCACCATAATGGCCCCAGCAGGCACCTGAGTGCCACGGGCACGGGTGGCTGCACACTCACACCCCTGCGCCAGCTTCACCCCGAGCACAGGTCCCAAAGGTGGTGCACGCTGATAGAGCTGTGAGATGCCTCCCCTATTTCATGGGCTGCCTGCTGCCTCCACGCGGGAAAACCACGTCCTGAGATTCTCCTGCTGAACCCCCGAGAGAGGCGAAGCCCAAACGCGGGCTTGAATTTCATACTGAGTCTCTGAGCATTACTGGGGAAGTGATACCCGATACTCTCTATGTATATTAAGAAAAAAGACAGAGTATTGCACCAATTTAGTAGAAAGCAATCCTGTTTTTGCGTCTGAAAAAAGACAACAAAGCCATACAGAGTAGAAATTAGTGAAAGCTTATAGCTTCAATAATTTAGAAGTTAAGCCTACTTAAACATAAATGACGATGTTTAGTTCCAAGGCTGTTTTACTGAGCAGAGCCGGGGAGCCTAGTATCCTATGCCTGCCTTTGAATGCCGGGCTCAGCAATAACAGACAAAAGCTGTCCACCACCCAGAACAAAGAGCTCCAGGAAATTTAAAAAAATAAAAGAAAGAAAGAAAATACTGTCTCGCTGCTGAGCCCACTCCTGCACGCTGACCAGCAGCTCCCATTGCCTGGTTCACAGTCGCCAGACCAGCATTTTGGGGAGTTTGAAAACCACAGGGCAGAGAGTGGAGCATCGTGTCCCACACAGCACGGCACTGCTCCGACACAGCATCCGTCCCTGCGGCGAGGACGCTCCGGCGCTGATTGACACCGATGCGGGAGGGTTTAGTAAACTCAGCAGAGCGCACAAACACGTTACCTTGCTGTTAACCATGTCAAGAGCGCAGAAATCCACCGAAGGGCGGGGGGGAGAAACCGTCAGAACCAAAAAACTTTGAACGTGTAGCCAAACATTCCTCAGAGGGGCCAGCAAAATACACCCCAAAGTCAGGAGCCACTGACCCGCCAAGGCGCAGCATAAACAAACACGCAGGGCAATTTGGACAGCAGCAGGCGATAACCTAGACACAAACTGAAGTCGCTAAAGCCCTGCTTTCAAGTATTCACTTATTTTTCCTTTGCACAAAAACACCAAACCAAAACAAAAAAACCCCAACTTTTTAAACCATCCTCATCGTACTACTCAGGAATCTTAACAGAATAACAAGACCTGCTTCATTACATCCACTTCACAAATCACTTCTATTTTCCGCGAGTTACACTGGCTTCTCCTCCTCGCGCGGCTGCTATGAGCCACGTGGTGAGATTTATGATACGACTAACCCACAGCCTTGCTTTCTAAACACCCTAGCAGCTAATCTTTGATAAATCTAACATACACTTTTCTCCCTCTGACCATGCTGGTCTGCTTACAGGGCTTTTTAAAAATAATTCATAGAATAAGCACAGCATGGTTTGGATTGCAAGAGACTAAAGATCATGTTCCAAGCCCCCCGACACCGGCAGGGACCTTTCCACTAGCTCAGGTTGCTCAGTTCCTACTTTTCCTTATCTAAAAGGTTTTCAAGAGAGACTAGAACAGGATGCGCACGGGTACTTTGCTGAAGAACAGCATCTTTCTTTCAGATTAGACCCTTTCTTTCAGATTCGCATCAACAGTAGAAGAAAAATACTGCCATTTATCAGCAGGACATGTGCACTGTAGGTCCAGGGAGAGCTCTCTTTGATGTTTTGTAGTCCGGCCCTAGTCCGGTGGACTGTGTTACCAATGTGGACAGAGCTGGCGTTACAGGAGAGCACAATATATTTGTAGATCTGAAGTTGCTCGCCCTCATCCCTACAACTTGTCTCCCAACATCTCCTCTCTGTCGCTAACGCCTTTGCTGACGAACGCGACGCGTCCTCCGGGCGCTGCCTCCCGCTCACACCGCAGTGACGATCCCGGCGGTTCTTACGATCCGGGCACGGGGGGATAGCCAGCCACGCCACTGCCCCGGCAGCCGCCTCCCCACTCCGCAGCGCCAGCAGTGAGGGCTCGGGCTCCACAAACACCACCTTAGAGACCCCCTAGAGCTCCTTCCCTAGAGCCCCCTGCACAAGGGGTTTCCAACTGGAAGCACAGCTCCTAGGGAGCACTTCGGGATCTCGGCGGATGAAGGAAGGCTGATGCGGGACTCCGCAGCCCCAAGCCACGATCCCTGCTCGCCCTCCCGGAGGAATGCGCCCCGTTCCCGCGAGGGATGCTGACCCGCGGGGGGATGCTGACCCGCGGGGGGATGCTGACCCGGGGATCCCCACGCCACACCGGCGGACACGCGCGGAGCTGCTCGGCCCCGTTCAGACGCCACGGCGGCCCGAAGCCACGGGGAACAGCTGAGCGCGGGGCTGGAATGACCACGGACGAGCAAGGGAAACCGGTACCGAGACCGGCGGCGGGGATAGCGAGGGACAAGGGGACGAGCAATGCCTTGGCCACCTCGGGGGAGATAAGGGGACGCGAAGAGCTGGAAGAACGGACGGACGGAGCGGCCACGGGGAGCGGCACCGGTGCCGGGCGCGGCGGCGGCAGGTCCGTGTCCGCGCCCCCGCCCGCCCCCCCAGCCCAGCCCGGCTCTTACCTCCGTGGCAGACAAGAAGCAGCAGCCCCAGCAGGCAGGCGGGCAGCGCGGAGCCCGGCGGAGCCATGACATCC
>VWYI01031724.1:776636-1014634 GCA_013399455.1 Anthoscopus minutus
GTCCCATCTGCCCCAGTGAGGAAGGATCCAGTAAGGCATGAGTCTGCTCCTAAATGCTGCACAGCATGATTTGTCTGCCCTCCTGGCATGAACTAAGGATAACGTGTCCTTAAATGGCTCTCAGCCCCCTGTGCCCACGCAGCATTTTGTGCCTTCCAACTGATCCTACCCTATCCTTCGGCCCATAATCTCCACAAGCATAACTCATCACTGTCAGCAGCAAAAACCATCCTGCAAGGCCAGCTCAGTGTTTTGTGGTGTTTGCTTGGCAAAAAAACAACTAAAATTAAATAAAAGTCGATCCTAATTTATTTCTTCAGACTAAAACCAGATTTTGTGGACTGGGTTATTAAACACTGTAACCATTCCTAGAAATCTGGTTAAAAACCCTTTGTGAAGAGGAGCAATATGAGGCTTCCCTGGATGGTGCACCCTGAGTGTGTTGGAGTCGGCTAACGAGGAAAGAAGACATTGCTACATCTGCTCCACATTAAAGCTTCCTTCGTTTAGCAGAGGGTTGAGCTGTACGAGACTGCTTTCAGCTGAGGAAGAATTTGCTCAGGCTCTGCCAGCCTCTCAGTAACATCTGAATTTCTGTGCTGTCCCTGACCTTTTGGCAACAGCCATGCTCTGCTCCGACTCCCTGGCTCCTGCCATGGGGCCCCATCAGTGTTTCTGTAATGCTTGAAGCCATCATGGACTTGTGGCCGCTGCCACTGAGGATGGCTTGTGGGAATTAATAATTCCAAGAGAAATTGAGCACTATGTGCTTTACAGGGCTGCTTTCCCTGTGAACAACAGATTTTGTGTGCTTTTGCTACCAAGTGCCCCGACAGGACCCAGGGGCTGGGGGAGGTAGGTACATGTTTAGGGTATTATCAAGTTCATCTCCACATCTTGCAAATGACACTGGTGACAGCACTGGTAGCACATTCAGAAATAATCCACTGCTGCCAAACAATAGGACTTATATGAAAAACCATGAGATCTTTTAGGGAACAGGCAGGTTTGGGGCTTTTGGAGTCACCTAAGAGCAGGAATTCAGAGCACTCATGTTTTTCTACGCTCTGTAACCATGAGGGCTTAGAAAAGTTGCTTTGTACTGGAGGCAGGAATTTGCTTATCACACTGCGAGCAGAAATCGGAGCCTTTGGAAAAGTAGCAGGGTTACAGGAGTGACGGTGTCCAGCCTAAACTGAGGCTCTAAACCCTTTCCTGCAGAGCAGTCGATGGGTCCATTCCTCTGCTGCTGCTGAGGGACACAGCTGCTGCTGCTGCTGTCTGTCCATCTACCCTCCCTCTCCACAAGGTTATCCTCCAGGAGAGCTGCCCTCCCAGCGCATCACTCACCCCTCACTCCTTGCACAGCAAATCTCCAGGAGCTGGATGAGTGATTTGCAGTCACCCATCACCGCTTCCAAGGTCCTTCCTTGCTTGTTTGTGGGGTTACCTATCATTAGGAGAAAGACTCATCAGAGTTACACAGTCTGACAGAGTTCCCTTTAACCACTATCAGAGAAAACTGTTCTAAGTGCAGATAAAGAGATTTTATGGCTTTGTAGTCGTGGCAGCATAAAGTAATAATGGAAACTATGTACTGAAGTAGGGAATGTATCCCGGGAAGAAGGGAGATGCACGCGAGGTTAACAGTGTGTCTTGGGCACTGGTGGGTATCCTCTCACCAACCCTGCCAGACACAAGCCACTGAGTGTTCAGCCCAGTGTGCCATCCAAGAGAACTCTCACCACTCATCTGCTAGATGCCTCTGCTTATTTTTCCCATAAAAAAAGTCCCCGGCAAGATGAAGCATGAAACTTCACAAATATTTTTTTCTTACAGGAATCAGTTAAAAACTGAGAAAGAAGCAAGCATCCAGAAATGCCTAATGAATCCAAATTCTGGTCATGTCTGAAATTCCAGAAGAATCCCTAAGGAACGAGGTACCTACTATCATCTCACCATCCCAACCATTATGGTGATGAGCTCTGGTACTGAATTGGTGTGAGCATAAATCCTGCATTCTGCTCCCACCACTGCTTCTGCCAGCGAGGTACAGCCTCACAGAGCTGGAACAGACTGAATTGTGAGACAAATTCCACTCTTCTTTGAAAACATTTTATTAATAACCCATTAGTTAAGGAATATAAGGACAATGTCTTCTTACACTTTAACACTAAAGAGTATTTGTGGAGTAAGAACAGCCTCTGAAGAAAGAGAGTTATAATAAAGTACAGCATGGAACCAAGCACAGACACAACCTTCAAACAAGATCAAGTTCTGGTTACACACCTTTATGCGCTGTGCAGAAAATGAAATTTAACTTGAAAATACAAGCAAGGGAAAACAGTAACAGAAGTAGATGGTAGATTTCTGCTGGCTAAACACTTCTTTTCTAACAAAAGTATTGATTAGAAAAGACACAATGATTCCTTCAAAATACCTATTACTAATGAGATCAAAACCATATACAGTGTTCTGGTAAAATGGTTGTTTTCTTCCACAGCAATATTTCATGGCCTGATTGTTAGCTAGTAATGTAAAAAAATTCTCAAACTCTAAATTAGAAGTTATCTCATTTGAGCTATTTAAACCAGAACTTTGCTGCCTGTTAAGTAAGAAATCTAGTCAACAAAAAGCTGATAGAAGTTTTTTATCCGAGTTGCACGTTTCATGTAACAAGAAATGAAAAGAAATGAAAGGATGAGAATTGTGACTCTCACAGCAGCTTGGGGAATATACAGTTGTGTAGCCAAACAGTAACATTAATACTAGAAAATTATGCCAGTGAAACAAACCTGACATTTTAACAATGTAAAACAGTATACACCAGCAAAAAGTTTAACAACAATAATCTTTTGTGTTACTGAAAGGAAGAAAATGGAGAAAGGAGTCTGGTGTGCAGGAACAGATATTAAGCATGATGGATAATTAAAGGTATCAACAGTTTATGTTCCTAGTGAGAAATCTGCAAGAAAGCTACTTATTTCATGATAAAAAAATATATGCACTGGTTATTTCAGCTTTACACATCAAATGTGTATTATGTGTCTTCTTCAATTCACTCTCAGCTGAGACTGAAAGGTCCCTGCACGTTCAGGGCAGGGAGGACCTGGGGCACAGCTGCGTTGGACAAGGACACCCAGCACTGTGTGGATGTGCGTTCATCCAGCGACAGCTTTGGTGCTGCTGGTCAGTGGTGACCTCTTGGCTCCAAGGGAATTGTTTGGGTCTCTGCAATGAAGGTCTGGCCTACCAGCCCTTGGCCACCACAGTTCTTGGACAGCCAAACACTGCCAGCTTCACACCCTGGTAGTTTGGTGAAGTGTAATGAGATCAGAACAAGCCTCAGCATAAGGTGACAAAAGTGTTTCGGGGATGCGTAAACAAAATTGTTTGTGGTCTGCTGTATTTCCCCAAAGCTCTCTGAGCCTTTAACTATTGTGGTGGTTTGGTGGTTGGCCTGAAGTGGTCCAGGGGAATGGTGCCTCACTGTGCCCGCTTGTGTGGGCTGCAGGCACGGACAGCTTTCAGGCAGCTGTAGGATTGCTGAAGGCTGTACAGGCAAAGCAGGGGTGCACGTACAAGGGAGCATCCCCCAAAACTGTGGCACACTCCTACATCAGCCTCCATCCTCTTCCATCCTCTTGGATGGAAAATGGCAATGGCTAAGTGGCAATGTGGCTTGTGCAGGGCCTATTCTGTCACTGAGGAAGGGCAAGGACTCTTCACGGAACTAATGGGACCTGAGGGCCACCTGTACAATGCCCCCCCACTGTCTGCAGCGAGTGCCTGGACTTGCCCTGTTGGAGGGTTTGTACCTCTGTGACTGCCTCCACTCCCAGAGAACTGTGAATTGCCCTTATCACCTGCAATAACACTTCACTGCCTTATCTGTAACCCTGCCAAGTAATGAGTTTCAAAGTCTTGTGGCAGTGGATTCTGGAGGTCATTTACACACTTCCTCTGCCCAGTTGTTTCCTTGCCTTTCTAGCTCCTTGCTCCAGTAGCACACACACATGAACTCCTGCCTTCACCTGCTCACTGGCACTGATTTCCACACATTCCAGAGCCATGGCTATTCAGAACATGAAACAGCATTTCTGAGACTCCTCAAGACACCAAGCAGCAGCTGGAGAAACAGTGCCATCACAGTGACTGGAAATACAGCTGGTTACCAGAACAGTGTGTCAGTCATACTGGGAGGAGATGCTGCCAGCTGGGGAGAGGTGGAAGCTCCAATATCCTTCCCATCAGGGTACATGGAGGCTTGGAGGTTCTCATCTACTGAAGATCTGGAGGGTGCTGGTGAAGTAAGGTTCTCCGCACTGCAAGCAGTGGTACCTCCACCCAGTCATCACCAAGAAAAACAAAATCTCAAGTCTTTTACAGGATCTTAAGTCGGCACACAGTTTCCCCATATACCCTGGGCAGAATTTTAATAAGAAAAGAGGAAGGTGGGTATATTTTCCTTCACTTTTTAAACAAATGGTGAGATGTCTGAATCCTCCAGGAAGGCAGAACATTTACCAAACACCCATGAACAGAATTACTAATCCTTGTTAACTCCAAGTAGCTGGTCCAATCTTTTAGTATTCGCAGTCAAACCATGCAAGCCTGGAGCAGGACAGAGATAGGCTAAAAAAAGTAGAGAAAAGTCCACCCCCAGCAGGGCCAGGCTGAGAGACATGTCAGCAGTAAGCAAACATCAGCAGGAAGAGTCACTGGATGATTTTCAAGCCTGACTGATATAAGACCAAATATTTCATTTTCATTTTAAAGCTCTGGTGGTGCTCCGCTCTTCAAAAAAAATCCACCCAAAAGGACTTTGGCCAGGACTATCAGAAGTGACTGGAAAATTTCACTTGTCCATCCAAGGCCTTCAGCAAGTCCACTGCTTACAGAAGGCTGAGTGCTGCTCTCTGTAAATCAAAACCATTTGAGATGTCTCCACATGGGCACCCCAAAAAAGAGAAAAGAAATACATGCCCTCAGTATCACAGGTAACTTTTGCCATTGCTGGTTCTTCTTTCTGTTAGTATAAGCTTGTTGAGGAAAGATGGATCGACATCCTGCCAGCTAAAGCAGTCTCCTTTGGCAGCTGCTGCAAAACAAAGTCCTACAGAGAGACACAACCCAACTCTCTGGCTGTAAGGAAGGTGTCAAGAAACAAAGCAAGAGAGACATCAGATCTGCAGCACTATGTGTTATAGAAGAGTCAACAACCAGTGCAGACATATTCTTTAGAAAAAGGCAGTATAAGAATAAGTTAAAACCTATGATGGACTATAACAAATGAGTAGATCTACTGCTTTTTTTTTTCTCCAACAGACATGAGGTAGTTGTGTTGTTAGGGAGGAAAAAAATAAAGAAAGAGAGAAGTAGTAAAAATGCTACTCTATACTACACACTATTCCACTTTATAAAATTAAATAATATAAAGATGTTCCAAGGAAATAAAAATACATGTTGTACATTAAAAGGACAGATGTGTACCTAAAATATTAGGTACAAGAACCTACATAAAACAAAGCCCAGGCTGGTGAAAAGACCCAGACACTGCAGAAGGTTCTATATAGTACACGTTGTTAGAGGCACTCGTAGAGTGTGTAATAAAAGGCCACTACATCAGCCTGCTAGTAGTAGTTACTGCAGTAGCACACAGAGAGCCTGGTAATCCTTCTAACCACGGGAGGGCAGAAAAGGCTGGTGCTTACAGCTCACTGCCTTTGTCTCCTGGGCTTCCACCCCCTCCTGGGACTCCTGTGCCAGAATTCATCCCAACGCTGCCAGGCAGTCGGTAGTGCCTGGGCACTCCCCAGGAAGAAGCAGTTGAGGATCCCTTGGTGCACTCTGCCACTCTCCAGCATTAAAGGACGTCTTGCCAGCCGCCTCGAGGGCTACGGTGAAGTGACAGCCCCAGCCTAGCGCAGAAGGCTCTGCTCCATGGTGGTTCCACGTCAGACTTTGGCAGATGGCTCAGTCCTGCTCCCACCAATGCCCAGTTCCTCATCGGCTTCAGCGAGAGGAAGATGAGCCCTCACCAACCCACCCCCTGTAGAGGTGACAGGTCCAAGCCCTGCTCTGGTGAGATGCTGCACCTGCCCAGCTCCTGCTGGGCTGAGGCAGCTGAGAGCACGCAGCACCTCACAGGGACAGGCTCTCCTCATGCTTCAGCTTTGCTGTGACCAAATCAGATCAGTTCATTCTTTGTGATTGTGGACATGTGCCATGTTCTCAGATGCTGAGGATGGACTGGTTGAACCAGAGTTACTACAGAGCAGGGCCTCCTCAGGCGCCGTGGAAAGCAACTGGCACTTGACTGGCTGCACATCACCCCTGCCTTCCTGGATGGAGTCTGAATCTCCACTCTCCACCGAATCCAGACTTTCTCCGTGCCTGTGGAAGCCATTGGTGAGCCCACGGATGCAAACAGCCTCTGTTTTGTCAGTCTTTGTGTTGGTACAGAGCAGCTCAGTCTGAGCCTGAACCTCCACATTGTCTGTGCAGTCCACCAACACTTGGCCAGTGTCCTGCTGGGAACTGGGAGAGATGGGAAGAGCCAGCTCTGCCAAGGGGACCTCTTCAGGCTCCTGGTCCTCAATTTCTGTCTCTTCACTCTCCAGGGTGTGCAGCTGGGAGTTGTCTCTGTCAGAGGCTGAAAAATCAGAATGGACAATGACCTCTGCTTCTACTTGGTGGAGGCTGGCTGGCAGGTGGCTTTTCTTTGCTTCATTCTGTTATCAAACGGGAGAAATTTTAAAAAAAAAGGTAAAGTAAGTGAAATTCAGTTAATTGAGGCTGTGACCAAACAAAGCACTAAAATATATTTATTTTTAATCCTACTGAGTGCAATGGGATGTACATATGCCTCTATTAAGCATTATATTGATATGTTTCTCAGGGCTTAGGTCTTAAGAAGAAACTCAAATCACCTCAGGACTATTTGTATTTATGTTTGAGAAAGCAAGTCCCAAGGGAGCAAAGTGATTTGCTCACAGTTTCTTGGCAGGCTGGACCAACCATTCCTCTGTTAAAGACCACAATTTTCAAATCTCACTAGTCTGTTTCCATATAAAAGGCCAGATTTTTAGAGGCTGAGTGGGCAGCACTGTAGGAATTGGATACTGAGATGGATAAAGGGGCTCCCTTCACTTTCCTCATTAAATTTTGGCTACATATCACAAAGTGTGTGTTTGTTAAAGCCCTGGTCACAGCCTGCAAAAGTCTGTGTAAATTCAAGCACTTTTATTCAGAAAGAAAACAGTAAGTTCTGCTCTGCAGTGCTTAAATGGAGTTCAAGCTAACAGATCTCCACAAATCTGGCTGACAAGCAGGTCATTTTCTGAGATTATTACTCAATAATTTACCAGATAAATTATTGTAGAAGCTCACAAAGGGCTTTCTAGGCAAGCAATGCTCAGATTCTGGGCTGAGTGTGATGTAGCAGCAAGAAGACAATTTAGAGTATGGAAGTGATATCCCACGTGTAATTTGCGCTTTCTGTTGAAGCCAACTTTGAGCATCATTTACATATTTTAACACTTTTCTCTTTTGTTGACAAACTCTGATGGGTAAGCTGTGCTGTAAATGCTGCCCTGTAATCGGGCTGTAAAACATTGTCTTAACTCTATCCACAATGTTAATTACATCCTGTTTATAATTGATTTTCACACCACTGTCTAGGAAGGAAACACAGGTAGGTTACTTAGAAGTGTTTGCTGGGAGGGGTGGGGAAATGAACTTTTTAAAAGAATAACCAAAGAAATCTTCTGGTACAGAGTCAGCCTGAGCAGGTGTCAGCTTGCTTTGCTAAGACAGTAACACAGATGTACACTCTCCCAAACACAGGAGTGAATATTTATTCCACTGATGCAATATCAGAAATAGGATTTCCTCCCAGAATACAAGTGCAGTGAAAATTGCTCTGCCCTATCTGAAGAAGGGACTTTAAATCAACCCTTGATCTTTGACTCCTTTTACAGTCAAAAATGCAATCCTTCTGTCAGGCAAGCACGCTGTAGATCTTAATGACTGTGCTGAGCACTGCAGCTCCTAAATTCACTCAGGCTGATTGCTGCACAACCACAGCAAAGACCAAGCAGACTGCTGGTGCCTGGCACCAGGTCCTCAGGAACCAGAACTGCCACCACCCTGCTGACAACCAAGCTTCTGACCCCACCTGGCCATCACCAGACAAAGAAGCCCACAAAAAGGGGCTGCAAAAAGGAGAAAGGGAGATAGAGGACATAAATGGAAAGCCCACATGAGAACACACAAGTCAACAAAGCACCAAAGACACCCACCATCACAGCGTCATAAACCAGGGCTTGTAAGAGAAGCTTCTGCCCCGCGCTGGAGGGGAGCTTCAGTGACCCATTGACAGCAGAGAGAGGCTCTTTGGTGATGGTGTCCCCATATCTGGTGATGCTGTTTGTCCAGGCCTGGTTGGCTGATTTATTCCATGAAGACTGCAGGAGAAAAGATGCAGTTATCACAGACACTGATTCTTACCCTCATACACCTGAAATGAGAAGCATCTTGAAAAAAGCAAAGTGCAAGCTGGGAAAATACCATAAATGTGGAGGACATTTCTGATAGCATCAAAATAAAAATGCTCTGCAATGTATCACACACTCCCTGCCTTAGAACTGGTTTTATTGCTGTTACGTGGGCTGATGCAGAGCGCAGGGATAAAAGATGGCAGATGGTTCACAACTGGTTGCGTAAAGGGTTTTCCACTGATTCTCCAATTGTGAGGCCAGCAGGTAAATCATAGCAGAGACATCATTTAGAGGTCCTCTGAAATCAACTCCCTGCAAAGCTGCAACAGCTCAGAGCAGAACAAGCCTACTGAAAACTACCACAGAGCTGGAAAGAGATAGGGAGATCTGGAGCTGAGTGACCAGTCTTTGCTTTGGCACAAGTGATGCTCCAGACCACAGAGAATGACCCCCACCTGTGGGCAGAGTCCTGTGTGCTCCAGTAAAAGCTGGACATTCTCCTAAACTGCTCGCTCTGCAGCATAGACAAGAGTTCCTGCTCCAGGCCAGGACTTGGGAAAACACTCTGCCATTCCTCATCAACACAGAGGACCTTAATTTTTTTTTTTTTTTAGGTTTTGTTTTTTTTTTTTTAACAACAGACCACCAAGCAATTCTTTGCTCAGCTTTAAATCCCCTGGGCAACCAGTGTTACCTTGTTTGTAGATCTAATTAAATTATATGGGCTGAACGCAATTTGTTCTGGGTTCTTTCAGCTTCCCCTCGCAATAAACTGTTGAATGCACACCTCTGTATGGGAAATATGTGTCTTTAAGAGCTGAAGTTATTTAACAGCTCAGACTATTAGTTCACAGGCAGAAAAGTATTTTCTTTCCAGGTTTTGATTTTATTGGGCTATCCTGCAAGTACCTGAGCTGAGCCTTGCTAGTACTCACATACCTATACTCATACACACACAACTCAGATTTAAGGACCACACAGGCCTATTATCTCTGGCCTTGTTCCACAGATGCTACACATTGTGTTGCTACAAGAGAGGTTGATGCAGAGAAGAAGAGGAGAAAATCTGACCTGACCACAACAAGTGCACACATGCACACAGAATACTGGTGGTGTGAGCATGATATAGGGTGAAGATACCCTGCACATCTATTCAAGCCCACCGACCCTCTCTTGCTCTCTGCCAGCAGGAGAAGCCCAGGTTCCTGCACTGCATATGTGACTGCTCCTTAGACCAAACCCATTCCAACAACCGCCAACGTAGCATGAGTCCAGCCAAGTCAGCGAGGAGATTTCTGACATCAGCCTGACCTTGGGTGAGTCATTTGACCTCCTCGTGCCTCGGTCCATCTGGTTGAAAATTAGGTAGAAATACACAACCAGATGTTGTATGTGAGTCAGGCATTCCTAAGTCAGCTATTTAGCAAGAAGCAAATGCTACCTCATGCTGCCAGGGCTGGCAGAAGGACACTGAAGCACTCGTGTATGTGCTGAAGGGTGGCGGAGCTGCTCCCAAGCCCTCTGTCCACCCTCACTCAGGCACCCAAATGGCTCAACACCTTGTGGGAGGCAGAGCCATGTTACATCCCAGCACCACCTGCAACTCACAGGAGCTTTGCTGCTGTCTCAGGACCAAATTTTTAGCAAATAGTGAAAGGCCTCATTGATATGCCAACACCCTGCAGAACAGTGCTGTGGCTATCAAACATTTGCTAATTTAGATGTGGATGCTTGAGGCAGTGTCTTTTCCATTTCTCTCTCTGCAATCCTCAACAATATATTCTGAGCCAAAAGCCTTCCCTAATTGCTCTGTTTCTAAGTGGACAATCATTAAACTACGCTTTAATAGCGAGAAATCAACCAAGCGATCACAGAGAGCTCACAATAAGGAATATCTCCACATGCAAGTGCTCAAGGAGCGTGTTCAATTTGCTTCTGCTGCCATCTGAAAGGCTTTCTGCAGCTACATCCCTGACTGATGGCTTCTGTGCCTCTTCCAAGGAACATACGTTACTGAGCAAATAGTGCCTGGAAATTTCAGCACTGAATCTACAAAAATCTGCACACATGCACCAAATGTGTGTCCTGTTAGAGATGCCTGCATGCATATTTGCCATCAGAGAGATCTGAGCATCATACGCAGACACACACACACACACACAGAGCAAACTCGAAAACCTTCTTGCAGGCATCTTGTGAATACCAAAAAACATGGAAAGAAACAGGCAGCTCTACTGCAATCCCCCATGGACCATCTGTTAGCGGAAATGTCAATCTGCCATGTTTACATAGGTTTTGATGACTCTGGGAACAGCCTGTTCAGCTCTGGCTGAAATTGGCTGCAACGAAGAACAAACTTGTTTTGTACCAGTTTGCAACTTTCAACAAACAGAAAAAACCATCAGCCACACAACATGGCCTGTGTCCCACATGTTGTTCGAGCACATTATGTTTGAGAGGGGGAAAAAAAAGTGAAAGACAAATCCCTCTTGGGGCTTAGTCTCTAAGGTTGGGCAGCAGCAATTAACTCTAGGACTATTTTCATCACAGACCTGAAGAAATCCTGTGTGCCTGAAAGCTTCACTGCTTTTTTAAGCAGCATTTTTTGGTGTAATAAATGATAGGATTTCTTTTTCCTCAAGGAGAGCTAGTGGGTGGCTGAAGGAAGGAAATATTCTCTTGATTTTTACAACACAGAAATGAAGGCAAGGAGCAAGAAGTGTCAGTCTAATACTAATATAAAGAGGAAAAAATCTCTTTGTCAGTTCACTGCAAACACAAGAATGAAAACTAATAAAAACATCTTACAATAAAAGACATTTCCATTACAGCTAAATCCTTATCAAAGCAAACAAGCCTTTTCATTTTAGCCTTTTTATAGAAACTCCAACTGGTAAAAACGTGCCTAGATCGTGTTACCTTCTCAGTGACAAGTCATGATTTCATGCAAATATATGAGCTGTGAATGAACACATAGCAAAAGTTGAACTTGAAACCTTCTCTGTTTTTTCAGGATGGTTATTTAAAGCAGCTTGAAGTCCTGTGCAAAACAAGGCTGGGGATATTTCAGATGTGCCCAGCTTTTGAGAGTGGTGCAGCAGAAAGGATTCATTGCTGAGCAGCAGCGGGTGGAAGTGGGAAAGTTCTGTCACACAAACACAGTGACATCCCTGCCCACAGCTGGGATGCACCACAACACAGACCTCTCCCCAGCAGAAAAAGAAGTCTCTGCTCACTGTCACCAGGAGCACAGCTCTCATCTGAAGCTTCTCAGAAAACACTGGGACTTCTTTTCCACACAGAAGAATTTCAACATGAAAATGACAAACAACCCAGGTAGATCCAAGTTCCCTGATGTGTTACAGCTTCTGCTCTCTGAATCACAGGGATGCTTCATGGGAAATGTAGTCCTGTGGGAAGGAGGCCCACAGGGAAGGAGAAAGGCAGCAAGCAAGGAAGGCTCCAGCTCACAAGAACAACAAAAGCAAACATTTCCAAACCAAAATGCTTGGGTTTGGCTTCATTCAATGAAAAACTAAAGTCTTCCATAGAAAGCAGATGCTTTTTAACATTCTCCCCCACCCTTTAAATTGCTTGGCCCACAAGCAGCAGTGACAGAGATGTCTGGAGCAGAGCCATTTTATCATCTTCAGTCCATCTGTCAGAGGAGACAGAGCTGCATCACCACAGCCCATGCATGATTGTGTCATTTATAACAGGGCTACTGAGGGCATCAGTCCAGGGGGTGATTGCAAGGGAGGAGAGTAAGAGAGGAAAATCACTTGTCAGTGTATTTAGAAATTCTTGTGTGAGACCACTGGAAACACATAAAGGAAGCAAAATGAACCACTGAATAGCCAATTGTACTCCTGCCTAATGGAGCTGTGAGCATCCAGAGGGGTCCTGTGCCGATGCCTTGGCTGCAGTAGCTGTCCTGCAGGCAGGGATGGGGGTCCAGGAGGTTCCTCTGGGACTGTCCCACCTTCCACTTGCACCATCCTGCACCTCCAGCATTATGTGTAACAGCTCAAGAAGCATCACAGCCCTACATTTGAAGGAACTGATGACCTTGACCTGAAAATGAATAAGGGGACATCTCACAACCCTTACCCACAATTCTTTGCAGGAATCAGTTCCAATCTCAGAGTTTTTAAAGACTTCCTGCCCTCAGTCTGTTCTCCAGTCCCCACACCTGAAAAATGACATTCACTCACTTTGACTCTATATGGCATGGGGACAGCCCCTTCTTTCTGTATATTTAACATGGAGCATCAACTTCCCCTGGAACCTCAGGCTCCACAAGAATAAAAACAACAAGGAATAATCAATGGAATGGTGAGTAATGAGTCAGCATGGGAACAGCCTGCAGGCACAGAGCAGCCAATGCAAGTGCCAACCAGCCAATACAAACCAGGTTTCAGGAGTGTAACCTGAGGACAGACGGACAAGCAGGTAACTGGAAGTCACATCTATACAAACCTGCCCTACAGTGCCAGCAGCCTCAGCCAGGGATCTGCCCTGCCAACATCCCCAGCTCTGTGGTGACATGATATGCTGCTAAACAAAAGGGATCCTTGAGGCATTTCTCACTCCCTCTCTTCAGTGAATAGAACTGCAAGTCATAGCATCCAACCTAGAACACCCGGGGGAGCTTCCCCTTGCCAGGCTGGACAGGAATTTACTTCCACAGTGATTTTCTCCTTCCATTCCTTGCCATGGATTTTCACAGCCCCAACTTCACACAGCATGAGAGAAGAAAAGAGAAGACAACAAAGGCAGCTGGTTACTGCAGGGTGCAAAGCTCCCAAAACACTCTGTTCCAAGCAGGGTCCCTGGGGGTTTCCAGCTTCAATGGATGCTGGGGGAAGCTATGTGAAAGATACAGGACACCCACACCCACTCTACTGCCTCGACTAGAGGCATTTTGTGTACAAGCAGGGAGATGCACACACACAACTGCTCCTGACTTGGTTTACATCCACTGTAGGCATCAGGCATGTGTGCACCACTCCAGCTATGTACCTGAGACCTGCCCAACTCCCTGACTGCCCAGCCAGGTAACATCACACCACCATCCAGACATGGGGCCTCTTGGCCACTGCAGCATAAAGGTGTTTCTTGGCC
Organism: Anthoscopus minutus; assembly: GCA_013399455.1. Classification (NCBI taxonomy): domain Eukaryota; kingdom Metazoa; phylum Chordata; class Aves; order Passeriformes; family Paridae; genus Anthoscopus; species Anthoscopus minutus. The sequence continues at coordinate 790,262 of VWYI01031724.1, forward strand.
ATATTCTTTTTACACTCGATCATGCACGTCGGAGTACAGAAAGGAAGCAGTGGTGCTCAGGTGGCACTTCCAGCAAGAACAGGGCAGCGCAGGGAGCAGGGTCTCCCGCGTGGGAGCACATCTCCCTCCAGTGCCCACTCCCAGCAACAACAGCCTGTTGCTCCCGGCCACCACTCCATCTCCTTCACCTGCCAGGTCACTCTCCTGGTCAGCACGGGTGAGAACACTGCTCTCCGGGTGGCTGCTTCCCAGTTACCCTTGCTTCCCGAGCCACATCCATTAAAAAAACCAAATAAATCCTCAGAGAATTTACCTCTCAGTGGCCATTCCCTATCCAATTATGGAAACCCTACAGCCAGAACTGTTTGTCTCCCCCAAAGCTCTGGTCTGTGACTGTAACTCTGCCACTGGGCACTGCCCACTCTGAGGGCCCCAAGCTCCCAGGCTGAGCCCCACGTGGCCAAGCTTTGGCACTGCCCTCTCCCAGCCCTGCTCTGCACATACTCAAATCTTGGTGTAAGCCCATGCAGGCAAGACTGCTGCTCTGGAAGAGATCTGGATATGCTGCCCCCAGAAAGGCCTCACAAAGAAGGGAACTTCCCCCCACCATGACCTGTTCTCAGGGGTAAGTCTCCATCACTGAAAACATTTGTTCCTTATTTAACTGAAAGAGCTGTAGGAAATTCCTCACACTCTTCAGCTTGGGTCCAGACAGGCAGCCACATTCCACCAAAATCTATAGATGTGGCTTGGCTGCAAACAAACAGCCTCTCCTTCAGCTGAGTGCTGATCTGCCACAGCATGCAGGGATGGCCATGGGCACAGTTTCAGCCCATGGGGCTGGTAAAGCCAGCAGAAGACTCTGTATTTCCAAAAGATCACACCTGCACTGCCTCTAGCAGCATGGACAGGGTTCATGGTCAGCCAGGTACCTGAACTCACCTTCCCTCCAGGGACACATGAGTACATCGTTGATGCAAACATGAAATCCCACACACTCACCATGCATTTGTTTTACTGAACCTCCTAATTACTTTACATGCTCTCCCAGGGCTACAAAGAGAGACATAAACAGATTAACTAAATTAGGCCAATTAAAGGTTCCCTAATGGAATGAAATGTTTCAGGCAAGCTTGAAAGAGGAAATGGGCAGGGAGGAATGAAAGACAATGTAGTGTCAGGCAAACCAAGCAGGGCAGGAAAAGACTACTTCAAAAAATAGGGTTCACAAAAACCCCACAATTTCACCTCTTGTTTATCTTCAAGAGCATTCAGTGAACACACTATTTATGAAGACAGCTCCTTTTAGTCCAAACAAAAGGTGAATCCTGGAAGACCACGTGTCTGCTCTAGACATCACACTTCCTCCCACCATCCACATGCCACAGCAATATGAATACCATAGCTTTCTGCAGCACCAAGTTTGGCAGCAGCTTCTCAGATTGAGAGGTCACTGTCCCAGGAGATGAAAAGGCGTGGTAAATGCACAGGGATCCGAAATTAGATCCAACAGTCAAGGCTGAACAACTCAGGTTTTACAGAGAGGGGAAATGTGTGACTGCCCAACCCCAGCCTGCAGCAAAGACTTCTGGCACTGCAGAGCCAGGACAGGATCCCACTCTGGCTTCCCAGCAGCCACAAACCAAACAAAGGTTCTTGCCGGGGGTGGGAGGCCAGTCATCACGTGCATGGGTTCTTACCTTCCTCCTCTCATGGAAGATGTCCTCAGGGAGGCTTGTGTGGATGAGGCTGTGCACTTCTGCCAGCTCTGTGATGTCCCCCAGGGGCACGGGTGCATCTTCTGGGAGGGGGGACATGAGGGACTCGAGCTCATGTGAGTCCAAGGTGGCACTGGGGGAAGCCAGCCCTTGCCTGCTCCGGAGGTAGTACGTGTGGTTGCCAGCAGCCTGGGAATCCAGGCCTGGCAGGGCCTCCCTGAGGAAAAACAAGCAAGAGTTGACACCTCAGCTGGTCCTTGTCCAAGTGACTAGGCCCAAGCCCTGCCCTGCCCTGCCATTCCTGGGTATATTCTTTATCATCATATCCCACTGTAACACTTTTCACTGCAGATACATCTCTGCACCACCTTGGTTACTGCCAAAGCTCAGACAAATCCTGCTGTGGGATGCAAAGCTCAGTTAGCAAACCCCAAGGGCAGTAGATACCACGAGTACCAGCACCAGCAGGTGCTCACCAGCAGGTGCTCACCCACCCTGGTCCATGGGGAGTTGTATCACTCCTGTCACCACTGTTTTACAGGTTAGACATGCAACAGGACAGGAAAGTTTAGTGGCCCCATTAGAACGAGACTTCAGAAGCTGCTTGTTCCTAGCCCTGAGATCTGCTGTAAGCTCAAAGCTCTTCTGAACAACTCAGCTGTTTTCTGCTCATGGTCTTTCCAAATACTTGTGGCTAGACCAGACCTCTGGGGATAGCAGAGGGCTTTGAGCTGTATCCAGTCCTCTTTAAACCAGCCTGTCACTCACTGGGAAGTCTTTCATCATTCTCCCAGATGGAAGTTAACAAACCGTTTCCAAACATCCTTAGAGCTGTCCAACATCAGAAGCAAAATACTACTCACACTAACAGACACAGGTAACAAACTGGTTCTTCCATTTTCTTGGGGCTTTTTCTTTCTCTGAAAAAAACTTCTACTAGTATAAGAATGCAAATTGAAGAGAAACTACTGAAAAAATAAATCAGTGAAAAGAGTATACTAAATATACTCCTTATCCATCCACAGATCCAAGCTGTGCATTAACTGTCCCCTACACCACATCCCAAGCAGGCCAGCTGAATAGGGGATGCAGCTCACAGTCTTTTTGTCTCCTTCCACAGCAGCCTCCTTTACCTGAGGTGCCACCCACCTGTGCTTGCTGTTGCGGAAGCTGGCACACATACAGAAGAGAATGCAGAGCAGCCCCAGGCACACCCCCACAATGATCCCAGTCACAGAATGGATATCCAGGACATCTAGGAGGGGAAGAAACGACAGCCACATCATTTCAGCCGCTAGCAGGAAGAGGGTACAAAGTATCTCATGTTCAGAGAAGCACCAGCTGTACTAAACCAAACAGGTTTAAATGGCCCTTCTACCCCAACTGTGGTTCTGATTCTTTACACATAAAACAATAAAATTCCTTGCCAGTGACAATTTAGAGCAAACTGGCATCTATGCATATTCATTAATGTCATGCTACAGCAAGATGCAGCTTGCACATGCCCTTCCAGAGGAACCAGGATGGGGAAGAGATGAAGTTTGGCTGTGGGATGGGTTCTGGAGCTGCACATCTGAGGGCTCTGCTGTGATCCTCTGCACTGCCCTGCAGAGAATCCTGTCTCACATTCTACACAGCAACACCAGGCAATTGCTTGGCAAACAGAAATGTCACTGCTGACAAATCAGTCTCCAGCAATGCAATTCCCTTCCTGCCCTGGGTAAGGAGGAATTCATACCAGACAGCTTCTCCCGGAGGGTGTGCACATCCTTAACGTTGGAATAGGGACCAGATCCCACCACTGTCTTTGCTCCCATCTTGAAGAAGTATCTCGTATCACTTTCCAGGCCATGCACTTCAGTGCTGAAGATATTTCCTGACCAAAAGCAAATCAAAGGAGATTTTAAATGTTCTGTTTCAAGAGCATTCAGAGGCTACAGCAAAGCAGCTGTGGAATTGCTGGAGCCTCTGATGTGAGGGATTTTGTGACATTTTTGTGCATTTTACACACCTCTTCAGTAATAATGAACTTCCTGCTTACAGATCTGACAATACAGACTGTTCATGACGCTGCTGGCACACATTTTTCTATGAATTACTGGCTGCCAGGCTGCATCTGTGGGGTATCTCCTGGATGATAATGGCTACTTTAGCCCTAGGCATGTATGATTTCATGTCTCAACAGCCATGTCCCTGGACTCTTTACAATGACCAGGTCCAGCATATGCTTCAAGAAAACTGTCAGGGTGAGCTCTTGAATATTTGTCTGTGTGCAAAGTGAGGCAGAAATCAGGGCAGCAGGACTGAGCAACCATGGCTCCAGAGACAGGAAAGGATGCAGGAGGACTGTGGGGTATTACAATACCTGGAGGAGGCTCACCTTCTCGTGTCAATAAGGTCCACATGTCATCTGGCTGTGTGTTGTTGGCATTGTACAGGATGAGATACTCCACAATGATGCCATTGGGCTCCACAGGTGGGCACCAGTGCACCTGGACAGCGTAGGGGTTGAGAGGGTGCAGCCGCAGGTCAGACGGAGGAGTGGAGGGGCCTGGCAGAGACAAATAAAGACCCAACCTGAGCAGCAGGAAGAGAAGCAGAGCATTCACCCCCAGAGAGCCTCCCAGCATGTACTCAAGGTTATCAGAGCTTTGAAGGGGTCTGAGATCACATCTCTCAGGGGCATACTAGGAGGGATCTGAGAGAGACTCAAGGAAAGCCAGGAGAAAGGAGGATTTGGTTCCTGTAAACACTCACGGTCAGGCAGGGTGAAGCGCTCCACCACGCTGCTGAAGGGCCCATCGATGCCAACACCATTGGACTGCACAGCAAACTCATACCTGGTGTAGGGCTTCAGCCCACTAATGAGAATGTCTTCATCTGAGCTGGAAAGACAGGACACAGCATGAGGCTCTGAACACCTGACATGTCACACTGACACCTCACCAAGAACACTCTGAGATTATCCTGACAGTATTTGATTTTCCACCTAAAGCTCCATCTTCTGCAGCCATGTGAATGCAAGAACACTCAGCTTCCAGGGACAGAGCAAAACAGTTCCCAGTCTCCAGGACCATTTCTGATATACTTGCTGCAAACAGCCTGGTTAGAGGCTAAAAATGGCACAAGTATTCAGATGTAATATACATCCCCAAATTATTAAAACTGCTAAAACTCAAGCAATTTATAGACCAAACTTGTGAGGACCATTTCACAAACCATGAACAAACAAGCCATAATTGCATCCAACCATGCTGTTAACAAGTGTGTAAGGTCCAACCACGGCAAAAAAGATGCAGAGACCAGTAGATGATTCCCTGGTGTTCAAGTCCCACTGCCACACCTCAGCAGTTCTGAACATTATCTGTGACCACAGCAGATATTCCCAGCATATGAAACACCCAGGATTTTGCTGAATTCTGGAAATGCCATGCAACTTCCTCCTGCCCCATGTTCATTCCTGACATGAACAACATGTGGCAGATGAACCCTCTTTACCTGGTGTAGTATGTCACAAGAGAGGCGTTTTTCAGGCCCCAGGGGCTGAAGCGCACGGTGTAGTTGACAATTTTGACTGTTGTGAAGTCAGGTTTCTTCCAGCGGAGCCAGATGGAAGTTGAGCTGTTGGACTCTGCATAGACTTGGACTGGAGGCAGCGGAGGCCCCTTCTGCACAGGGGGATCTAAGGTGCAGCACAAAAAGAGATGTGGAGGTGCACAGACAGTAATGCCTCTCACACCCAGGGGAAGACCCCTAATGAGAAGGGGGATATTTTTCTCCTTTCTCTCCTGCCCAGTTCCTGCAATGCATTTTGCAATGACTGTGAAAAGAAGTTCCCCTATGTTATGACCTTCTCTATTTTGCTATTGTCCTTTTTGAAGTTCATCTTCTGTAATCCCTCTACCTTTCCTCTGAAGTCATGTGCCAAGCAGAAGAGACACAACAATTGAAGTGGATTTCTCACCTACTGCTGTCACAGGTGCCTTTTCTGTTTTGCCCTTCCAAACCGCTGCGTACCCATCTTCGTGCTTATTGAATGCCACCAGCTTCACCTCGTACAGTTTCCCAGGAGCTGGAAAAATCAATCAAGGTTTGCCTTGAGTTATTTTTGTCACCAATCCTCCCTAGTCAGACACATTCTCTTTGATCCTGCCAGCTTTTCTCACCATACAAGAAAGTAGCTTGAGCGTAATAAATACATTTTTGTTACTTTATACCTAAGTATGTATCACCTAATACCTAAATTACAGCAGGGAGTCCCACGTACAGGCTTCCCACACACACAGTCTCACAGCTGGTGTATGTTACCAGCACAGGTGCTCTTTGGTTCTCCCCTCGCTTTTGACAGAAATTATCAGCAGGAAATGGACTTGCCACAGCAGCCTTCAAGGGTTGACCAGTGTCCTTGCATCTAGCACATCTACTCAGGATCTCCAGATCTTCCTCCCTTACAAATGACTACAGAAACCTACACATGCTGACTCCTTTCTCCACATGGAATTGACTGCACTGTTTATTCCTGAGGAGTGAGGACATTCTCTCCTTCCCCAAAATGCACCTCCTGTTTCTGAAGTCCTTTCTGATTTATTCACTGCTTTGAGGATCTTCCTTCCAGCAAGTTTTTAAGGACCCTGTTAAGTCACCGGCAGCCTTTATTGCATGGTGTCTATTTTGCGTCCAAAGTAGAGCTTCCCAATTTGCAACTAGAAAAGCAACAATGCAATGAAAACCACACCAAAAACCTGAGGGTCCTCATTGCGTGTTCTTCCCATCAGAGAGCCTCACACTGTGGAGAATCTCAAACTGAGCTGCAGGACAAGATGCTCTGTCTCCAAGCAGTGCTGCCTCGCTCTAAAATCCACCTCCCTCTTTCCTCCAGCCTTTCATCAGCTTCTTCATTTTTAATGGAGAGGTTTAATCAAAGAAACAACTTGAAAGATACAAAGTTCTCAAAGAAGACATCCCTGCAGCAGCCAGCCCCTTCAGAAGCTCAGCCAGAGCAGTCCACACTGCCTCTTGTTGCCTTCTTGGCTGCAGCACATTGATGAAGTTTGTTAATTTGGGACATGCCTCTTTATTCCCTGCCCTCACAGATCACTGCTCTCTTTGCCAGACAACGTAAGCAGAATGAAACCTTTCTTATTGATGCCAATTTTATTATTACTGCCCTGATTACACTCCCAGAGGCTGATGGTACCAATTACCAAAGGCTTTCTCTGCTCCACAACACACGCTCAGAATATAAAAATACTTCAGCCACATTTTTCTCCCTCAAAGAATCCCAAATGCAAACAGAGTTTTGTCTGCCTCCAAGACAGAATGATCTGATTTTCACACTCTCCAGCCACAGAAAAATGTTTCAAACTCACACAAGTGGGATAAGGCCAAAGAGAACATCCTCCAAAGGGCTGGGACCACAGGCTCAGTGGAACAAAGAACCCCCAGCCCATCTCTAGCCTCTCTAGCCAGCACCACACTCTCCTGCCTGAGCCTTGGACTGAGCTTCACTGGAACACAAGCAGTGGATAGCACAATCCAAAATGATGAGGAAAAGCTCACAGATGTGATGCAGCTGTGGGCAGCTCCTGTTGGAGAATGGAGTGAAGGAAAGGACAAGTCCTCCATCTCCACCCCTGGGTAGGATCAATACAGCAGCTGGTTACACGTGACACCAGGGGAGCTTGACTGCAAGATCAAGCACCTCACATCCTGAAAATAGGGGTATTTTGGATTTCTCAGTCAGAGGATTGGCTTCAATTTTTATACACAGGCCCAGATGTTCAAGCTCTTAGAACAGGCAGACATAAAACTCTATCAAGCTGTCAAGAAGCTGGTAGGCAGCATGAAAACAGATGTATTTCACTGCATTGCATCATACAATAAATATAAGCAGAATAATCTAATCCAGATCATTTCAAATCACTAATCTGGATGGCTGCATAATATACCCAATATGCTAAATATGTTGCTTCAGTCAGTGTTTCAAGGTGTTCAAACTGGCCAGGTGCCAGAAGCCATACTTTCCTTTAAGTGGGAAAACACCCTGATTTCCCAAGAGTTACTTCCAGAGGAATGCAATCTTCCTTCATGGGAATGTGGAAGACAGGATCAGATCCCTGCCACTTATTTTTCATATAAGTTATGGCCTTGGTAGTGGCACCTCAGTACAGAGATTAAGTGCTAGAACATAGATGGAAGTCATAAAAAAATTCTCAGGGAAAACCCCTCCTGGTAATTCAGGTAATTCTGATTTTGTGGACTCATGAAATTTCTGGGTTTCCAGTGTGCCCCTTAATCAGCTGTCCACCTTTCCCACAGGACTGCAGCACACACCTCTCAGGTAAGACACAAGGTACCATTGGTGATAGCATTCTAAAGCGATACAGTTTGCTCCAGAGATGATCATGAGATGGGAGAATCAATCCACACCTCAAACCAAGGCAATGGGCAGAGCACTGGCTTCAGTGACACTAGAGAGCTGTGGAGCCAAGAGACATGTAGGGACCACTCTGGACCTTGTCTGCACTGACATGGAACACACCATGTCTGAGCTCAGCCTGGCATGCTCAATGCCCAACCTGGGATCTCCTGACACCAAACACCAGAACAGGCTTCCTAGAGATGATCAATGCCCCGAGCCTGTCAGTGTTTAAGAGACATTTAGACAGAATTTGCTTTCATTTTTGGTCAGCACTGCGGTACCCAGGCAGTTGGACTCAATGATTCTTGAAGATAATCCCAAGAGACAGTGTTGGGCATTTGTGTTTACAGAAGGATCTTAGGAGAGATTTCCAGTGCTGTGCTTTTCAGTCAGACATCACTGATCTGGGAAATCCCCCCAGCTAATTCCCTGTCAGCCCAGACCATATTAGGGCTACCAGCCCTTCCTGAGGCCACTACCTGCTCTGCCTGCAGCCCTAAGTACTGTACAGGGCAGTTCTGCACTGTAAAACTAAACCCTCCTAAATCCCAACCACTCATCCTTGTTTCATGTGCAGACCCCCTCCCTTCCTCAGCACAGGCAGATTCCTGACCCTTCCTTTACTGCATGCGTGCAGGAGCACATCATTCATCAGCACAAGGGGAGCAGAGGGAACATCCTGGGCTGGAAGAAACCTGAGCCTGCACTCCTGACACAGCGATAGCCGATACACAGCCGCCAAATCATATGGAAACCATTACAGCTCGACGGATGCCCAAATTCAAGGAAGTAATTACAGAAGAACAAGCAGCCTTCTCAGCATCATTGTGCCAGAGCATTTGGAACCAATTCAGCCCACTTCCAGCCCCTGCACCAACTGACTTGCCAGTGGTTGGAGCAGTGCATGATGATGTTCACATGTGGTTTCCTCTGCGCAGTAATTACAGACCCAAATTCTTCAGAGAAACTCATCATTATTAACGTTCTCAGCAGAAAGACAGCTGTGACAGAGCTGGGAACCCCACTTAGAGATGGCACAAACAGTCCTCCCAGGTGCTGCAGCCTGATCTTTACACTGTGCATAATATATGTGCTACAAGTGTAGATGAACCAGCACAACAGACACATGCCCTACAGTCTCTACTCACTAGGCAGTAACAGGGTGAAGCATAAAGTGAGGGATGGAAGAACTCTAGGAAGCAGAAAGCCTCTTTCAAGGATGCACCTGCCATGACTCTCTTCTCTCTCCATCCTGTATCAACAGTTAAATCAATTACTTAATACAATCAGATGTTAGGAACACAACCCCTTGCAGGAAATGCCAAGCACAGTGAGCCAGGCAGGCAGGTCTCACTGCTGCACAGATCTTCTCCAGTCATGGACACTCACTCTTCCATCCCTTTTCCCTTAGTGGGAGGTGGAGGAGAATACTGGGCTAAAATTAGTATGCTGTGAATTGTCCCATCTCTGCATTTTAATACAGAGAGATTTCAAACAGTATGCAATTATGGAGCTCCTTAGAAACAGACAGGGAAGGAGAGATCATTGTCCTGACTAGACACTTCAGTCTTGGCACTCTTTATAGTGACTCAATAAAAACACTAATAAATTAAGAACCACTTATTAGCACATACTAAGTATATTGGTAACTTGGTTAAAATCCCTGCTAAATTTTCATTAGAAATTTCTATGCTTTAAACTCTGCTCAACAGAAGCCTCAAGAGCCTCACTTCAGAAAGGATTTTGCTTGATCTTAAAACATCTCAGATGGTCCTGGCCCTATATATATCTCCAGCCTGGGATGCTACAAAGTGCAAGAAACAGGTCCTGGGTTTCCACACCAAGTGCTAGGAAGATGCAGCCAGCTAACCTAGTCGAGTCAGCTCGTACTGCTTCACTTTCTTCTTTAGTTTTATGGGTCCTACATCCCAGCTCTCATCTTCAGCACCATCCAAAGGGCTCTCATCACTGGACTCCTCTGCGCCCACCTCTCTGTAGTAGAGTTTGTAGCCAGATATCTGGGCATGGTTTGCTGGGGGCTGCCACGTTATCAGGAGAGACTCCATCTTCGCTCGGACTTTTAATTCTGTTGGGGCAAATGGAACTGGAAGAAGACAAAAGAAAAAGATTGAGCCACATGTCTCCATTCCCTTGGTCTACTGAATCCTCCTGGTCCTCAGCAGCGAGGGAAGAGTGTGAGGAAAAGGCTGGACTGAGTGGAATGTCTCCACTCCCTGACAGTCGAGACTGGGACAGGCACTCTACCACAGGCTTTCCCACCTGGGTGATGCAGGAAACAACGATGTCACAAAGCCACTGTGGGAGTTTCTCAGTTTATTCTGAGATACTACCATCTTTAGCTACTGCTGGAGTCTGGCATGGACTCAGCTCTGTTTGGCAGAATTGTTTATTCACTCTCAAATGTTGTAACATTGGGATGTGGAGTTCTGTTTCTTTTTTTTTTTTTTGTTTTTAAGGACTTTCACAGCTGCACATGGGGGGTGCAAAGCCCCACTGCCCAGGCAGGCAGTGAGACGTACAAGGGCTGCTGAGCAGCAAGGTAAAGGTGAGCACTGTGGTCTGACCAAAACCAATGGCTGTAACTCCCAAAGGAAAGCAAGTATCTCTGAAAAGGCCTTAAGTTCCCTCCACTCTGTCCCAAATCCCAGGCATTCCCCAGCCTCCTACCATGTGTTTGGTTGTCTCTGTCAGGAGTCCGATGCTGGGTCCACTCGGAAGGGGCCCCATATCCCACACTGGTGCTGGCTGCAATCCGAACTTTGTACACTTTGTTGGGATGGAGTGAGTACAGGGTGATCTGGGTCTCATTTCCACTCACTTCGATGGAGGTGACCTGATCTGCTGGAACCAAGGGGACACCACTGAAAACAGGGATTTCCCAGCCAAAGGGAAGTACAGCTGAGCAGCCACAAGCCTCGTTACCCCCTTGTGGTCTGCATGCCTTGGGCTGGCTTGGCTTTGCCCAGAGCAGTCTTATGCCACCAGAAAAAAAATTGTAAGGCTAGGCAGAGCTGATATTCTGACTGACAACTCCCTTCATCACATTCCAAACTGCAGGTTGCCTTTAGCACCACAGAGCCTGCCCAGAGGGAGCTGTCAGAAACCTTGCTCTGATGATGTGATGGTGGAACATGAGCACAGCTAATGGGAGCTGATGGCATGTTCCAATGCTTCTCACTGCTGTATTTAAACCTTCACCTTAATGTGAACCAGAACTGTCCAGGAGCCTTTCTTTTCACAAAATTCACACTCTCATCCAAGCTAGACAGAGGTTTCGCTGCTCCGTCTTCAGCCCACCCAAGTTCATAAGGGAGGTAACAAGAAATTTAAACTGAGAATAGCCTGGGATTTTTCACTGTATCAGCTAACTAGTTTTGCTGAAGATTCATGTGGCCTGTTTAGAGTACACAAGAGGTCTTGATTTCAGCTTCCCTTGGCGTTAATTCAGGCAGGAGCACTGTCCCTACTATGTAATAGCATATTGCTGAGTGTGATCCCTGTATTGCAAGTGTTTCCAAGGTTTTACGATGCCACTGAGCCATGTGCAGGCTCAAGGCAAAAGAACCAGAGCCAGGAGTCACAGCACAGATTACTAATCCAGTTCAAATACATGGGAACATGTGCAGCACCTCATCACACTCACCATCCTTCTCTCAGGAAGAATCATGACCCTGGGAAGTGAGAAGCTGCAGAGCTTTGACAGTTTTAAGAGCAAATACTCAGAAGGATTTGCAGAGCAAGCACACGTGGAATTGGAACAGCCCCATTCAGCAGAGGTAAATGTTACCATCCCTGCTGAACTCTGCTCAGCAGGTCTGACAACATAAACTAAATTGGATAAAACTCGGCCATAGAGCAACACAACCTGGCCAGGGTATTTGGGGTTTTTTCCCACAAGGATCACTTTGATTAGACTCCATTTTAAGGAAATGGAAAGCATTTACCCCTCTTCCCAAGCAGCATAAAGCTCTTCCCTCAAAACACAGTGCAGATGGCAGCGAAGGGCTGCTCATGCAGACATTTTTAAGAGGGCACAAACACGGGTCAGGCCATTCTCCTGAGGACACAGCACCTCCATGGTCACAGGAAAAGGCACCTCGAGGTGGTGTGAAGTAGTACAGCCATAACCAGCAGACAGAGCTAGGCTATGAAAGGGATCCCTGTTTTCAGCTTTGCACCACCTCCCCTTCACATCACAGGCTGTTAACACCACTAGAGCAGACAACACAAGCCCCAAACAGTGTTTCCCTCACCTTCCTTGAGGGTGCAGTAGTCGATCTTGTACTTGGTTATCTTGCCATTACTCAGCTCTGGAGGAGGAGGCAGCCATGTCACACGGATGTCACCAGGAGTCATGCTCGACAGGGACAGCTGAGGGGCTGCACTGGGAACTGGGTAAACAACCAAGAGAAGTCAGCAAAGACCAGGGCAAGACCTCAATACATCTCTGCCAGCTCTCCAGGGTTGGTTGGAGGCCACCACCTTGGTTCTGCCACAGCCACTGGTGACTTGGTGTCTGTCCTGGGGGAACCAACACCCCACAGCCCTTCAGGGCTGCTCCTCTTCCAGGCTGACCAGAGCCTGCTGGCCCCAGCCACACTGCTGCCAGGGACCTGCGTCCAGGGCAAACTGGCCAGGGTGGCACATACCAGCTCTCAGCTTGTGCTGTATTGTGGAGCACGAAGGAGACTCAAAAGCAAATGGCTCACAGATCCAAACTGCAGCCTGGGAATCCTCATTCCCTTGAGAACCACAGCTCTGGGCTGCAGGCAGCTTTCATGCTTTCAACTCAGCCTTTCAGGCTTCAGACACACACATGGGACCATGCAGGTCACCATGTCAGAAGCATTAAAAGCACATAAAGCACATGAGGTCTGCCAAAACCATCTCTGCTTGCCTCTGTCCTGCCGCCTGTTGAAAGCTGTGCATGGCCTCCCGTTGGGCAGATGTGATTCTGGCACTCTGCCTTTACTCCTCACAAAATGCTATGTGATAAATGGTAAAATCAACACAAACTACTGGCTCTGAAGGGGTCCAACCTCCAGGCTGCTCCCACCCCTACAAAATGCAATGATGTTTCTTTTGAGTTGAAATCCAGTCTAGCCCATAGTGAAGCTTAGAGCAGTATCACATGAGTTAGGTGAAAGCCCTTAGGAGCTGACTGCAATTCCGAAAGGATTCTCATGGGACCTGCCATCAGCCAGGTTATTTTTATACCCTTCACCACTCAAGCTGATGATGAGACCAGGGTGCAGGTTTAGGTTTCTAGAAGCTGCTAGTACTTCTCTGTAGCACATTCAGTGCTCACCATGAACCAGGCCAAGAATATTTCCTAGGCACCAGTACCCATCTAATTCAACGCACCATCCTCCAGGGTCTGGACAACGATGGAAGAGGATGTCCGGCTGGCTCCGAGCTGGGAATATGCAACCACATAGAAGACATAGTTGGTGTTTGGTTCCAGATCCTTGACTTGCAGCTCAGTTGTGTCGTTATTGACAGCAAACTGGTATTCCACATTATCTGTTCCTAGAGCCAAGGAAACACTGATCAGCAGGTCAGTGAACTGCTAAAATACTCCAAAATTACTTAATTCACAAGGTCCACAGACTACATTCACTCTAAAAATCACTGTATCTTCTTCAATTTCCACAGTGCTTGCACAGCCTCATCTTTTATATGAGTTTTTTTGGGCAGAAACTCCAATGCTTCAATGTTAATGTCTCCATTTTGACTCAAACTCCTTAATCCATGCTGAAACAACTGCAGATACCAGTTTAATTTTCAGAGGCACTCTGGCAACAGCTCAGCAGGATCACTGGCTTGCTGGCTGTTGGGAAGACAGACCCCAAGAGAGCCACTGTCTTACTTCAGATCCTGGGTGTGGATAATCTAGTGATTCCCCCTGTACACAATGCAGCTGGTTAATATCACTGTTAGTAATCACACTCTTTGCATACAACATCAATATGTATAAAATCAGCAGTGCCTGGTCCCACAGAACCCAGACAACTCAGCTATGTGTACATACTACTGCCAATCAAGAAGTTAGAATATGCTGGCTAATCCACAGGCACTGTCACCAGCTGATACTGACTCCAGGAGAATAAAACAGTACCTGCAATGAAAAGGGAATTGCCTCACACTTGTCACTAGCTGGGGAAGAAAGGTCAAGCTGTGCCCTGTACCTTTGACACAGCTGTGCTGCCCAGAGAGGTGGCACCTACCCACAGCCCGCTGGTAGTGCAAGGAGAAGCCGATGATCTGCTCGCTGTTGTGCTCCGGCCGCTCCCAGGACACGAGCACGGTGCTGCTGGAGAGGGACACGGCCGACACCTTCTTGGGAGCGCTGGGCAAACCCTCCCTCACGATCACCGAGAGCTTGGCGGTGGCACAGGCCATGCCCAGGCTGTTCTCAGCCACACACTGGTAGTAGCCAGCATCCTCCAGGCCAATCTGGTTGATGACGAGGCTGCCGCTGCTCTGCACCTTTACGCGCCCGTTGGAGAGGATGGGCTCCCCGTTCTTCAGCCAGTGGATGGTGGGGGCTGGCTCTCCCTCTGCCTTGCACACAAACCTGGCCGTGCTGGCTCGGGTGCGGGAGATGGTTTCAGGAGCCTGGGAGATGCTGGGAGTAGCTGGGAGGAGAGAGGACAAATTAATGCAGGAAGGAGGAGGAAAAGATAGCAAAGCAAATCCCTTCTCCTCCCCATTTGGTGCTATGTTTTATTCAGTAGCAGCTTTGCTTACAATATGGGATTTGCCAGGCAGACTCTAGAGGCTTAATTTAGACTCTGTCCAAAAGGAAAAATAAATTCTGTATCAATCATCTGCTGTGTTCCCTGATCCTAGGCTGTTCTCCCTGCTGGCTTCCAGGATACTGAAAGTTAATTGCTGATAGAGATTTCCAAGAAGAAGCCCTGGAGAACGAGAATAAGGCATAAAACAGTTCAGTAAATACCAGGAACTAAACCCCAAATTAAAGAGGTGACACTCCCACTGAGAGCTATCCCAACTCAGGCCTCCTAGCTCTAACCTGGCTCCGATTTTACCCAGCATGGGCCACAAAGTCCACAAACCCTTGGGGAGCTATCTTCTGGATGTTGATCCATGCAATCCACAGCAAGCTGGTCAGCACTTGTACCTGGGAATCTGCCTGCTCTCTACTCACCAAGGATGCGGAGCTCAGCTGCGGCGGTAACGAACTGCCGGGTTTGGGGCTTGTTGGCTCGGCAGACGTACACCCCAGAGTGATGGGGCTGGCTGGCAGGAATGAGGAGATTTGTCCGGCCCAGCACAATCACATCTGTAGAAATGGACTTTCCATCTGCAGGAAGAAATGTGCACAAATGTGGCAGGGAACCCAAGGCTGCCCTTTATGAGGGCTTGTAAATAACGCCAGGATTACAGCTGGGGAGTGGAGAAACCCCCAAATCCCAAACCCCAGCCCAGAGGAAGATTCCTGCTGGGACACTCCTCGGTGTTTGACAGCCAGCTCAAGCCAACACTGTCTCAAGGTTTAGTTTAGTGTGTAATAATCCAAAAAGTTCTGGTTTGGATCAAAACATTTCTGATGCCCAGGGTGTGCCTGCATGAGAGCCCTAGGAATAGCACATTCAAGGGAAAGCTGTTTGGAAAAGCTGCTGGATCTACCTCCTGACCCCCATCACAAGCACAGACACTCATTCATACAATGTCAGCAAGACTGTTGAATCACTGACAACTCAGGGGTTCCTCCTCCTCTGTGTCCTGGACATGAACCCAAATTTACTGAGCTTCCTCATCCATGCCTTGTTCACAGCTTTGCTGCGAGGTGTTAGAAAAACATCTGGCGCTCCCTGGGACTCTGATCTTTATGTCAGAGACATGAGCCATGAGCTGCCTTCTCCCTATTCTCCAGGCTGGGTGCTCAGAATGGCTGAATAGGGAAGGAGGAAAGGGCAGCTCTGTATCACTGCCCAGAAGCCAAGCTGTTCTTCTACAACTTCAAGTAGCTCTGGGCTCCTCAGCATCACAGACGGCAGAGGCTGGTGCTGGGCACTGCATATTCTCAGCATCACTCTGAGGTGAGAAACTCAAGAGATATGGCATTGGTACCTCTGAGAGAGTGTGGGAGAGAAAGCCAAGAGCTGGGGACAAGCTGAGGACAGGCTTGGATGGGAGGTCTGGCACAAGTCTGCAGACTGGGAGAACAAGCCAATTTGTGCAGTACCTGTGCATCACCAGACCTTGTCCCTTTCCACCTGCAGAAGCACCTCTTCAGCACTGCCTGCCTTTACCTTTCCTTCAGCTGAGCCTGGAGCTCACACAGAACAAAATCCCCACCTCCCCTGTGAACAGCTGCACTGACTTAGCACCATCAGCAGGAAATGTGCCTGAGAGCAGATCCTCTGTCCTCTCCCTGCATTCTGGGGGTCTTCAGATGGCCTCACAGTTCAGTGGCTGCACACTCAGAGCAGACAATCTGCACACCCTGTTTGCACTGGAGCGGTTGGTTGCAAAACTGACTCCAGATGGTAGCAATTAGCTGACACCACCAAGGCTGGCAAGAGCCAAACTGGCAACCTAGAGGTAGATCCTTGGCGTTCTCTACATGACTGATGGTCCAGTAACCCAGCCCACTCCTTAATGAAGGCTGGGAAATAAACTTGTGTAACTCAGAATGACTTGCACTGTTATTCCATCCTTTTAACTGAAGAGTCCACACAAGGAAGGAGACTGGGACTAAGCAAACACTTGAAAATAAACCATGGAAAGAACTGGCTCACCAATACTTCTCCCTATGCCACTGTCTTCCTTACTTACAAAAAACTTTGATAATGATAATTAATATTATCTACTTTACCATGGGCGTCAGCAGCTCTCAGTAAAGCAGTAAGTGATCAGCATGGAAATGCTGAGCATTTGTAATTGTAAAGTGCATGGAATAAACTAGAAACATTTCTCTATAACATTTAAGCCTTGATCACTTGATTTCCAAAGGGATATCCTCTGAGGTTTTTTTGCTCCTTTTTTGTGGGGAAGAGGAAATATTTTTATATGCTAAAATCACTGCCTGTGGACAAATCTGGGCTGAAGACCAACCACAATAAATGGTTTCAGGAGAGAGGAGTCTTAAATTGTGACCCTGATTTATGAAAATGACTGAGAGCCTTTTGTGGGGGAGAATCAACCTCTGAGCTGAGAATGTCTTCAGTCAGAGCCTCTGGAACACATCTGATGGATGTGACTCTCAGTGAAGTGACACTAGCATCCAACTTGTGACTTTGGCTATCAGCCCTGGGTAACATCTGCCAGCACAGCTCATCCATACACCTCTGATGAGACCTAAGCAACTCCTCAATCCTTCCATTCAACAAAAACCTCCCAAGAACAGTCCCAGTCACTCCAAGGATTAACAGATCTTATTAAGTTTTATAATCCTGCATGATAATACAAGCTATTTCTCCAGTGCAATGGCAGATTCCATAGAATCCCCAGTAACATTAGAGTCCAGGGAGGAGTGGCACCTGACCCCATCTCATGACCTTTACTGCTCCAGTTCACACAAGGAAGACTAATACAGATCAAAAGGCATCTAGGCACAGGTCAAACAACTATAAATTGAACTGTGTGCTTTTCAACCTTCAGGTTTTAATTAGTAATTCCACTTTAGCAAGGACACTCCACACTGTGCCACCAGCTGTGTCATTAGGGATCAGTGTTACAAGCACCCTTCCTGTCCCAGATTTTTCCACTCTTAATAGATTTTTAGAATGTAATATCCACAGGTTCCTATGAACAACAGAAATTTAGTCCTGTCCTTCATACTCACCTTGCCTTATCCAGGAGACAAAGGGGGTGGGATTAGCAGCTGCCATACACTCCATCACCACGCTCTCCCCGGCCACCACCGTGGTGTTCTCCGGAGCAGCGACGATGGTGACATCTCCTCCTGCTGGCTGGGAACCTAATGTCAAAAATTTAAAAAATCTCTGTCCTTCCAAGATGCAAAGTTTCCAAAATAAAAGAGCATGTAGAGCCTTGGCTCCCTCGCTGCACTTCCCTGGGTAGTCTCATGTGTGGAAATAGGCCCGGCTAGGGGAGAAAAATAGGTCTTGCTTTTATACAGCTACAGAATTTTCACTAAAGAAACAAACAATCTGCCCAGCAAAATTTATTCTAATCATGGGAGTCCTAGTAACAGGATTTTCACATGGAAAACAAGTAAAATTTCAACCCAACACCTTCATGAACTGTTGTAACATGGATGTTTGCTCATTAGACAAAACAAGACAAACACTGCTGTCCTCAAACAACAACACCAACACTCACCCTCTGCCAAGACATTGGAGCAGCTCAGAAAGAATCCAGTCACTTGGCTAAAGAAATTCTAACAGCCAGATGCTGAACTCTAAACTGGAATACAGAAAGGTCATGGCTGCGTCCTGGCCTTCACCTGACAGCACAAAAAGTGATCAGTCATCCCATATCTGGAGGAGACAGTGCTGTGTAGCTTATACATGCACAGATCAAGAGCCAACACTTAAATCAAGCAAGGTTTACAGGAAGGTCTCCAGGCTGCATTGCACAATGACTTGAGAATGGGATGGGGATATTCTGCTTGAAATGAACCTTCTGCCTGTGTCTGCCCACTGCTGAGCAGAGGTTAAGGGAAGGTTAAGGAAATGCCTTTCAGCGGCCAAATTTCTGTTGTCAGATGAAAACAACCAAAGCACTCTTGAGCAGACCAGACTGTTCATGACCCTCACCAGTTCCTCCAGCTCTCTTAAATACCTCTAACTCTGGGGGACACTTTTGCTGCTGTCCTCATGAAGGGAGAAATAACTGTAGAGCAGTCACATACTACCAGTAACACTTAGGCCTGTGATGAAAGTCATCGGCAGCAGGTCTCAAACAAATAAAAGCAGGACCTTTCTGAACACAGTATATCAAGATGCTGCAGAGTTCAAATCCCAAGAGATTCAGACAAGCTCATAAAGGACACATTTACCAGGACTGTTAGATATAGTTTCATTAGCCCAAAATGCTCCTGGCTGCGATACTCTGACTAGGACCCTGATTGTCAGATGCTGAGGGAGATGTCCAAGGAAAGTATCATGTCCTCCCTGCCCAGTTTCTTTACATGCTGTCCTCTAGCACCTGCTCTGGTCACTTTTGGAGACCCTTACTGGCCATTCATGCAGCATCCAAACAACTCGCTCGTATCTGAATTCCTTAGGGATATAAACCAGAGGAGCTCCAGCCTCACAGGCAGAGCTGCCTGCATGGCAGGAAGCCACACAGGGCTGCACTGAATGTGCTGTGCTCAGCCCCAGGCTCAGTGCCAGTCAATCGAAGCAGGGCAGTCTTGCCAAAGCATTGGTTCCACACCGAAATGTTCTCATAGCCCATACGTGCGTGAAAGGGATTTCCATCTCTAGTATTTTGAGCACAGTCAAAAGGAGCCAGCAGAGTCCCTGAGGCACCAAGGGAAACCAGGAGTGAGCAGGAGCCAGTGCTTGTCCAGCAGATGGAAGCAGAGACCAAGGAGCGTCCATGCTGCCTGACCTGGGGCAGTGGCCGGACCACGCTGACCTGCAATCCCAGCCCTAGGCAAATATCAGCAAGAGGAGCTGCCCTGGGGCAGGAAGAGCCAGGCCAGCTGTCCTCCTTCCAGAGGAATGAGAATCCTACACAGAGGGGTTGGTGTGGACATGCAAACCCAGTCTCCTGGGCTGGTCAGAGCTTTGCTCCGTCACATCTGCTGCTGCTCCCATTGTCCACATCCACGGACACCTTCAGCCTCACAGCCAGCACACCTGGCTGCAGCAGGAAAACTTGGGGGACAGCACAGGGACAGGAAAAAAACCTCAGCAGATATTATCAGAACTCACTGGCAATCAGATCAAAATCCTGGTCACTCTGAACTACTGAGACAGAAAATGGGCTTAATGCAAAAACCGGCATGAGAGCTTCCACCCCAGGAACATAAGCTCAAGGATCAGAGAAACTCAAGGCTCTCTTCAACAGCAGCTTTCTTTTAACTCCAGCTGTAGTTCAACAAAGCACTAAAATCCAAAAGTAATCATTAGTCTTGCACAAGAACTGAGCACAGGGACTCCAGAAAGGCCCAGCTTAATGGCTGAGGCTCCTCTGCACATTGGTAATGCGAGGACCCTACCCAATACAGCACAGTCGGAGGGATGAGGCAATGTCAGAGAAAGAACAAGGAGAAGGAGCTTTCCAGCCAGGATTTGGAAGGAAACACATAAAAAAGAATCAGAAACAAAGGCAAAGGGGTTTACAGGAGACATTGCAGGGAAGGCCACAGTGCTGGAAAGACTGGAGAACCCAATGAGTTGTGATGAGTGAGCTGGGGAAAGTGGTTCAAAGGAGCCAGGTGAGAGGCTGCTCTGTGCTGAGCAGGGATGGATGTGGTCACACATCTCCCCATAGCCCAGGCTCAGGCCCAGCTCACCCTGCACAGGGCTCAGCGAGCCAAATCTGCCCACCCTGGACACCAATCACTGCCTACAGGGCCACAGCAGCTTCTGATGAAAACGAGCAGGGCAGCAGCCTACACCACACACCTGGGAGCAGGAATATCCATAGTAGGATTTCCAGCCTACCCTGGGAGTGAGATTCTTTACCCAACACTATCAGCTGCCACGTACCTGCTGGGCAGGACACGGCTGAGACATGTCTGTGTGCAAAAAGCTGTCTTTTCCGCCACTGCTGGTGGAAAAAATAAATCTAAAGAGAAAAAAATAACACCAGCCAGATGGTAATATATTCCCTGCCAGATTTCTAAGCAGCTTTCTCTACCAAGTTTAGAGCAGAAAAAGAGAGAAAGCTGCTCAAACCTGACTTAAACACTCATCTGTTCCATCAGGTGCATGGCCCCAGGTACTGACTGGCAAAGGCACTTTACTTAAACTCTCTTAAACTTAAGTTAGTCTATAACTTAAAGGTTATAGAAGCTTCACCTGAAGGCACTTGTCCTGTACCACTTGGTCCCTGACAGCTGCCTGGTAGTGCTGTCAGTCACTAGGAGAGGGGTTTTACCTTAGTTTCAGCCTTGAAAAACTAGAGGGAAAATGTATTAGTCCAGGCCCCGTATCTGATTACTGAAAATTATATTACAAACATAAACAGTTCTACTTGCTTTCCCAGAGGATTCTTGTGTGTGTGTGCATGGATGAATGCCCCTTACACTTCTGGCACACACAAACACATTTCTCTCCAGCTTTGTATTCCATTGTGGGTCTCTCAGAGCAAGTCCACAAGTCAAGTTTCACACTGAGCCCCTTTTGAGCACATTTTTCCCTTGCCACCTCTCTAGGCTGGTTGGGCACAATGGATTGCAAGCTCACCCCTACAAACTGTGTTTCACTGAGTTCCCCAGAACAGTACAGAAGCTAACCAGGGAAACTTCCACACAGGGGATTCCAACACACATCAAAGAGTAAAACCAACGTGGGGCTTCTTTGTCTCCATTGCCATTAAGACAATTTCAGGTCAAGAGGGAATTCTGTCAGAACCAAAGGAAAAAAAGAGCTGCAGTTTCCAAGACATCTTTCACTGCCTGAACAAAACAGGTCACTGAATGCACCTGCACTGTGCTGGCTGCTCTGGAGCATTAAAAGCTTTCACAGAGCTTCTATTTAAAACTTGGGCTTTGAGATTTCTCTCTCTCTGCCAGCTTTGTTTTGTCTCTCCAAGCAGCAGAGCTGCTCCAGGCAAAAGCTTTGCACAGCCCAAGGCACAACCCATGGATTTACATCAAAACTCTCCATCACTGAGGCCTTTGTGGACTTTCTGTCCTTCTGAATCAGATGGATCAATTTTACCCTCTTTTACTGGAAAAAACAACTTTGGGGTACCAGAAATGGCTCTGGGATGACTGGGAGTAGTGCAAAGAACTGAGGGAAATTCTCAGGGCACTGAAAGAGTTTGAGAAGGCAGCTCTCTTCCTGCACACTTCATTGCACAGGGAGACAACAAAGGTGCTGCCACAGACCAAAAGTCCAGACTTACAGAAACATTGCAAAATTTTGCCTGCAACTTACTGTTTCCAAATGACTCACTATAGAGGACTTCTCAGTTTACGTGTTTTTCTACTTTCATGTCATGAGACAGGAGTCAGGCCAAACCTGGGTGCTCCACCTTGTTGTACCACTGCTCTCACAGGCATCCCTCAGTGCCTGGAGCTGGGTCCAGAGGAAATACAACAAAACATTTATGATGATGTGCATTATAAACCCAAAAGGAGGTGGGAAAGGGAGCACAGGGAACCTGTCAGTGAGTGGCCAGACACACCTCAGCACACTCCCAAGGCTGCCCAATCTCTGCAAATCCAATTGTGTCATTCCACAGTGAAGGTGAACTCTGAGCAGGGATGTCAAGGGAGGCACCAAGGGGAGCTGCTTGGGATAAAACTCAAAATGTTTATTTGAGCTTATGGCTTGAGTTACAACATCCATCAGTGATTTCCAGCTCCAAGAGTTCATAACTTGGCTCTGCCTCTAATGCATCCATAATTCAAAAGCGATCCTCTCCCACCTCCCTGCTCTTGTTAGTGCAGAGTATCAGCAAAGAATTCGGGCAGTGCAACAGGAGGAAAATGCTTTTTGTTCAGCCAATTTGTGATGGTCGTTTGCAGTGACAAGAGGATGACTTCTTGGATGGGAACTAACACTTCTCTCCTGATTCCATGAACACTCTACCTTGGCAAAAGTGCTGGAAGATTAAACACGACTTGCATGGTGACACATTCAGCTCTCAGCTGTCAGCAGGTCAAGATTTGGAGATCTCTGACAATCAAGGAACAATCTTCTGTTCTGAGAACTTTCTCACCCTCTCTGGAGGAGGAGCATGAAACCTTATTCATCCCTGCGAGCCTCCTCCGGGAATAGATCCTAGCACTGAGCAGCTGTTCATTAGAGAAAGTCAATGCTGTTACTGCTGTTATTCTGCAGACAATAAAGGAGCAAATTACCCATTGCAAAGCACACACCTTCAAAAACATGAGCACTGTGTTTGCAGAGCATGTCATACTCCCACTCCCCAGCTCTCTCCCTTTTCTTGGATAACTACTCACAGACCTCCTGGACTGTTAGGGAAGAAGCTGACAGCAACTGTGGAGGAGAAAAACATCCTCCAGACCTGCCTTTCTCCTCCCTTTACACTGCCCTGGAAATTTATCTGTAATTTATTTCTACTTCAGAACAGGATAAAACTAGCATGAAGAATCTCTAGGCAAGCCTCTTGCCCAGTTGCATCCACACACTACAGAACATTTGCTTTGGGGGCAATATAAACAATGTCAGATCTCACACCTGATGATGTTCAGCAATAGGCGTTTCTTCTTTTTTAATTGTTCTCACCTGAAAATAGCAAGGCATAGCTTTGTAAACAGGAAAGCAAAAAGGACTGGCACAAGGGACTTTTCCTAAGTGACTAGAGAAGATGAGTGGTGCTCTTTTAACACCCTAAATCAGGCGTTCCCAAGAGTCCTAAGTCAAAAGCTGACTCCTCTTATCCCCAAATGCAAGCATGTATCCTTTCTGAAACTTACCATTTACTTCTTGGGGTTTTTCTCCTACCTTTGCTTTATCAGTGCCTGCAGCAGTGTGGATCCAAGTTCTGTTCTCCTGTCACTGACAGATGGGATGACTTTTGGTTACAAGACTACGGAACTCAATTCCCCAACATTAGTGCTCTCAGAACTCCTCCTCTGCAGCCTTTGATTCCCAAGCCTTGCAAGATTTTTTAGATGTGTGCATCAGCAGAAACCACAGCACGGACAGTGCTTTGCTACTGGGCCTGCAGAGGTTGTCCCAGTACAATGCTCACAGAAATGCACCTTTCCTTTCCCATCCCAGGCACCTGTGGAGTATCTGGGTCAGCACACGAGTCATCCAGGAAGGGAGGTTGAAAAGGAACTCTGCTTCCATTGCTCAGTGTATTGGAGTAAAGGTAATTTCTGCCCAATAATAAAAATGAGCTCAATAAATTGGTTTTGTGTTGTCTTTTTACCTCATGTCTTCCAAACATTTTTTAAGCAATGATGCATTTCTCCAAGCAAACAGAGAACTGAAAAGCTGAACAGGGAAGAATTTATCTCCCATGTTTTGGAATGGGGAGTCTCTCTTCCTCCTTACTAAGATGGTGCTGCAGCAGAGCAGCGACATATCCTGTCATCTTTAAAGCAGCGAAAAAGAAACACTGTAAGTGATTAAAACACAGAAGTTCAATCACTTTTTTTTGCTATTAAAAGACCTCCACACACAGCACTTGTATCTCAAACTATGATCCCAAAATCTCCAAGATTCCAAAGAAGTCAGCAAACAAATCCTAAAATATACGGTCCAGCCTATACGTCACAAAACCTGCTCCTCTGCTGTTTGCATAAAACAGCAAATTTAATATATTAAATACATTTCTCTGATTAAAAAAAAAGATGCAAAGAGATTAATTAGTTTGGATGAGGAGTGTCCATTTACTACCTGGATGCACTCCCTATACCACTACCTGCCACAGCTTCTGGGGTCTCTCCACAGAGTGTGGCAGGAAAAGCTGCTCTAGGACAGCTTTTCACTTGGCTTGAGAAACAGCATGTCCAACATTTTCCCCAGTTCCATGTCTGTGTCTGGAAGCCCTGGGAGCACATGTATCCCAGTCCAGACAGGCAAAGAGGCCATTACACAGTCCTCTTTCATTCCTCTCAACTTCTTTATACAGCTGAGAGATTTCAGCTCAGAAATTAAATCCTTTAATGTACTAGCTCAGCCACAAGCTGACACCCTGAACTCTCTGTAACCAGAAGTCCAGAAAGAGCGGCAGGTTTCCAGCAATTGCCTGGGATTTTTAGGGGGGCTCTTCCTCCACTCCCCAAACCCTTGATCCTTCAGGCTATGGAGTTTTGTACGTCCAGGGTACTTTTAGCTCTGCTGCAAAGCAGTTGGAGTGTGCTTTGCCCACCACTCCAGCTCCTGTAAAGCTGTCAACATTGGCTCTCTGTTTGCGTACACGCATTTGGAACTGCTCCTCATCACGCCAAAAGGGACGGGAGCCAGCCAGACTGCACGACGCATTCCTGCTCGCTTCCCCAGAGCGCTTGGAAGCGCCTCCATTTGCACCGCTCCCAGCCAGAGCCAGGCAAAATAAACAGGAGGGGCTGTGCCGGCAGCTGCGGCCAGGCGGCCCCACTGCACAGAGCTCTGAGAACAGGGGCTCTTCTGGCTTCTGCCACAGCCCAAAGGGTTGGACACCTCAGGCCTTCAGGCATCTCAATCCTCAGAAGCCTGAAGAGACATCACAGAGAGTTTCTGGGAGGCAGAAGCAGCAGCCCATGGAACTGGAATGTGGCAGAGGCAATAAGAAACCCCAGCTCAGGGCACACTGGATGCTGAGACCTAACAGAAGGACTGTGCTGGAGTAGCATTGATAGTGTCATCATTTTAGTTTGTAACTACTGACTAATAAGCCTGTCTTGGCACATTTTCACAGACTTTTGTGCAAACAAATTCCCGATAAAAAAGTCACTCTGTACAGAAGGAGTCGAGCCTCTAGATCAGGTGAGAGGCCAATAAGAAGTGAAAAAAGGAGCACAAATACCTCAGCGTCTCTGTGTGGAGAACTGCTGA
Source organism: Anthoscopus minutus (assembly GCA_013399455.1). NCBI lineage: Eukaryota > Metazoa > Chordata > Aves > Passeriformes > Paridae > Anthoscopus > Anthoscopus minutus. The sequence continues at coordinate 816,052 of VWYI01031724.1, forward strand.
GCAGCTTCCTTGCCCTAACCCTAAAACCCAGACAGCTTATGTTGCTCAAGCTGAGCCCTTAAAGCACTGCAAGCTCCAGCCATTTTCATGCAGCTGTCAAAACCAGGGACTAGAAAAACAAGGGCTACAAGATGCTGTTTTGTAAAGTCACCACTGCAACAGGTACATCCACAGTACACCAGGAATGTCCCACAGCCAACAACCAGTCAGGATGATGTCTCAGCTTCCCTACTGGACCAGGCTCTGGTCCAGTGGTTCAAGACAGTCTCCCATGGTCTCTGTTATTAACTCACTCTGCTGCTCTGGGCACATGTCTTTGGGACTCCATCTGCTTGTGGTTCATAACTCAGCCATTCACAGAAGTGAAGCAAAAGTAAAGCCACAGAACCTCAGAAGACCCTTAACAAAAGCCACAGTATCTGCAACATAAATATAAACACCCCTCAAATCAGTAAACATGAAATGGCCCTAGGGACATAAGCTTGCCAGCCTCTGGGATTCAGTGGGAACATCCTCGTGCCTTTTTACCCATCACAACACCAGCTCTTTTTGCCTTTATCCTAGGGCACCACACCATCTTCCAGGATGATACATGAAGAATCTCCAAGGGAAAAAAAAAAGCTTTAAGGCTTTTTTTTCTTTACCTCTTGCAGAGAAATGACACAGAGACATGGTCAACAGAAGACCACTCTAGCTCACAAGTCACCCTGAAACTCCTCGTTACTCACCTTGCCTCAGTGACTGAAGCCATTTCACTCCAGTCACTTCTTCCTTGCACTCTAAGGCTGATGTTTCCCAGGGGCTGACACCTACTTCATCAGATCAATTTGCAATTCAGATGTATTTGTAACATCAGATCCATTTGCAATTCAGACACATCCAGTGACAGCAGAGAGGGATAAGGCTGAAGGCCCTGGACCATGCAGACAGCACAACCTGCTTTTCCTTTGTGACCATGGCTCCTGCTCTGCCCCATTCCCTCTGCCACAGCTTCACTGTCCCAAGCTAAAAGAGGAACATTTTGGGAAGGGATCTTGCAGTGGGGTCTCCCTGATGCCAGGTACACAGAATGGTTCCCACAAGCGATGCTGCAAACACACAAAACGCTGGGAGCCCACAGTAACACAGTCTGGCAGCAAACCGAGACTGCCAACTTGGAAGGGAGAACTAAAAGCAGATGGATGCATCTGCATTCACTCAGGACAATGCAAATCTGTTTTTCTAGGAAAAATCCAGAAGAAAAGCTGGCTTTCCATGGGGAAAGATCATCACTGATATCCACGGATTCAGTCAAAGCCCTTTAGCTGGACACTTGCTGAGTGCCACAGAGAACCCTGATCTGAGGTTCTGCATTAAGACAGCGTTTGATAACATCACCAGCTCATCCTTATCCCATCCCTCCTCTCTCTTCCTGCCCCTCATTCTTGTCCACAATCCACTTGGCATTGCCACCTGGCTGCACCACAAACAGAGTTGGACAAGAACATCACTGATACTGAAGGCAAACTCCCAGCTGTGTTCTGAGCAATCCCTGCACCCAAGATATGCAAGGGCTCAGAGCAGCCTGGCTCTGCTCCTGAGTCAGCCTCCCCTGTGACCCAGGCCCACTCCTCCCATTCTTGCTCCTCAGCACCCCTGTAGGTACTGGTGAGTCTGGGAGACAGGGACATGCCTGTCCTATGTCAAAAGCAATGGGATCAGACACCACCATGACCTTTGCTATGCCTCCAGACACTTCCAACATCCTCCAGCTGCTGGATGCTGTCAGTGCTGGAGGGCACTGTCAGCTCTCAAACTTAGAGACCTGCTAAGGCACAGCTGCAACACCAGTGATTAATAATTAACTAGTGTCATCAGGAGCCCAACCACATCAACCTTCCTGTCCTGCAGCCCACTGCAAGCTGCTGACCTAATTATGGTCTCTATTTGTAGCTCCTTTTCAGCCTCCCCACACAGGCACAGCCTGTCCCATACCCTCCAGGATAGGCTAGGTGTGATCCCTGTAGTGCAGATGTGCTGATGCACCCACAGGACTGCACCACCACCAAGGGACTCTAAGAACTGAATGGAGCCTGCTGTTTAAACCCTGCTTCAGTCTGAGGCTTACCAAACACCAGCTTATTTCAGGAAGACTCAGAAGTGCAGCAGACCTGGATTAGTGAGAGATGTATGTGGAGAACACCAGAGGACCACAAACCATGCCTGAACCTAGACATCCCTTGTCTTCAGGAGCTGGAGGCAGAGTAGCACACGAGCCCAGCCACATCTGACAGCTCTAAACATCATGTACAGCTACCACTGCATGTGGATTAGACCAGTTTCCCCTTAGGACCTGGAAACAGTTCACCTATTCCCAGCTGTACATCCCTGGTTCTGCTCTATTATCCTTGACACCTCTGTTGCCACTTTGGTGCCATCCCCAGGCTTAGCTGTTGTGCTTAATGGGAGGTGAGGGCTCTGCATTTTGTATCAAACCCTCTGTCACTGCGGGCTGCTGGAGCTGTCAGGAGTGTGGCATATCATAGCCCCATGGAACTTCACAGACAGCTGAGCTGGAACTCCCCTTGGGCTCCCAGAGCAGGCTGCTGACACTGGAGTTACAAGAGGCTTTCCCTCGGCAGTGTGAGGGCTGTGATGAATCTTGGCCCTGTAAGAACCCCAGCCAGCAGAGCTGTGTGGTTGGATGGGTGCCTGACACATGTCTGCACCAGCCTTTCACAAGTTTCACCCAACATCTATGGGCTCGATCCTGTTCAACACGTGCTTGAAACCCACCAGCAGTGACAGGCTCAGTAAAGAGAGATGGAGTTAAAAGTTTACATCTTCTTAGGCAGAAGGTCACTTCTAGCTTTAAAGATCTATTTATTAAGCAAGAAATGTTGTGCACCTCCTCCTTGATCTTGCTATCCTCTGAATTCACACTTGCCATGGCCTGCTTAGCACCTTCTGCCACAGGCAGGAGCAACAACAGCATTTTACAAAATCTATCAGATACATTATGCCAACAGCTTCAGATACCTGCTCCCAGGAAACCAGAGCTGCGAAACACTCATAAACAGAGTCCTCATGGCTGAGCTTTTGGGATGCAAAGTAGACAGCAGTTCCCTGCTTAACTGCTAGTGAAGTTAGAGACCAGAGAGCAAAGAAAAATGGGATGCTGAAAGAAGAGAGGGAAAAGTGACAGTTTCGTGTCCAGCACAGGAAGCACAGGGACCAAGAACATGACAACTGCAGGCTGGAACTGGGATGTCTCCTTTTCCATAGGCGATGCATCACTTGCTGGTTATGCCAATAACTCACAGCAAAAGTGCAACTGTGTTATCCCACCCCACACTTTCTCCCCCTACACATTCCCACAACTCACGCTCCCAAAACAAACACAGCTGTGGATAGATCAGCCTCCACAACCATACAAGGCCTTGCTGCCCCTCCAATGGGTTCCTGCTGGAGGAAGACCATCCCAACCCAGGTAGGACCACCCCTCCACTCTGGTTAATGCTGCCCTTCACTGTCAATGGCAGCACACACAGGATCAACACCCAGCTGTGGTCAGGGAGGTCAGCCCAGAGCAGCACTGACCCAAACAAAGTTCCCTGACCCTTGGCTGCCCAGAACCTGCGCTGGAAGCCGCGAGGGGAGCAAAGCACGTGGCCAGGGCTCAGGCTGAGTGCCAAGCCAGCATCCAGCACGTCATTCGCACATGCAGGGAGTGAAAATCCACTTGTGCTAACAGCACGTCTGTTTCTGCGAGGTGGTGGCCAACTGCGAGTGTTGCTCACTTCATCACCACCTTCCCCTCCATCCCTAAAGCTCATCCCAGCCAAAAGCTGTATTTTCTTACAGCCCTTTGAAGCAGGAACCACCCCTGTCCCAAGCTCTGCGTTGGTACCTGCAAGTCACTGCAGCATGAACACCAAAAGAACAAAAATCCTGAAGGTTCCTCAGCTGCCTCCAAGCCCTGTCCCTGTTATTACATTCATACAAATATTTGGCTGAAAAATCCATTTCCTGGGACACTGCTGCAGCAAGCTGCTACAACTGTCAGTGTAAATGATGTTCTGCCAACGGCAATCTCGCAGTGTCATCTCTAATAACACGGCACTAAATCCCAGCTCGCGGGGGATGTGCTCAGCTGCTGGGAGACCCCTCCGTGGCTCGCTCAGCCCAGACCTCCACCCAGCACCCTGCTCTATTCTCCAATTCCTGCAGTATTGCAGCACAGGGAGATTCTGATTTTTGCCAGCCTGGTTTGAGGCAAAGGTTTTTCCCACATGTTACAGTAGACATGACCACCACACACACAGAGGCCAGGAACAGGGTCCAGAGGGCACGATGAGGGGAAATCACACACCCAGATACATGCTCACACCTCTCTCTGTATGTGCCCCTAGATGCCCTCCAGCACCAAATGACCATAATCACTCTCCAGACTGACCCATCCCTATCAAAAGGGCATCTCCAAGGCTATTTATTACCTTATCCCTATTCCCAGGAATTTAAACATTGAAGAACTGATTCTCCACTGTAGTCCAACAAGAAAGAGGGAGGGAGAGAAGGCAGGAGTCCTGGCTCCCAGGACTGTGCTTTGGCAATCCTTCTGAAATAACCAATAAATATGAAAAGACACAAACACTGAGATCTACACAGAGGAGCTCTGGAGTCAGGATCTCAAACTTGTTTCTCCCACTCCAGTGGGAGAAAACTATTCTGCTCTAAAACTGCCAAAATTTTCAACTTTCTTTAGGTCACTTGGGGGACACCACACTGCTTACACATACTCAAAGAGATTAAAAAATAAGGAGCAATGATAATTTTTTCAAGATTCCCAATACTTTGCAACTAAAACTGATAGGATGAATTGCAGGGAAGTGAAATTTGGGTTAGCTGGGGAGAAGAGAGATCCCAGCATTCATTCAATGGGGAAGATGTAATGTCATGAACCTGGGAACACGACCAGGACACACAAGGAATTAGTTCTTTATTTACAAGTTCAGAGCAGGGCTCCAGAGGCTGCTTCCAGAAAAAGGAGCTACAAGAAACAAGATACAGCTGACCCCAAGGAAAGGCAGCATGCACAGCTGGAGCCTGGGAAAGCATCCCACAGCCAGCTCCTAACGCCCTTTCTGGCAGAGAGAGCCACAGTGTTCATTCATCACCTGTCCAGGTGAGGGGTGAAGGGACAGAGCTGCCAGATGTTTGGCACTCCATCCGCTGGGGAGCAGTGGAGATCCAAGAGGAAAATCCAAGCTACCCCCGCTTCAGGAGCAGGCTCTGTTTCAGGGCTGCATGACTGCATCCCGCTGTCCAGTCTGCTCTCTTCCAGCTCCAAATGCCACTTCCCCAGGGAAGGTCTGGAAATTTGCACCATGAAGTCTGCACAGCCGAAACATCTGCAGTCGCACCGCTCCCTGCCCTGCCTGGGGACAGCCAGCATGTGCTCAACCACAGACACACAGCACAGCCCCAACTCCCCCCAGGATGGGGAAGTCACACTAACCAGGGAAACAACACTTTTGGGGTTTTTAGGCTGGGCAGATATGACAGAAATGGGTCATGGTAATTGCTGTTTTTACTGGGAAAAGGCCTTTAATAAGGGAGATGGAACAATTCCCAGCCATCGTATAAGGAACAGGGAGGGAGGGGGGAGGAACAGGACAACTGGATAGAAGAGCTATAGGGAAACAGATTCTTTTGCTATGCACAGCCCGTTCAAATCCAGCCCTGTCTGGAAGGCAGAGGCATGAACACAAAAAGTTCCCAGGCCTGATCCTTGGAAGCATTTGCATTATCACCAGCAAGACCCCAAAATCTGCCAGGAGCACAGCCTCCAGTATCATAACACAGCACTGCCAGGGCTGCCAGTGGGACAGCAGGTAAGGAGACACGAGGTCCAACTGCACAAACCTTTTCCAGGGGCCCTGGCAGTGCAGTGGGGCTGAAAGGCTGGACTGTCACCTTATCTTGGCACAAAATATTCCCTAGCCAGGAGCAGAGAGGGAAGAAGCAGTTTAGTTGCTCCTGTGTGCAGACACACAGGAGTTTGACGCCTGAAATTTCCAAAATAAGCAACACTAAATAGTTGTATTTTAGTCTATTGTTCCTTTGTTATCTGTTTTTCAGTTTATTTTGGTTTTTTTTCCTAGAAATCTTTGTTTTGGTTTAGTTTGGTTTTATTTTTCACAATCAGGACAGGATTTCTGCCTGACCAGCTCACTCCAACTATTATCAGCTGCTTCTAAACAGGGAGGAAAAGACTCCTCAAGCCAGTCCAGGCATCCAAAAATGTGCTCTGATGGTGAAGTGCTGAAACAAAAAAGGATCAATACCATGCCAGTCACTCATGGAGGAGTTTACAGCCTGCACAGGTCACTGCAGTTTCCCATCTGTCTCAGAGATACTTCTCCCCAATTATAAAAAACCCCAGAGATTTAACAGGCATGTTTTTCATCACTATCAGCTCAATCTGGTGAAAAACTCAACCTCACATATTTGTTTTAGCAGCCAGCGGGTGGTGTGGTGCTGCAGAAGAGAAATTTGGGTGAGAACTCCAGGCAGAAATCTGCTCAGGCCGGCTGGTGCTCCAGAAGGAACGTTTCCCATTTAACCTCTTCCACTGCCTCCATTTGCAAAGCAGATTAAACATTGCAGAGCTACAAGATGCAATTATGCAGAATGAGTTATGATGCCAAGGACATCAAATTCACCTTTGCAGCTTGATCGATATTAGTTATCAATAGCACACCAGAGCCAACACAGGAGGTGTCTCTGGAGTGTGGAACTGCCCATAGGAAGCACTCCCCTCAGCTCCATGCTTCATTAAACACGCAGAGGATCTGGCAGGGGCTGGCAATTAGATACAGAGCATTCAACCGCTCACGAATTCTCTGCAGATTCCACCCAGATTACCTCCACGACACAATCCATTGATCAGAGGTGTGTTCTCAGGCTCCACAGTTAATTACACTCCCTGCTGATGGATGAACAGCAAAGCCATTGCTGGGAAAATACACTGGGAGCAGAATGCCAAGCAACGCAATCCTAAACAAAGACGAAAGGGGCTGGGAAGGATTTCAGAGCTTTCAAGGTTAAAGCTGCCTGCAAGACACACCAGGGTCAGCACTAAAAGGAGACAGACATGGCAGGGGACACTGTCCCATGAGGAGGGACAGCTCAGCCAGACTCCCAGCCCTGGTAAATTTGTCCACTTGCAGAACAGGGATAATACAAAGCTGGGGAGGCAGCCAGGCGTGCTGGGAAGGATGCTGGAGACCTCCACTGCATTCATGCTCTCAGCTATGTCCTCATGTCCAGACTTGCCCACTGCACCTTGATTCACAAAGGAAAATGCACTCAGAGGCTGAGGCCCAGATTGGGAGGTGAAGGACAGCTCACACCCAAAGCCTTGCTGCAAAGGTCTGTATTACCAAGACAAATCCCAGCTGGGACTGTTCCCAAATACTACCCAAAGTCTCTGGATCTCAGCAGAGCACCAGCAATATGGACACAGAACACAAGTTGGATGTCACTGTGCTCAGCCTCCTCTGGACTGCCCTGGGCAACCTGGGTAGACACAGTCCTGCCAGCTACTCCAGCCTCCAACTATTTCTCTGGCTTGCTTGAGAATCACCTTTGCCAGCCCTTGCTTCTCTTGCCATCCAAGGCCACTACAGAGAACATCACGAATAAAGCTGCCCTCCTCAGGGAGCAAACAGGCTGCCTCATCCCTTCTAATCACCCCAGACCACAAAGGACTCCTCCCAACACAGTCTCTTTATCCCATCACAGCAAAGAGAAACCTTTCATGAAATGCACTCTTTGCAAGTTTTAACCAAAGCTGGCCATGTGCAGAGCCACAGCAGAAGGGGAGATAGTCACTGGTACTTGGGCCCAGCTCCCCCACCACACACAATGATTACCTGGCAGACCTGTGGCCAGCCCATGAGGCTGCTGGCAGCACCTCACCTTTCACCACGCTGAGGGTGGCATCGTTGCTGTAGCGCTTTCGGGCAGCATTGGTTGCCACGCAGTGGTAAATCCCGGCATCGCTCTCCTTCACATCCACAATTTGGAGGACACCATTGGGAAGAGTTATAAACCTGAATAACCAAAAGGAAGAGTGTGAGACAGGCTATGCCTTACCCCACATATTCATCACCCCAAAGCCCTTTCACCCCTTCCTTTTCTCTGGAAAATCTCTCATGCGCAGGTCCTGGTAATGACAGCAGAACAGGATCAGGTAATCTCTGAGCAACCCAATCCATGGTCCCCAAAAAGCAGCAGGTACAGACCTGTCCATCACCTCAGAGTCTTCCAAATGCGAAAGCTGCTTTTGGGAGATCAGACTAACAGGACTTTGCTGACACAAACCAATTCCATATACTCACACTTCTCCATACACATTTGGGCTCAAACTCGAGCACACGCTACAGCCATTTTCAGCACTTGCATTTTATAAAGGTTTGGTTGCCAGACAGAAAACACACTGCAAAGAAGTCTGAACATCATCTTTTTCTTGCTCCATTTAAAGTAAATGAAAAGGGACCAAATGATACACAGCTGCACCTCCACGGGCCAAAGCAGCCACAACACAGCCACCTGAACCTGTGCCACTTCTGGGTTGTAGTGATTTCTTTCCTTCTTCCACAAGTTTCTGGCTTTCACAAGGTGACCAGCTCACACCTGGGCATTCAGTATCCCCTGATTTGCCCATGGGATGCTACTGGGAAACACTTCCACAGAGTGAAATGGCTACACTGCTCACAACATGAACACAATCCTTGCTGCATTACACTGAACAAAGCAGATGATTAGCAATTAGCATAGAAGTAGGAGCAGGCTGTCAGCATCTCCATTTTCTGCCTGGATTCCTAGATGGCAGCCTCTTTATTCTTGAATGCAAGGCGCAAAGCCTACGTGATCCTTTTTAATTATATATGAGATCCATTTTTAATTGCAAGTCTCTATAAACAGAGCTGCCGAGGTTTGACAGGCAGCTCTGGGTTATCAGTCTTCATTATGAAGAGGACACATTCAAAGGCAATTGCTAAGGGGAGGGCTAGCAGCTATTCCACAGGAACAGCACGAAGACAAGTTATAACCATGGACATCAGTCCTGCCATCCACAAAGATCACAGCATGTCAAACTGTGGTTCTCCAGATGCTGAGACAACTGGAGTGTCATGAGTGAGAATCATGGAGCCAGGAAGATCTTAACAGGTCACTCAGCCTGTGTTCAAGCCATGGTCACCAACAGCATGCCTGCTCCTGCAGACATTTATCCTAAATTTGCACTCATGGAAACAATTCCCTGACCCTAAGCAGTCTGTTCCAGAGACAAATATCCATGCCATGAATCTTATATTGATCCTGGACCTCAGCTACTGCAGTTGAGCTCATCATGTCTTGTCCTCTTCACAGCTGATGAAGACAGAAGAGCTGCTAGAGCTCCTCCAGTGACCATTCTGTCTCACCTGGAACAACCCTAGAGCCTGATTCATGGACATGGACTGGCTGAAGCTTCCCACGTACACAAATGCAATGTAAGGCATCTTCCTGCTACTTATAAAGATACTTTGCTCAGGATCAAGCTCCCAAAGACCTCAAAGGAGGTGATACCCCGAAGTCTTCATCAGAATGCCTCATCAGGACTCAGGAGAAATATGACAAATATTTGCATCCTTTCAGCTCCATGGAGGGAAAGCCTCCCACTGCGATAATATTTATTTTTGTCACGCATCTGCTATTTGAGTCTGTAATTAATATCAACATATTTCAAACACCAGACAAGGCATCTCCCAGCCACAAAAAGACACTTCAGCGATGTATCACAGATTCACTGAGGCTGGGACAGACCTCTGGTCTTCAGCCTTTCTTCTCTCAGAGCAGGGCCATTACACCAGAGTGTTCAGGACCTAGCTTTTCTTGAGGGCACAAACCACAGTGTGTCTCTAAAGAGAGCAGGAGGTGGAAACAAGGAGGTGGAATGGAGAGATTTCATCAAAAGAGCTCAAGACAGTCCCTTCAGCACCAGCGGTAGAGATCTACTCAGTGCAGTACATCCTGTTGGGAAAATATGGCAGCAGTGAGGATCACTGTGCTGGGGAAGCAAGGAGGGAAGAAAAGCAGAATTTCTCTATCCACCACTTCTCCCAGCTGCTCACAAAGCCTCTAGCTCTTCAGGGTCCCAGCAGCCCTGAACCAGAAGCCTTCAGGCAGCCTGCAAAGGCATTTGCTCCTTCCCCAGGCTCCCTGCAAGGAAATTTGCCTGATGACTCAGAGCAGACAGTTGTCAGAGCTTCTCTTCCACACAAAGGGCAAATCTTTTTGTCTGCTCACCTTCACCAAGGATTAAGCAGGAAACAAAAACTAAAGGACAGACAGATAAAGGCCCTGGAAGCAACAGAAATGCTGGAATCTTGGCAGTCCCGGGAGTTTTGTTGTTGAGATCTGCAGTGTCAGGATCTCAGAGAAGTTTGCCCCAACAAGGGCAAAAGCCAAGCACCCACCTAGATTACACCAAAGGACAGCATACTCAGAGCAGGGCCAACTACCACAGCCCCAAAGGCAGAAAGAATAACAGGGCACATCCACAGAGCTCTTCCCCTCCCTGACAGCAGTGAGGGGCTCAGGGCTGCTCACCAGGGCAGTGCTCAAGAACTGAAATCAAGTGCCACTGCTTCGTGTCTAAACCCTGCAATGCTACAGCTCAAAGAATATCCTAGGATTAACAGACCAATTCCCTTTCTTACTTTCTCCCCAGTAAATTGCCAGTACACCTTCCCTTTAACCTTTTGAAGGTGCCTAGGACAGCCCAAAGCAGCAGTCCTGAGCACAGTGAGGAACCAGCAGCTCTGTTGTAGACTCAGTTTGGAAGCCCTTTTGCTCACAGCTCCAGAGTCCTGTACGTGAACACGAGCCACATCAAGGCATTCCTGACACAGCACAGAAATAAACTCTACACACAGATAAAACCCTCACTTAGCCAAAATGTGGAAAAATATACTGTGATTCCAGAGCATGTGGTCTGTAGGTCATGGATTTGCTGTGCAGACCTCCAAAGACCTCCAGTTCCCAGCAAGTGCTCATCTTGGCTCTAGAGAAAATAAACAGCAATTTGGAGCTTGATGTGAAACCCAGCCAGCACCTAAACCTGAGATTACGCCAAGAGATGTTGCACACACTCCAAAGCAACTGCAAGTTAGAGAAATCCTGTGAACCACCTTTCAGCAGCTGCTGCAGATTTAAGATTGTGTTTATTCAACGTACTTCAGAGCCAGAACTGCAAAATAATCTGTGCCCTACATATGGAATTTAGATTTTTGTCCTGCAGAGGAACAGAAAAGGTATTCCAAAAACACCAAGCAGCACTTTGGTACCCTTTAGGTTGTTTAAGTACTTTTTTAAGCTCAGCTTTCACTACCTTTGAGGTGTCACCATGCTAGAACCTGCATCCAGGGGCAAACGCTGAAAAGAATGCCCAAAGGTAAGAACAACAAAGAAAAGCAGAGGGGGAAGAGCAAAAAAGAAGGGAAAAGAGAGCAGGAAAAAGGAAGAAAAGAGGGAGGGGAAAGGAAAAGCAAGAAAAGGGAAAAGCAATGTGAGTTTAACATTCTATCCGTCTTAAATCTCAAACACTGATGTAGTAGCACTACTCCAGGGATGTATCTCCAGTCTCTGAGCCTGATTTTGCACGCCCTCCCAGCTCTCCTATTCTGGAATATAAAATCATCACCCTGACACCTGCCCAGTCAAAGGGCTCCATTTTCACAGGCTCATCTGAAGTGTGTACAGGAGGGAGCCTACAGTAATCAGGCCAGCCTGAGATCCCATCCTTAGGCATGATGCAGGGAGGGTAACACAGAGCTCTGGTTGGCAGCCAACATTTCCTGGAATTCACTTAATTCCTTCGAAAGCCGGTTATATTAAATCCAATAACAACTAGACAACAACAAAAAAGCAAATCCTTCTGAAAAAGCGTATTAGCTAGAACATGATTTAAAAAGCAAGATCTGCAGACAGAGATTATGGCTGGCTTTTACAAGGAAAACAATTTTCAGGCTGCCTGTGATGAAAGCAATCTCTGAGCAAGTAATTTCGCAATATCCATCGAGCTGTCTCATTAAAAAGCCATTGTATCTATGACACACTTCTCCCTGCAATCCTTTTTTTGGGGGGGGGGTTTACCTTCCTATTAATTTTCTTCTCACTATAAAACAACAGCCTCCTATGAACTTTTAGATGCCACACTCTAGACTCAAGGATATAAGTTCTTACAGAAACAGTCACTGCTGCAAAAATATTTCTAAACTTCCCCCACCCAACAATCCCCTCTTTTTTTTCTCTTCTTGGATTAACTTCCCCAGGAGGGAAACAGTTCCTTCTGAAGAACAGAAAAGGAGTTTTCAAGAACTAAAGGACAATTCAAGTCACTGATCCGCTGCAGAAGTGATGTCTGTAGACCAACAGACAGCTAATGGCTTTTCCCCTCCTCTGTAACTGACTTTTATTAAGGAAAAAGTATCATGCTGCAGGACTCTCCTCTTTTCTCCAGAAAAGAGCATCTTTTCCTAGATGATGTCTAAATATGGGAGTAAGACAAAGAGAAAGGCCTCCCATTAAAACCACAACCAAAATCAAAGAAAATCCACATCATGGAGTTCAGCTGGGAATGCCCAGGTCAATAGACCTCACCCCACGCCTCAATCCCTCAAAAAATTCCATGTCAGTTCACACAAGAGGACAAGCCAAAGCAGTCCATGCCTTGCCATGCCCCATCCTAGGCACACACAAGCCTTTGCAGGGAGCACGTTCTATGCTGTAAAAACTAGCACAATATCAAGGGTTGTTTTTCCTTTGTGGTTTGAATATTTGGGGGAAAGTTCATTTTATTTAGGTGTTTATGGACCTTTTTTGTCAGCCCCTTGAATACCTCCTCTTATATCACTTTGTTACCAGGTCCAACCCTGGTCTATCACCTCTCTCATCATTCTACCATTTTACAGAATAATTTCCATATCCTAAATGGTCAGGTTTTGCTATGCTCTTTTTCAAGTTAACCTGAGAAAGCAATCAGGGTGTCACCTGGGTTCAGCTGGAACAGCTTCATGGTCCTTCTCCCAGGTGATGACAGGGGAGGGCAGCCCCTCGATGCGGCACTCAAACCGGGCCATGCCATTTTCTTCCACTGTCTGCGACTCCGGCTGCTGCAAAAAGCGTGATAATGCTGGGGAAAGAAAAAGGGAAGGAAAGTTAATAACTCAGTGTTTCTGCTGTGAAATGCAAACCTGTCATGATGTATGAGCTAAGAGAAAGGCTCTTCTCTCCTGAAGATAGCCTGAAATGTAATTCCTCCCTTCCCTGTGCTCCTACAGACCCTCAGCAACCCTAACAACAGTAACTGAAAGGTTTCAATGTGTAAATTTGCTTCTTGCCTCATTTTCTTCCTTAAGGCAACAGTGTGAGAGAAATACAGGCAATTTGGCTGTTTCAGTAGTTACGTTCCTGAATTGCTTCCTTGTCTGTTCACCTGCTCCATTTGGGAAGGGCACAGAATGAGAAAGAGAGGGGAAATGCCACAAGCTCCGAGATGAAGGTTTCCCCCTTGCCTTGTAGCATTCCTGCAACCACAGGAAATTAAAACAAGGCAAGAGGAAAAACAAGCCAGATGTCAAGTTACACAAAACAACTGCCCACAGGCTGGAGACCAGAGGCAAAGTCCATAAGGGTTTTAATCCTCCCTCTCCTACCTGCAAAATCTAACTTCATCCTATGAAGTAGATAGGAGGCAGCCAAGGGGATCCAGCCACCCTGCTAAGAGGACAAGGGATTTCATACATGCCAGGACACTTATTTGATTTCTAAGGCTCACCTCTCTATGTCTTTCCATAGTAAAGAGGCTGAACTGCTTTGGAGACAAAGTACTAAGGTTTGGAACTGCTCTTGGACCACAATCCATAGAAGCCTCATCTCCCAATCCTTCCATGCACACAGCAAAACCTTGCAGCAGAAATCCTCCCCCAGGCCTGTAAGCATCTGTCCTACTAGCAGCATAACCTGAAGGCATCTCAGTCACAGGTGAATGAATATTCATGCAGGCTTCTGGATGAGGGCAGAAAGCCTGTGTTCCTCTCCACCAAAAGTAGTGGCTTCTGCTTTATCATCTCTGTTAAACTGTCTTTGCTGTGAAACCCATCCTGCCAGAAAATCCATCCAACAATGCTCTAACACAAGAGCCAGAAACCCCAATTGTGGAACAATAAACATAACTTTCAGCCAAAAAACACACTTGAATGCTGGGCCAAGCACAGCACTGTGCTCAGAAGGACCCCAAGTGACCTCCTGGCCCTCCAACACAATTATGTGCTTGTCCCACCACTGCTTTCCAAGAACACCCATCATTGCTTTGGATTTTGCAGAGCTCCAAACTTGAAGTTTTTCTTTGCATCTCTCACACACACAAACATCCATGCACACACATACATGCCTTATTGTAGTGTGAGCTTGAGAAAGTATGTACAGTTTGGAAAATGAAATGCTTTTGCATGACCCATTTTAACCTCGGCATATTCTCAGCTGTCATTAGTGTTTTTCTTTAATTTAAATAGTTATCACATGTTTCAAGCAACTCATTGCTCTCCGCAGCAGCTACAGACCAAATTCTCCCACCAGCTGTCCGCCACATTTAGATTTTCAATCCAATATAAGTGGAATGAAAAATGTTTTCCTGGAAAAATTTGAAAAGTAGATTAATATGTAAAACCTTAATTCAGCCAACTGCTTTAGTATTCTCAAATATACACTGCAGACCACTTTACCACAGAGTAATTTCTACAAATTACTAAACCTTTTAAGCTCATATTAATAAAACTTGCTGAATCCAAGAGTTTAAAGAAAACCCATCAAATGCCAGTGCATGTTCAGGATGGCACCACCAAAACAACCTTCTCCTGACAGCAGATACCCTTAATCCTCTTTCCCATTATTCTTTTCTCATCCTACAGGTGTTCATGAGAATATTTTCGCAAGCTCTGGAGGGTCATGTACCCAAGGAAGATTATGATGGGAGGCAAGAATCCTTCTAAAAAATGAAATCTGCTGGCATTTCTGTTTCCTCCACTTCGTGCAGGGTCACCTGTCTCTCTGCTATTCATTATTAAGTGGCTTCACCTTGATGTACAAAAGGTGACAGAGTCTCCTGGGCTCCCTGGGTTACCAGGCAATAACCTGTCCTGGTTACTCCTGGCTATCACCTGCCAGACCTTGTCCTGCAAGCTTGAAATTCCCAGCTGAGAACCAAATCCTGCCCTTCAGCTCCACCTGCCCACTGTGCAGGAATGGCTCTTCAAAAGCCCAGAAAAACACCCCTGACAGAGCCTCATTAGGATGTGGAGGAGCATGACCAAACAGGGACCCTGATTAGCAAGCACAGCGTCCCTCCTGCTCGGAGCAGCACACAGGAACAGCCACGCTTCCCAAGGGGAGTCACAGCTCCTGACAAAGCCACGACAGGCTGAGATCTCCATGGGTGCTGGGGGTTCAACCCCAGCAAACTGGTTTGTCTGCTAGTGCTGTCTCAGAACTCTTGGGGTAGGCTTCAGAGGCTGAGCAGCTCAATCATATTCCTTTCACAGAATGAGGTTAGGGATAGTGGGGAATAGGGATGGGCTGGAAAAAAATACCTCTGCAAACTCTGAAAGAAGCAGCCTGCAGCCTCTCCTCCATGAAGGAGAGGACATGGAACTTGAACTGGGATCTTTGGAGCACAGAAAGTAACAAATCAAGGCAAGAGAAGTGAAAAAGTTCCTTTGATGCAGAACTGAACAAGACCCCTAGATGTCAGCCCTGAAAGGGTTGGGCACAGACTTGCTGGCTGGACTCATCACTGCTCCACAAGCATTTGCACCAGCCTGAGGCCAACACCACAGCATGCTGTGATCCCTTGTGCTCCTTCTGGTACTCCCCAGGAGTACCAGGGTGGAATGGATGAGGCAGGACATGTACAGCACCCCTAGTACGACTCAGAGCTGTGCTGCAAATAGCTGGTGCTGGCAGGAAAAAGAATCAGGCAAGGGAGGACAGGGCTGGACAGCAGGTCCTGCCACTTGGACACGCTGCACGGACGTGCGTGCAGGTCACAGCAAGCGCAGGACAGGCTCCAACACACTGCTCACCCTGGGGCCACAGGATCCTTGGAGGGGCTGTTCTCCCAAACACATTCTGGGCTCCTGCAGAAGCGCTGCAAAGTGAGAGGTTTTTCCGCAAGGAGGCAGTGAAAGGAGACGTTTGAGGGGAAAAGGAAAACAAAGACAACACATACTCAACATTATTTTCAAGTCCTCAGCTAAGGTTTAGTTTGCAAAGGCATCCTGAGCCACAAAACACCTCCCAGCCCTGTTGCACTGATTATCCTGAACACTTTAATAGGCCACTCAGTAAAAATTACCCACTGCAGGTGAGAAGGTGAAGAACATTACAGCAAATTGCCCTCTTCAACAGCTAAGGCAGCAGGCTCTGCACCCCCAGGAGTGGGGGACAGGCAGCTCCCTCTCTGCTGACATGTTAAACCCAGCTGGAGCCAAGCCGTGTGTGCCAAGGCTTTTAGCCCTGAGCCCAGAGGTGACTGCAGGCTGCTGAAACACAGCACCCTCCCCCTCTCCCAGCAGCGTGATCCGTGCAGGAGGCTGTGGGCTTGGAAAGGCTGCCAGCCAGCAACACTACACCCCAGGCAGAAAATGCAGTCTATGCAAGGAATTCAGCCTTCTGAAAGGGGCTCGCTGCTCTCTCCCAAAGCGCTTTGCCCCTAGACTCTCCACGTGCTCGTCCTCTTTGTACCTTCTACAATTATTAGGAGGTATTTCCAATGTGGGGGCAACATCAGCCCTCACTGAGATCACATACACCATCCAGGCCACCCTTCTCTGAACAACTCATCTCTGAACAGGCTGGAGGTAGAAGGGGAACATGCAAAGAAAGTTGTGGGAGCAATTTGCCACAGCCCCCCAGCACGGCGCAGGCACAGCCAGCACAGCCCTCGTCTGCAGAGCCATATGGCAGCACAGGATTGTTCCTGCTCTCCACAGGAGCCAGCTACCCACCTACCCAAAACAGTCATGCATGGTCCAGAGCCTGTGTATTCATCTGCAGGAAGTTCTTCTGCTCAGCATGGCCCTGCCTATAGTCCCTGGCCTTTATTCAACTATCCCCCTAATTCACAAAATAAATAGGATAAAATCTGCAAAATAAATCCTTAAAGTAAGAACGAATCCTAGTCTGCTGTTCCTCAAATCCCAGACACGCAGGGCACCACAGAGAAGACGCATTGTCCGTGTAGAGAGAGGATGATGAGAGATTCTGTGTTGATTCCTGCTGTGACCTGTCGTTCCAGGTGCAGGAACACTCTAAACCTCTCCCGTGCTCCCTGCCAGCAGCCACGTGACACTGGCCCATTCCCTCTAGGCACAGAAAACGTCTTCATCTGACAGTCACAATTACTGTAATTTTCTACAACATCCCTTGCACAAAATGTTTAAGCGAAATAAAAAGCTTTAACAAATCTTCATCAATGTAGTTATTAACAGATCGAAAGCTACACCTTCCCACAACTACAATAACACCCCCAGTATTTCCATGTGGTTGCACGTGGGGCTCAGGAAAACCTGCAAACCCAATTATCAGCCTGAGCAGCTGCTCATTTAACAGGCACCCTAACACATGAGCCCTCACAGCCCTGCTCCTCACCATTGCTATGGCCACCACTGACACAAGGTGTGGATGGGGACCATGGCATGGGTCCTTTGGTAGCACACAGGGTGCCAGGGAACACTGGGCAGTGAGCCATATGCTTATCCAGCAAAATGCCAACAAGCTGAACTCCTGGACCACAGTGGAATGATGGAAGTCATCACACTGTCACAGCCTTCACATACCATTGAACCTCCACCACTCTAACCTGACTGCTGGCCTGAAAGGCCTCCTCCAGCCTCTGGGCTCACTGGTGCCTGGAGCATCCCCTCCCTCCACGGGGACACTGGCAGCCCTTACAGAGGTGCCAGAGCTGCTCTTGGGGCTGTCAGGGGAAGAAGTGGACTTACACAAACCTGACACACAGCAGATGACACCAACAGCACCAAACCAGTCCTGAGCAAGGCACAAACACGCTCTGAATACCCAATGCTCCTACTTGCTACTGTAAGACTCAGAGGCACAGAGAGCCCCACAGCCCTGCATGCCAGGGAAGAAAACAACCTGCAGATCAGAAGGACAAGCTCATGGCAGGAATAACACATCCCACCTGCTGAACAGGTTTTCTTCTACTGCCCCATCCTGATTAGCAGTCCCCAAGGCAATCAGCACAGAGAATAAGTCCATCCACTCTATCCAGCTTTGGACAGACTGTGTTCAGTGGCAGGGGAAAAAATGAAAAAGCCTTTATGATCCTCACTTGCTCCAGCTGAATGCTAATGGAACAAGTGCTTTTGCCCAACCCTCGGTACAAATCAAAGCGAGAGATGCATTTCATTAATCAATTCTCTCGCTGCTCCCTGCTCAGCAATGGATATGTTATGTCAGGTGCATGTGTGGGCCATGGAAGCAGCATTTTCCCTGTGCAGATGGTAAAAAAAGGAGTCATATGAGTACACACAAGGAAAGAGTTCACCTAAAATTTCCCATTTCTGGGAGAAACACAGAAGGTGATGGAGAGAGGCATCACCCATGTATGCTCCTCTGGAAAAGTTCAGGAGGAGAGAAGGGCAATTTAAGTTAGCCTCCCCATTTTGAGATGTCTCCACTGTTCTAACTCGTAAGACACCAAACAACAAACCCAGAACCATAAAAGAGACACAGCCCATTGGCACTGGGCAAGAGACACAGCACACACTTTAACATAAGTCACCCCTAAAAGGGAATAAATATATCCTAACTAAGGCTGCCTGGGACTGAGGCAGGAGCAGCTAAACAAATCCAGCTGGACTAATGACAGCTTTTCTACTCCAGGACTTCCACCTCCTCCCAAATAACACCTGTGTGCAGGATCCCTGACTGCATGCTGGACATTTTCTGAGTGGAAAAGGAGGACATATTGCAAAGGTCAAAGATTTTTCCCCTCATCTGGCGAAGTTTCACCAGCAGTTCTGGTTTCTACAGCACAGTGCTCACAGACTGAAACACTCACTTGGCCAAACCTGGATGGCAGCCCTGTCTGGGGTGCCAGAGCCTAAAAACATCCCAGTGTAAATAAAGGGGGTGTCAGGACATTCTCTCTGCACCTTCACCCCCCACAACTCCCATGGTGCACTGTGCAGCTGTTTTCAGCAACATTTACAAAAGTCACTGTACTAGAGAGAAGTGTTGCTATATTTGCATTATTTTCTAGCCTCACCTATTTGGCAGGCCAAGGAATAATTTATTTGCACTCACTTAAAATAGCCCCAGGAGCCAAGCCTGAACACAAAGGAATTTTATTCTTGAACTCTGTGCAGAGATTCAGCAGTTCAGATCTTGGAGTGTCCTTCTCAATCCAAACAAAAACTGCCCTGAAGATCCACTTCTTTCATCTCTTCCATACAAAGAGATAGTCACTTCACAAGCTGCCACAGCAGACATCCCCCGACAGCCACCTCTCCAAGCACAGGGTGCTGCACGCAGCGCTCTGAAGTTCTCTGCAAAAACAAGCACTGCCTTTTGGAGAGAGGAGGGTCCTGGCTCTAATCCAAGCTGATGGCACTTACCTGGGAGAGTCACACAGGATGTTAACAGTGGGATAACAGGAAGACACCACTGCTTATTTGTGGACTATCCCCAATCCCACCTATACATCATTGTTATGAACTTATTTCACAGACACTTTATCTCAAGCTCCTGGGGAGATTTCTGTATGAATACCAGGAGGGTAAGGAAAGAAAATCAACAAAACCCCAAGAATGCTTACTTGAAAATCTGACTGCAGCTGTTTGACTGGTGACAGTCCCTAGGGAGGTGTGAGACACGCAGGAATAATTACCCTCAGCACCAGCCCTCTCAGGATATTTACTGTCCTTTGCCCCAGCCTGGGATGAGATGAAGAGCGATCCATTTGGAAGCACATGGAGATGTTCCTGCTCCACTAATGGAAACCCATTCTTCTTCCATGTAATATTGATCACTTGCTCAACAGGAGTCAGGTTACAGTCCAAAATCACCACTTGGTTTGGCTCCAGTATCACCTTTGCAGGACCAGCACTACAGCTCAGCTCCAGAGAATCCCCTTCCGACAGCCTCCCTGCAAAGAAAAGACAGTGTTGCAGTGGGGGTTACTTGCCTTGATTTAATCACATCCCAGTTTTACACAGCGAAGGAACCATGGCTGAAGGAACCATACCAAATGAAATTCAGCCCTCTTGGGTGACCAGCACAACCCATGACTCCTGTGCACTGCATTCTCCATGCCCCATTCTTATGGCTGTACAACCTGTACCATTTCTGCCATTCTCAATGGGCCCAGCAGCCATCTCTGTTGTCCACACTTGTTTCCATGCTGGATTCAAGCAGAAAGCAGTTGGAGGAAGGTGAAGAAGTGGTAAGAGCAAGCACAGAAGATGCAGTAAGGGTCCCAACCTCCCATGGCTGCCCATGGCAGACTCTCCTCTCACCTGCACATCAGAGCCTCCTCTGAGGCTGATCAACCAACACAAGATGATTAAGTGCAAGGAAAAGTATCCAAGCCCCATGTGGCACTCCAGTGCCAATGACCACAACCTAGTAAGAGCATCTCCCCCTCTTACTAGCAGAAAGTGCTCAAGTCCAGCTGGGAAAGCAGCAACTCTCACTGATGTTCATGTTCTGGGAAACACATTTCAAAGGAAAGACAATAAAAGAATGGTTAAAAACATGACCTGCTGCCTCTGAGCATTTTATCCCATATAGGTGAATTCAGAGTGGGAATGGATGGATGCATTTCCCCCACTAGAAAAGGATATTCCAATTGTTAGCAGACAGCACCCAGCACATGCCCTTAGGCAACCTTCCTGCTGCAGCCGGAGGCCAGAGCAGTGACCAGCAACAAGCTCAGCTGAACAGATCTTGGTCTGGCCCACTTCCAAACCCACGTACTCCAGGGGGCTCCACCTCTGAAACAATGCTCAGCATTTCCTAAAAGAATATTGCCATTAATAAAATGCATTTGCCGTTAGAGTTCTCCAGAGACACTAAGTCAATGTTAGCTGGCAGCGCTGCTTCCACACACCAGCAATTTCAATCTCTGCTGTGCTCAAACCATCACCATCCACTCTTTTTATGGCTCTGCTCCAAATTATTTTGTCACTGCTCCAATCAGAAATGTTTCCTGCCTCTATAACAAGTTTATCAACACTGGATATGAACCACATGGCTCCCTGCCCGTCTCCTATCGCAGAAGGCTACAGATTAATTTTATAGGAATTCAAACACCCTATTAAACCTGCTACTACCTACTGCTGATAAAAGGGCTGCACTTTAAAAGAGTGTGTGTTAAGCATGCAATTAGGGGCAATGACACGCAAAATTACATATGCAGGGAGATGGAATTATTTCAAGGCGTGTGCTGGAAACCACAGGTGCCCCTGGAAGGAAGGGCCTAACCCTGTCCCCACACGTGGCCAATTCAGTGCCCATGGGGATGGGAACTTGTCAGGTTTGTCATCACTGCTGGGTTGTACAACAACCACTGAGAACTTGGTGCTGGCCAGCTCTGTCCCTTCAATGATGAGGAGACCACACAAGAACCCTACCTGTTGATTGCCATTGTTATAGGATAGAACAGACCCTCTTCTGTCACCTTCACTAGGACATCCAGGGGGTAATCTCCCAGTTCCCAAAGATAAATTCCAGAAGGATACAGAGATGCCCGTATCATAGTCAGCACAACAGCCAGGCACTGTACTCTGCGACACAGGGGCAGCCACTGCCAACACAGAGCTACCTTCAAGTCCCACATGGACGCTTCCACCATGCTGCTATCTCACACTCTGCAGGGAGAAAGCACAGGCAGAAGCAGCAGACATCTCTGAGCTCCCAGTGTGTACACAATGGAATTCCTGGATTTGTCAGCCAGCACAGCCCTGGCAGGACCAGGTCAGAGCAAGGTCACCAAGCGCTCTCCTGTAGGGCAATTCTGCTCATTCATGTCTCCTAGGGCAGATAGGTCCTTTGAGGATCACAGCAAGCTACAGAACTCAGTGAGGAGTCTGTCCAAGAGGATAGAAGCAGGGGAACATGAAGCTGAAAGGCTGCCCCAGATGTACTGCGAAGATATTGCCTCTGGAAGCCTTTTGTGCAAGACAGCTGGAACCAAAAAACTGTATGAAGTAGTGAGAAATTTCACACACCAAATACCTGTGCAGGTGACATGGACAGGGGAGAGTTAACAGCCAGAGAAAACTCAGCTGAGCTCAGGACAAGAGACACACTCAGATGCCTCATCCATGGAGGAGCAGTGACACAGACACTTCTCTAAAGGGATGTCCCTGCAGCAGCTGCTGCTGGCAGCATGTCACTGGGGCTCAGGCAGCCTGTGTGTACACACCACCTCCGTGGAGACAGGGCTGCTACAGCAAAGGCTGAGGTGTGTGACACAGAGCATATTCCAAAAGACTTGAAACTTTGTTGGGTAAAGTCTCCATTCTTTGTCTTTTCTCATATTTGTCATCTTTAGAAGCTCCTGTTCATCGCTTGGGGAAACAGCCTGTGTATCCATCCTATTTGCTAGTTGCTTCAGACAGCAATTAGAATGACATTTTGCTGAAAATACTCCTCTTCTTCCAAAGGTGAGATGCGAGGGGACAGCCAGGAATACAGAAGGGATCTGCAGTGCAGCTTCGCACAGTAGGAAGTAATTATCAGCCTCTCAAACTTCAATTCCTTAAAAAGTCAACTCAACCTGCTTGTTGCAGAATAAGAACAGAACATACTTTCCATCACAGAAGACGTAGTTGCTTTTCAAAAACATGTGGTGATGTTTCCATATCCCTAAATCACCTGGCTCTTTTCCCCAAAGTCAAAAGCAGTTACTTGGGTCCAAGCTTCTACTTGGTCGGTCAAACATGCGTGATCACCCCTCCTTGTTTGTTATCTAGCACAGCCTGCTGGGAAGAACTCCAGCTGGGCAAATGAAGTTCCCACCCAACACCACACTGCTCTGACCTGTCCCAAATCATCCAGCCTTCCTTCCTGCCATTTTGGCCCCAAAATACTGCAAAGTTTTGGTGACAAGCCGTTTGCATATATAGAGGTTGAGCAGCAGGGTTCACAATGCAGACCTGGCACTGCAAAAAGCCCCAGTATGACTTTTGTTCCAAGATGTTCAAAAATCTGCATAAACACTTCCTGATTAAGGAAAAAATACCTTCCAGGCTCTGGAAACGTAGGAGGAGGTCTGGTTCAAAACACCGCACTAAATTAGCAAGCCTGACAATGAGATAAAAGCCCCTTCAAGGGAAGAGATCAGAAGAGAGTAAAATTAGTCCAAGTGAGATCAAAGACAAATGAAATCAGGAATGTTAAGTGCTTACAGAAGCTGCTGACTATTTCCAACCTCCATTCTTCATCCTACAGTGACAGAAATGGATAGGACCCTGGTTAAACCAGAGCCACGTTCCTGTGCAGCCTCCTGCTAACCTCCACCCTCTTACCTGCCAGAGGTGATGCTGTAATGAATGTAGTCAAGGTGGGCTTCCAAGACAGAAGCCAGAAGGGCTTTTTACACACCAGTCTTAGGCAGGTGTTCCAGCTACAGACCTGTGCTTTGAAGCCAAACAGCTTTTCACTTTTGACTTCTCCTGGAGGTAGCTCTAGCTGCTGAGCTATTCCAAAGTGGGCAGTAACACCTTTCAGACCATAAATGTATGTGCAAGTGTACACACTCACATGTAGATAACACATGACATGTTTGTGCATTCACATACACAGAGTTCTGGGGGAATGCAGACATATTCAAATGCAGAGCATGACCTGGAATGGAAGATCTTTGATGTAGCAAGTTAAAAGCATTTGTTACCATGAAAATTGTATTTTCTGACCCAGGCTCTGCAGGGCTTTTTCACTCACCCCCGTGTTGCTAACCCCTAGGCTATACTGCGCATGAAAACAGCCCAGGAGAAAATGTTCTTTTTCTCCCATCTATTTCCTCACTTCCATCAGCCATCCATCCACCTCTGGCATCCAGGCCCAGTGAAGTAAATTAAAAAGTCTCCTGTTGAGTGGCGTAAAAAAACAGGGCGTTTCAAATGAACAAAGGTCGTCAAATCTTCAAGGCACAAAGCTGTCCTCTGCCCTCCACGGGAGCACAGCCCCTGCCAGCCTGAGCTCAGATCCAAGGCAGGCATCTGAAAATCCACATTAAACCAGCCAACAGCCCTTCCCCAGTTGCACATCTCAGCATCCAGCCAGACCCCACTCCTATCATCTCCTCTCCCCAACATCAAAGAGAGGCAGGAATAGCCCAACATACCACTGAGTAAAGGGAAAAAAGAATAGATTCTGTTGGGTTTTAATTTCAAATCTATAACTAAGCAGGTGAAGTGTGAGAGAGCAGCACAGCAAGGTCTGACAGATTCCTGACAATGCAATTACTTAGGCAGAGGTGAGACTCTCACAGCAGTGTTTTTACATCCAGGACATGCAATACTCCAAGCCTGCAGAGCTGGGAGCTTCCACTCCACGACTAAGAACAGCACAAACCTCCACTTGTATTCTTGACACAGGGCTATTTCCCATCCCTTCCATGAGGTTTAACCACTTAAATCAAGGTAGAACAACCTAGACAAGGGAGATGCATGTTCTGGTGAAATTTTGGCTGTCAGCAATAAACATGTCCTTGAGCTCTGCTACACAGCACGAGCAAATAAAAGGTTACTGTTCAACAGGAGACAAATGGCTTTGTGTGGAGAATGAGTTGTGGTTTAGTAATTACTGTGAAAACAAAACATTCAAGCATAAACCAAAAAAGGATTCAGTGCACTGGCATATCTGCATTTCTTTCCTAGCACAGCTGTAATCACCTGATCTACAACTCCTGAGTAAGGCAAATAAGACTGACAACACCACCTCTATCAATTCTATCTTCTCTTCAAAAAACTCATTCAGCTGGGGAAAGCCAAAGACATTTAGGCACACACAAGATCCCAAGGCACAACCACTCCTATAAACCCCAGCCCACCCAACAATTCCAAGGCTCAGACCTTCATTTCAAGGCAGGAGAGGCCTATCTTCAGCATAGCTGAGTGAGGCCCCGGGAGCAACTCAAGGACGCCCGGCCCAAAGCAACCAAACCTCTGACAGCCTCCAGTGCCTTCCTGCAAAACCCCTCAAACATTCCCAGCCCAAAACAAAGAGAGCTGAGCCAAGCCAGACAGGACCCATTACAGCACAGGCCTTGGGAGATTAATACTTCACAGGGAGCAAAGTACAAGGGTTTCTAATCTGACACACTTCCAGAGCTGACATCACTTCTAGTTCTTGGCAGCCAGAGATTTTCCTGGGGAGCCGCTGTTGTGCTGCAGGTCCCACAGCCTGGAGCCTGGCCAGCACGTTTCCTATTCCACACACATCTGGCACTTTGAAACTGGCTTGTGCACCTTGCAGAGATCCAGCCAAAGAAAACCTTCCCAGGAGCAAGAAAGTGGCTCAGGCGAGGAGAGCAGAGTGCTCGGTCGTCGTGTGTGTTCTGTGGGATATCAGGCGGTAAGAGAAAAGGGCTCCTCTCTCCCCTCCGCATCCCACAAAGGTGGCAGGAATTCAAGCTGCATTTGAGCCTCTGCACTGTCGCCTGCCTTAATTTATGTATTTATTTTGGATGTTGAACTCGTGGAACTCAACAGCATAATTAATCTTATTTAATTGGGAGCGAACAGCACTGAAGAAATGTGAAGTTACTCCTTCCAAAGGGTTTTCCTACCTCTCAGCAAGCCAACTACTGTGCCATTGTTCTGCTTAATGTAACCTTCTGCCGATGCTCTTCAGAGGCTCTTAGAGCTGTAGAAAATCTTTACGTTCCCATTGTCTAATTCAAAGAGTGACTGTACTTCAGTGTGTCCCCATTAAAGCAACACAAAGCTCTCTTTCTTCTTGGAAACTTTATGCATTGACAATTACAAGTCAATAGCTTGGTCTTAGTCTCTTTTTAGGGCAATTGCACTTGGCAAGTGGTGACCCAGAAAGAAATCTGGATGAAGGTCTGCATACTGGGTGCTCAGCAACACCAGCACTGAAAGCAGAACCAGAGGAGTTCTGGGCTTGGAGCACCTCGCTCCCATGATCTCTACAGAATGGGAGGCTGAAAGAGGAGCTGGACACCTAAACACCCTTGTGCATCACTTGTTCAGTCTCCCCAAGGCACAATAAAATAGAAAACATTCTTCCACTAAACCGTAAAGAGGCCTGTGAGACAGCAGGGTCAAGATCCCTACATTCCCTACTTAGTTACCAGATGTTACTGGAACTTTCCACCTTTTAACAGTAACACGAATAAGAAAGTTACACCTTCAACACACATTAAGCCTCTCTGGAACAGAAGGCTCCTAAAACTAATCTCCAGAGCTGCTGAAAAGACCATTTTATTAACACTTGATATCCAGGCACAGCAGAGCCGTTCCAGTGCTGAGCAGCGCTCACCAGTGGGAAGCCAACCTTATCCTAATTCTGCATATAAGCAACCTGGATGGTTTATTTAATAATGCAGCATCTGCCACTGCTGCAAGAGTATTTATCCAGCTGGCAGCAAGGGACTCTCAGATCATCCCCTGTCACTAAGCTGATCCCAGCCTTTCATGATCAGCCGGGTGCCAGCCCAGCACTGCAGGCAGCAAGAGGTGGCATGTGGAGAGCGTCACATTGTCCCCACATCAAGGGGCCAGGTACAAGGCTGCACCAAGAGCACACCTCACACCCTGCACAGATCCAGCTGCAGCAATGGTGTGCAGTGTCTTGGTCACTCCCCAGCTTGAGCCTGGGTGCACACTGGCGCTCCTCAAGTCCTGACACACATCCAGACCCAGGATGAGCACTGGCAGGGAAAGATGAAGCATCAAATTCTTCCCAAAGAATAATGCTGGGCATGAGCCTCTGGCCACTGTCCTGTTCAAATTCCCTGTTCAAAACAAAAGAGCAGAAGGAATGGCATGAAAGAAATATCTAAAACACAGGCAATGCTGAATCACTGTTTATGAGCCATACCTGGGGAGAATGATATCATCTAAAGCTGTAATTACAATAAATAGATTTGCTGGTTTGGGCTGGGATTGAATTAATTTTCTTCACATGGGGAATTGAATACCTTTGTGTATAAATGTAACATACACCAAGGAAATAGAATAGCTGAAAAGGTCTCCATGCAAGTATTCTTGAAGATGCTCCTAATGCTGAAGCCAACTGAAGCAGTTCATTTCACCCACCCAAGACCATGAAAGCCACCAACCCACACAGCCCTGGAAACTCCAGCCCAGTAAAATGCCAGCTGATTTCTAGAAAGGACTAAGTGCTCTCCTGCTTCCACAGAAGCATCAAATTTGCCCAAAAATCTGTGTCTACAGATGATGCCTAACAAGATAGGAATAAACACCACACCAGCTCTCTAGATCAAGCTCCTTCTCATTGAGAGGTGTATTATTCTTACGTATCCCCTACAATAAATGGTCCAGAAAGATGAAACAAATCAATAGCAGTAATAATTTATTCACTGTTGAATTGTGTTGAATTGTCAGTGACAATTATAACAGTAAAGTGCCTGACTTTCATGAAGGTTAAGCTTTTGTATTTCCCCCCTCCGACCCCAGAAAGGTTTCTGAAGGCAGAGGAAGACTAGAATTTCACAATCCAGGATTTGCTAAACTCGGCCTTTTCCAGGTCTTCTCCCTAAGGTGTCTCACACAGTGAACAGGGAAAGGTGCCCCCATGTATATAAATATAAAGCAATATAAATATGAGCCTCCCTTGCACTGAAGGATATTCAAAGTGCCAAAGTGACTTAAAAGCTAAAATCCCTGAAAGTCTCTCAACAGTCCCCACACTGCCTGATCCAGGGAGGACTGAGCTGTTCCTGTGCCTTTCCCAGCCACTCCATGCCCAGCACACAGAGCACAAAACCTCAGGCTTTGCCCTACAAACATCTCCAAGGCAATATCCATCTTGTGGCCCTCATCCTTCTCTTCTTAAAAAGCCAATGAGGAACAACTGAGACAATCCCTGCAGAAGCTTCTGCAAGCACAGGATGCATGGGGAACTCGGGACAGAGCCCTGGGTTTGCATTCAGAGATTTACAGTGTGGAGGCACATTAAAATTACAAGCTTCAACAAGCGCACTGGAACAATAACACATCAGAGTTCTGTAATTGGGCCCTGAAATACACTTAGTGAAAAATACAGACCAGCTGCAATGCTGGAAATGCTCCTAATGCAATCCAAGGTAATTATTGGTAACAGACCATCAAACAAGTGCATTAATATGCTCTGATCAGAGAGAGAATCAGATGGGACAGTCTGGCACAGCAGCTTGTACCTGCAAATTATGTAAATGATTTGAAAGAGCAAAGCCCCAAAGCCCTAGAAACACTAACTCTAATGAAAGTTATTAAATGCTATTTTTGTTATCTGCTGGTGTTAACATCAGAAGGCCCATTTGCTGCAGTGACTGTAATTGTGCTGCCGAGGGTCTGGGCTGAATAAGCCTTAGATTTGCAGACTAAAACGACTGCCTTGGATTTGCATGATCTCACTGACACCCATTTAAACACATAATGACTTCCTGCATTTTTCACTGATGTTGGAAAGGAAGCTCAGTTATTTTGCTTTTGTGAGATGCACAAGTTCCTGACTTTACTTCATCATACATATATTTTATCTGCAAAGGACTCCGAGGAATCTGAAGGAAGATCTCCTGTTACAACATTACCTATTTTTACACTTCAACTGTTTCAGTTTAGCATACTTTTAGGATATACTTTCATCTCTTCATGCCTGAGAAAGCTAAAAGTATGCAGTATGATACAAGCTTCAGCATAATCCCTCTTGAGAATCGTCACTTAACCAGAAACTAATATTGCCAAATAAATACACAAAAATCCTTCACCTGTGGGCTACAGTTTAAGAGTATTTTGTAGCTCTTTCCCCCTGGGCTAATGGCTTTGCATAGTCCAAAGATGCAAATATAAATACATTAAACTGAAAAATGTTCCGTTCTGACAGTGAATATTTTATCAGTCAAGCTCTCATCACCCTACAGTATCTAAAAGAAAATAAATCTAAAAAAAAAGCAGCATACCCCATGCTAAACCTTGGGAAAAGTCAAAGAGGAATGAAACACTGTCCCCACTCCAAGTCACAATCCAGCAGCCAAACTTCCCAGCTAATAAATACATCCTGTCCTCTCTACCAGACAATTCTTTAGCCTTTGTAACTCAAAATTTTACACACAAAATGCAGTGTAAAGCTGTGGAGCAAGCAGACATAGCCCATTCTGCTTCTCACTCATTTTAAAGACCTCTAGAAACCTGAGCTATACTTTTTAATTTCAAAAGAAACACACCACCTGTAATCTTATTTTCTTTTTTTTCACATTGCAAGACAAGAGCACTTCCAGCTTTAATGGTGCACCCAAAGACTCATCCACCTCCAGTGAGAATCAGAGGCACCACCACTGAATTTCATGGCCTGGTTCACAGTCCAATTGCTTTCCAGCATGTCAGGGGTGTTGCATGTCACCACGGACAGCAAGAAAGCTCAGCAGCAAAGGAAAGGAAGAGTGTGTTACAGAGAAAGGATACGAGCCCTTTGACTCTGCCCCTGCTTGGATGCACACAGCTTGTGCTTGGAGTGCCAGCTCGGCCCCAGAGCCCCAGCTCGCCCACCCTGCCTCTCTGCAAAGGAGGCAGGAGTGACAACAGCTGCTGTAATTTATTAGTTGTGTCTGTTCACGCTCACCAACCCTCCCTAGGACACACCGCTCTGATTGCAGCCAGACGGAAACAGAGTGTGTGACTCAAGGCAGCAGGAAAAACACTTCTCCATCACGTGTGCTTTCCCCTTCACAGGCTCCACTTCCAGTTGTCTTGCCTGTCATTAGAAAGAACTTACAACCTGCTGCTGAATGATGTACTATAATCAATACAAACAGTCACAAGATCCCCTGGAAAGGATGTGGGAGCACTGCTCAGCAGTGGTATTTATGAGTGCAGGATCCCACAGACCAGAGCAGTCCCAACTCTCCTGAGTATTTCCACTATTTACACTGAGATTAGAAAATTAAAATGATATTTTACGCTTAATGGTTTGAACAAGACCTGTGAAGTCCTTCTCTCGATCCCATTTACAACACAAACGCCAATGACAGAGCAGCAGATGGTCAGAAACACTCCCCTAGAATATTCAGGCGATTCAACTTGAATCTGTGCCCAAATCATTTAACTTTAATGGATTCTTTCATTAACAACCAAAGAAAGGGAATATGGTTGCCAGGACATTAAAATCACTTTTTCAATTATACTGTTATAAAATCGAACAAATTAGCTGTAATTCTTAGCTGAAGCTTAAATGGAAGCACGACTTTAAGAAAGAAATTAAAATTGATTTGGATTAGTGGGCATCAAGGGCTTTTTAAAAATTAACAAGATTCTTATGACTTCATAGCATGGATGGATTAGCTGGAGGTTTCGCTGCCCTATGCTTGCTACCTGCCAAAGCATGGCAGCTGGCTTCACAGCATTCGTTACAGCGGGGTTTAATTAGACTGAGGCGAGAGAATGCAAGGATTGAAGCTGGAAACAAGTTCTAGAGGAGCTGGGTGGTGTCTGAATTCACCTTTTGGACCCAGCCCAGCAGGGCCTTGGCAAAACTCAGGGAAATCATAACCTCTACGCTTTTGCAGGGCAAGGTCTACAGGCTGTAGTATTTAGCTCAGGGTGGTCTTGCAAAACTGTACTGGATGCTTCACAAACACAAAAAAAAAATCAAGCCCAAGATGTCTGCTGTAAAGAACACTACCTTTAATGCAGGCTACTAAGAAAAAAAAAAAAGAAAAAAAAGGAAGATCCAACATACCACAAAAACTCAAAGCAGGTAAGAATTGACAATGGCAGCAGCGGAAAGAGTTCATAAAGGAAACAGGAACTGTAACACTGGGTACCAGGATGCAAGCTACCTACAACACAGAGCAATGGGGTCACACTAGGAAGAAAAATGTCCTTTATATTGTATAATATGAACTTAATGAAAGAGACCTTCACTGAACACAACTTGCATTGATCCTAAAGACCAGGAGCCCTAAGATGTACTTTAGAGAGCCATACCCCTGCTAGGGAAGGGAGTGATTTGGAACTGTTGCCCAGAAAAAAGAGACTGAAACCAAGCTGGAGACTTTTATACCTGCACTGGACAAAACCTTTTAAAATTCAGCTAATAAAAAAAAAAAAAAAGGCACTAGTGGGAACAATCCTGTTTTGACCCCTGTGAGATGGACAGGATGTTCCAGCGCTCAGGCTCCACCCCAAACAGCTCCAGGATGATGCAGTGCTGAGAGCACCTGCCAGCTGGCACAACTGGCCTCTCTGTAAGGTAAATGCAACAGAACATTTCAAAACCATTCTCATGAAATCTTGCAACACAAAGCACTTTACATGACTCCCCTTTACAAGTCAGCATTTCATATTTAGTTATTTCTGCTCTTTATTGCAACACAGCAGGTGGCAATTTGCATCAGTAAAAGCTGGCTAGAAAAGTTAATCTTTCTTTGGACAATCCTGAGTATTACTGCTTTGCCATAATCCTGCTGGTTTGTCACCCCGTATCTGGCTTTCAGATACGCCACAGAGAAATGTTTTCCAATAAATCAAGAACAGCCTTAGCCTTTAAACCAAGCTTTGAATTGTAATCGCTGTGGGTCTCTGTGTGCTTGTTAGCAGGTCCTATATGTTCAAGAAAACAGAACAACATATTTTAATCCAGAACTTTTCAAAATCCATGTGTCTTTTCTTTTAATGATTTAAAAATCAAGGCACCCTCTGGTTTTCTGTTAGAACTAATGGCAAGATTTGGCCTAGTAGGGTGGCAACTATGCACCCACAACACACACAACCAAGACCTTTATCTCTTCTAGGGTACAGATCTGAAAAGCCTGGAGTTGGCAAGAAAGGAGATCCCTGGATGAGACTGTCACTGACAGTGATCTCTTTGCAAGGCAAAGCAGAATGGGCTTCTGCAAACCAATGTTTTAGGCTGAAGGTGACTTTTACTTTTGCACCACTGCAATGGCACAAGAGCAGGCACATCAAATTCAGGTGCTTCTGTTGAGCAGCAGTAAATTCCAGGGAAGGGAATAGTAATCTCCAGCCAAGAGCATAGGAACTTCCTGACCCAAACTTCTGGATCCAGCTAAGCACCACAGACAGCAGCTATACCTGTGAAACCTGGCCTCTAGGCTCACATGCAGGAGCAGGCAGAGGAACTGGCACTTCTCACCACACTGCAGGCACCAGCACCTCGGTCCATCAACCATGGGTTAGAAGTACCTACAGGGACTTCTGAATATCCATTTTGACTTGTCTACGAGTAGAAGCTTATTATTATCATAATTATTAGTAACAATTATACAACTATTATATATGTTAAAATATGTCAACAGAATAAGAATATTAATATATTCGCTACAGGGTATTTCACAGAATTAATGAGATCTCATAATGAGCCTAACCTCTCTGACATCTTGCTGATACTTATTTCTAAGCAAGCTACTAAATTCAGTGTGCATCTGCTCCAGCATTGAACTGGCTTGCAACTCCACTCGATACCTGTAGGTGAAAAGGATGTGAATGCTGATGAAGGGAGGTTTCTGCCTTGCTAGGGGCAGTGATGGAAGAGGCAGATGTACATTTACTCCTGTTGCCTTCATTATCAATCTGGTTCCCTCTACTACAGGCAGCCAAGTCTTAAACCACCCAAGTTCCTGCTGCAGTGAATGGCAGCGAATTCCCAAGAGCTCTTTGCCATTGACACATCAGTTCAAGCACACCACAGGGCTCTCTCTATCTCCAGTCCCAACTCCTCCCCGAGACCTTCAAAGTCAAGTCCAGCAAGGCTGCTGCTCACAACACTGTTTTCCTAGTGGTGTTCGCTGGCTCGCAGGGCTTCCCACCCTCGGAGACCTTCCCAGCATGCTCAGCTGCCACAGAAAGGGAAGTAAGCACTCTCCCATGCCCTGGGAAAGAAAGCACAGTGCAGTCCCCCTGTCAGTGCAACATGCCCTCAGCACCCTCACAGCCAGACACGGTGGTACAAGCCAGGGGCACACAAGGCACGTCTCCAGTCCATTTGCATCCTACCTCCTGTACAAGCTCAGATTTGGGAACAAGAGGTAACTCATTTCAGCATCAGATCCTAAAAGCCCTAGTTCTCTGGTAGTGAATTCAGCAGCAAATTCCCACAGAGAGGAGAATTTAGCCCTCGAGAAGTCCAAAACAAAAGCAGCATCTGTGACTCACCCATGAGACCCATAGCAACAACAGTGTAAAAATTACATTCACATGGACTTGATGCTACTTATGGAAAACAACTCTGGAGCCTTTCTGCTGGCAGACCCCATCTCTGAACACTCTTCTTCCCCTCTTTTGTTCTTTATAGGATATTTGCATGGAAACAAGAGCCCCATTTCTCAGCTGCTCATCTCGTCCTGCTGTCTGCCCTTCCTTAACAGAAGACAGACTTTTCAGAGAGGCTGTTTTCAGGCAAATAGCCTGGAAACACAGAAGAACAGAACACATGAGCACCTCTCAGAGCCAGAGTGCCAGTACCAAGCCAGGGATATCCCCTGTGCACAGACAGCCTCTCACTCTTTTGGTGGTGAAAGCTGCTGGCTACACAGGAAGAGCTCACTAGCAGTCTTTCACAGCATCTTCCATGGAAAACAAGTCTCTTACTTCAAGACCATGCTGAGAAGGTCCAGTTGTGTGGGATGCAACACCAGT
Organism: Anthoscopus minutus; assembly: GCA_013399455.1. Classification (NCBI taxonomy): domain Eukaryota; kingdom Metazoa; phylum Chordata; class Aves; order Passeriformes; family Paridae; genus Anthoscopus; species Anthoscopus minutus. The sequence goes on from VWYI01031724.1 coordinate 850,011, forward strand.
CACCATCCAGGAAAAGCCCCACTAGTCCGAGATACCCCCAAACTCAGCACTGACATGGCCCCATCAATATGAGACCCAGACTCCTTTAAAAAACCAACCCAACAAATACAGCAGGTTCAGATTCTACTCTTGCCCCTGAATCTTCCTGTAATTTTTTCTCTTTTGTAAGCATATTATTGTTGTTCCAGTGGGGTTGGCTGCATGGAAAGTCTAACCAGAGAGGGGGGAAGCTGACAGCGACCTGCTCCATGTATCTAACTCGGAGTGTGAGCCAGACAGCGCTGTCAAAGGGCAAAGAATACACTCTGGAAACAAAACCTCTTTGTTCCTCTAATTTTGTTCCAGTTAAGTCAGTTCAGCTGTTCCATATAACCAGTCAAAAACATTCAGCATTTCCCAAAGTATTTTAAGACTTCAAAGTTGTAGGTTTTATTTTGACAGTTTTAAAGCGCATAGCTTTTTTTTTTCTTTACAGATTTTTTTTTGCATTAAAAACAAGGCTGTTTAATAAATTAAGCTTTACAACAACCACTGCTGCTCTGCTTTTATCATGGCTTCAATTAAAATATTGTTTCTTGAAGACAGCTAACGGCTCCTGAGAAAAAAAATGAGGGTGTTTCACTGAGAATGTTTTCAATAGACTCAATTTGTTAAAACTTGTGATTAAAACCAAACTCCAAGTAGGGCAGGCTCAAAACCAGGGGGGTTTAAAGCTGTCTAAGTTGCTGATATGAACTTAAAATTTCAGCCTGAAATTAGCATACCTAAAAAGTAATTCAACATCCTAGAAATTCTTCAACATCCAACAATGGAATATTTAAGAAAAAGTGACCTCTCCAACAGTCATTGATGAGGAAAATGTAGGAAAAACACTGTTTAGAGCAGTGCCCAGCAGCTCAGCAGAGACAGGAGTTCCTCAGGAGCAGGCTGTTCCAGAACAAAACCTTTCTACATAACCCAGGCAACAGATCTGACCTTTCCATCTACAAAAAGTCAGCCCACCACTGAACTCATTACTGGGGGAGATCTGACCCCCACATCCATTTTTTTTCACAGACTCAGGGCCAAACCTGTTCTGACACCGATTGCCTCCTGTCAGGAAAGTGCTGGAACAGCTCAGGGACAAGACCTGTACTGAAACCAAACCTGTCTGAACTCTCCCCGTGTAACATGAGCTTCACACACCCGTGCTGACATTGTCACCACACTGAACCGGAGCCAGGCAAGCAAAGGACTCGAAGGGCTCCTGTCTTGAAAAGCAAACAAAAGAGGGTTATAAAAACTAATTAGCTGTTTATGCTCACTGCAGCTCTTCCCTGCAAAGCTGTAACCACAGTGAGTACATCTCTGAGGGCTTCTCAACAGCAGCTCTGGGATGGCCCAGGCTGGGCCAGCTTCATGGTGCCAGCAGCAAAGGCCCTAATCCCACAGCTTTGAGGTCAAAGCTCCACTCACACAGTTCACAGTACAGCCCACAACCAGCTGTGTCAGCACAACTGAGAAAGCAGGATCAAGCAGCCGTGGGGACGAAGCTTTTAAGCCTGTGATGTTGCCAAATGCTTCATATCACAGCCCTGCCTATTTGCATTTCTGCCTTGGGCCCCATCTGTAGCTTCCCATCCATGTAAAAGCTGTCCCCAGGGAGAAGAAAGGCTACTGTCCATTTGTTCAACACATCTCAAGTGCATCCAGCTTCAAATGAAATAGGTGGTAAAACTCTTTTTCCACGCAGTTCTGACTCTCTTGTTGTCTGGGGGCAGAGAAGACCAGAAATTGAAGTAGCTGGTCCAGTGGCTTTCATCAGTCAGCACCAGGCACCAGTGCAGCTCCCAAGCCCTCCCAGCCTTCCATGTCAGCACCACATCCCCAGCATCAGAAAAACACACACATACACACTCTTAATTCTCTCAACTTCCTCTTCAGATAAAGGATCCTACAAAGTAGGTCTCCATATGCAGTATCAGTTAAATCACTTTGTAATAACACACAGGAATATCTTTAAAATATGGTTACATCCTGTTCCAGAAGTCTTAATGAGCCATATTTTTAGCCCAGGAATAACTTGAAAATCAGCAGAGACACACTGCAGCACTAAAACTATGTCACTGTAAAGCTATTTCATGACAAGCCACAGCTCTCTTTGCAGAGATAACTTCTTCCAAGAGCCAAGCCTTGTAAGCTGTTACAAGGTTTTCCAGCAGGCACATGTGTAGAGCAGCCAGAAATAAGCCTAATATACCAGGCAAAAGTTGAGAACCAGGAGAAAGAAAAGAATAAATAGAGGAGATGGGTCCCTTACAACACACGTGTCTCAGCAGAGGTCACTGCAATGACTGGGAGCTGGAGGAGGGCCAGGACACCATGCATGCATCTGTCAGGGATCCCACCCAGGCTCCAGGCAGGCATCCTCACACACACAGGAACTGCAAGGCTGGAGAAAGGCAGGAGCTCCAGCTGAGACCACCCAGCCTCTCATGCCTTGCACTCACTACCTGCAGTGACAAAGTGACTGACATAGCCACAGCTGGCAGAGCTGCACGAGGGAGCACAGACCATCCTCCAAAAGCCATTTGCATCCTCAACAACATCCAGAGGTGACAGACACATGGAAGACAGAGGCAAGGCCAGGCATCTGGCACCCCAGCTTGCTCAAGCTTCATGTGAGAAGCAAGGAGTAGATGAGGTACAAATAGAATCCAGACATGACAGTGGCAGGCACTCCGAGGACATTTCTGCTCATGACCAGGGGTCTGAAGAATTCAGCAGCACCCACAGCAGCTCATTCCCAAAGCCCCTGGCCTGAACACTGCACTGCCTGAGAGTCCTACAGGGCCTGTGACCTCAGATTGGGCTGAGGAGAGGCATGGACATAGCCCTCATCATCCACAGTTCTGGGGAGAATGATCGCCCTCCCCTCCCTCTAAAGAGAAAACGAGTCACAAAGACACCTCAAGGAAATGCTGGGGGAGCGACACCTTGTCTAACTAAGAGGGGCAATGTGAAACTCTGGTGGCTCTCAGGCTCTAGAGAGAAACTCTGAATTGTTTTTCTGGAAGCTGCATCTTCCCTGATCCTGGAAGACAGCCGGGGTAAAGGAATACCCATACATTCTTTATCTCCTTAACATGAGGAAAAGAAGAATCTAAAATGGACTTCTCTGAATCAGCTCCAAAGCTATCTCCCAGCAGCCCAAACCACTCCTCTTTGTTACAGAATAATAAAGTCATTACCACAGAGCAATCACACTATTACACTGTTGTTTTACATGGCTATAATTTAACAGTTCCTCACTGTTTGCTTTAGAAAACCTATTCTTGAAAAGTCTATAAAGTTATGAACTCTTGCTCCAGTTTGAAAACATAGGCAGGAGCAGGGATTTCTGTTTCCTAATAAATCACATACCCCTACTAGTAAATACCAGCTTATATGAAACATCTTTTGTTTATTGAAAGTGAATAGCATGTGGACATTTTAAACAAAAAATAGGTGGGAGGCAGAGTGGGACAGACAGATTATGTTTTTCACTTTCATTTTGCCTTGTGTCTAAACAAACAGCTCTTAAACAGCTTTGTTTTCCAAACCAACTTTCTCCCAGCTGCTATCTGGAACTACAGAAAGGGAAAACAATACTCAAGATGTATAAGGATTACTTGACTTTGCACACTCGTTTTACTCAGCAATCAGTGGTCTGGCTACAGGAGCCATAGAAGAGTTGCTGGGAATGAGGAGTAGCCTTGGAGAGACTGGCTGGCTTCACAACAGATCAGTACCAGGAGGTCTCACTCACACCCTCACACCATGTGGGGGAACCAGCACTTTGCCACGCCTTTGTGACAGGTCCCAGTTTTGCCACAGGAACTGATCTGCTGCCTTCCACTGAGCCACAACCGCACAGAAACTTGGAAGGTGACTCTGAGCAACCGCTTAGAGAGGAGGTCAGAGAAAACAGCTCTTACAGACTTGTAGCATCTGAAAACAATCACCCTGATCTTTTAAACATGGTTTTCACTGTTTCCATAAGGTGCAGGAAGCACAGAGATACTGACCCAAGAAGGCACAAGAAATTATACCAGGATAGAGCACACTCTAATGTTTCTGAATTTTTTATCATCTTCAAGATCAAAGATATTAATCATCAAAGATCCTTCTCATCCCTCTGCCTTCAACTGATGATCAAGGCACCAAGTATTCCCACACTCCTTTTTCTTGCCTTCTTGCTACACAGTTTAGTGTTACTTAGACCATATCTATCTCACAAGTTCCTTGCCCACAAGAGGTGTAGCAACACTTCACTAAAGTTGCAGGGTGGGAACAGCTAGAGTTAATATTTTGATCCATTTCATTCAAACAGCAGAAGATTCCTTATATCCAGGCATAAACACAGATAGATTACTCTAAGAGAGTCTCAGAAATGATGTGCAAATACCTGGGTCTATCACAGCTCTCACACACCACTGAAACTTGCTATATTCAACTCACCACTTTCTTAATTGCACATCATGTCACAACCAGCCACAGGCAATCGTCCAGCCCCTTCTAAACTGGACCTTCATGAACATTACCCAAAAATGGCATTTGAAGTGCCTCAGATGGAGCCCAGAACGTGGTAACTTCTCACTTATACCTCATTCACCCCATCCAGGTCTTGCAGGACAGCACCTGTTCAGCAGGGAAGGAAGCCCTCTGTACAAGCTCTTTCACGAGGCCTGTTTCTCCCACTGCTGCTAAGCTTCCACAACAGCAAAGTCCCCCTGACAGCACATGGATTTTACTGCTACTCGCAGCACAAATGAGATAATTAGGTCAGAAATTTTCAAAGCCCTGCCACTGCTGTGGGTAATGAGATTCTGCTGTTCACTTGAAAATAAAAATGGAAGGAGAAGGGCAGGTAAAGCTCCTTCTCTACCAACAGCCTGAAGTCTAGCTTAGGAAATAGCTTAGTCCAGCTTCCATCAGGAAGAGGTCCTTCCTAGCAGCTGGGAAGTCAATTCATGAATACTACCCTTAAAAGAGAAGAGCATTCATATGGGAAAAGCAGGAGAACAACAGATTTGCCAGTAAAACACAAGGTACAAGCAGCCAAACTGTCACATTTTAATCAGTGACAGCCCTTTTATCTTGCTGTGTTCTGGCTTTCTCCTTGCAGAAAGAGACCAGATCACATCTCTGTTCATACCTGAAATACTGTTTCAAAAAGAAGGGGCAGAGAACCCTTCTGCAGGGGTGTCACTTCGGTGACAACCCAAAACACACACTTCTAAGACTGAGCTGAAAGCTTTCACAACAAACAAAATCCCCTGGCATGTATTTAGAACTATTTATTGTACAATTCTGTCTTCTTAAGTTAAGCAAAGAGCCTCTCTTGTTTGCTCTTGATAGGCTGAGGTTCAAGTATGGAGCATGTCTTCAGGGCAGGGTGTAAAGTGCCACAATGCAGAGCAGCTACAGAATGTCAAAGAACAGCTCTGGTTTCAATCCTACGAGGTACACAAGGAAATACACATTTCCCTCTCCCTGCTCCTTGTGCTTTCCAGCTCTCTCCAAACAGCCAACCTGTCCTGCAGAGCCCCTGTGGAAAGGCCTGGATGTGCAACTTGTCACTCAGAGAGGACAATAACCAACTCTTCCAGGCTGCACCAAAAGAAAGTCATCTACTCCCAAGAAGAGAAGTCAGGCTCGTCAAATTCCTGCCAACTCTACCACATTTCCCAGGTAACTGCACAAACCATGAATTAATAAGAAATAATGAGCCAGCACACAGGGGAAGAGAAGACAATTCAGAACAGCAACAAAGAGAACTAATGGAAAAGTACATTTTAATAGCCCAGCGCAGATGACTGCCACTGCAAGCCCACTTTGCCCCAAGAGAGGTGCCACTTCCCTTGGGAGGCCACAAGGACACACGAGCCACCCACGCAGCACAGGAACACAAGGCAAAGGTGAGGGGGCTTAGGGAAAGAGTTAATTTTGCAGAGAACAGACAGCGTGGGCAGTCCTGACAAAGCACCAGCCTGCCCAGGGACAGCCTTGTCACCACCCACCACATGTCCTTCGGGAAGTCACAAACCCATCCAGGCTTCACTGCCTGGCTTCAGCTGCAGTGGCTGACACCAGCTCCCTCCAGGGGCGTGGACCACCCCTCCTTTATCTAGACCTGCTCTGCTTCTTTGTGTTATCACCTAACCCCACAGGTATGTTATCAATGCAGCCAGCCAGCCTTGTTGGGACAATAGCAGATAAACAGGCAGGTTTGACAGAGAAACATAATAAAATGGGAGATGATAAACTGTTAAGTCAAAGGGGTGCTCAGAGCTAGACATTCATGATCTCACCAAGGACTTGACCACCTTGGGTTTTTAATCCTCCCGGCTTAACTTCTTACCTAGTCCTGTTTGCAAAGACAGCATCTGGTTGTGATCTGGAAAATCAGTTATCATCAAAAGAGCAAAGAGATCTCTTACAGCTCTCAGGGATTGTGTTAGGAAAAACAGCAACATAACAGACGTATCTGTGGCTACAGGGATGCACATGAAGGTGGAGAAAAACAAGGAGCTGTACAAACTTCTGAGCATGGTTAGGACAGAGGGTCAGAATGGGTGGCAATCTACCCTCCCATTTCCAAACTTAAACTCAGATCAAACAGGAGAAAAATATATATCACAACTTATTTCAAAAATGCCTCACACCTACTTGGCTGTTTAACTTTCCAGCACCTACACTGCATTTACCCACTGTCAGCACAAGTTTCTCTTCAGAGCACATAAATCTTTTTGTTTTCCTAAGCTGCAGCCAGCTGAAACCTGACAGTTTGAGGACAAAGCAGTAAAAGGCCTGGATCTGCTTCCAAATGGTGAAGGATGCGCTTTCGACACACAGCATCCGAGAGCAGGATTCTTGTGGGGACTGTCACACCACCTCGGGGTCCTCCTGGATCAGTGGGAGTCCAGGCTCAGATGTGATGCTTCTCCCTGGCTGTCTCTGGGCTTCTGCTTAACTCAGCATAACACATCTAAAAATAATACCTGGATTTACATTGAGATTTCAAAAAAACCACCCCAGATTACCCACTTTTCTCAACAGTGAGGAGAGTTTTACCTCTGTGCATCTGACCGTTAGATGAGCACTATAGATGGTGGCTGCCCTGGACCAAGAAATCCAACTTCATTTATTACTAAAATCAGACTTATTTCCATTAATCTAGACTAATTACTGCTGCTACTCCTTCAATGATGTCTGTTGTGCCTCAGCACATAACATCAGCACAGGAGAAATCCTCATCTTCATAACCAAGCAATTTTGGGCCACTTTGAACAGCTCCTTCTCTACTGTTAGAAACAAATTATGAGAATGATGTCTCTTCCAGACAGCCAGTTTTATTTCAGGGAATGCTGGGTGATCATTCTCACATTCAGGTCAACAACAGCCTCACAAAATCTCCTTTATCCAACTTTTACTACTGTTGAGCAGAGATTAACATTAATCGAGCCCAATCCATATTAGCCAAGGATTATTTGTTAGTCACCAGCCTATAATCACTTGCATTTTCCAGCAGAAACCTTTACATCACTCAGATAACTTGCAGAATAAATCAAGTCACCTTTTCCATGGAATCTATATAAAAACACACATCCACATCATTGTCTTCCTTCTTCCAAAAGACACAATTAGTTCAGCTCAGAAAATGCTATAAAAATTAGTTCTGTCAAATTTTCAGTCCAGCAAGTTTCTGGTGAGAAGAAAATACTCCTTATGAGGGCATTTTTTTTTTAAACCTCACAAACTTTCAAATACACAAAAAAGTATTCAGGAATTTTCATTTACAGGCCTGTACATACCACATACCAAATACCAACTTAGCCTTTCTGTTTAAAGTCTAAATGGAAATTACACAGATGTGCCCGGTCCTGATGCTTCCTCTGGTTTCCTGCCTGTGAGCATTCACCCCAAATCTGCCTCAGCAACAGCTTGGCTGCTCTGCAAAGAGACACTCTTGGAGCTGAAGGTTTCTTTACTTTTCCCTCAGCTGGTTCTGATCCCATCACATCTGGAAAGCCACATCCAGCACTGGTTGTTTGAGCTGAATGGCAGCTCTGCACTGAGCTGGGAGGAACTGGTGCCCTAGGGATCTGCATGGTCCAGATCCAAGAAGTCAGGCTCTGAACTGAAGCAGTAAAAGATTTCCCCAGCTGAGCAAACACCTGACTGCTGAGAAAAGCAGAGCTTACTTACTACTGTTACTGTAGAGGGCTGAGGTTATGGATGGAAAACAGGTGAAAGACTTAAGAACCTGCATGTACTCAGCTCAGTAAAGAGCAGGTTATCAGGAAATTTGGTGAGTGTACACATCCTCACAGGGAGGCTCTTCATACCAGTACCTGTCTTCATACACCCCTGTAAACCCCAGCTGGGTGAACTCAAACTGAAGGTGCACATAACAGGGCGAGGATGTCAAACCAGCCTCCCGAGGGGCTGTGATGGACAAGCACCTACAGCAAATGTTTAAATCAGAAGTGGGTGTTGCTTTTCAAGAGATGCTCTTTTTCAAGCACAACCATTAAACCTGGAAGAAGAAATGTCTCAGCTTCCCACAGTACACAAGCAGGCAGCACAATATACTGCTTGCCTTAAACATACTGAACTATCCCAAGTGCCTTCACTGGTGAAAAAAACAAATAATGATCTGACAGCTCAGCTTTGTGCCCGGATGCTGAAGTGTTGCTGAAGCCTTTCACCCCTCACTTAACTCCTCTGCTGCTAAACAGCAAATCCTGGCAGCAGCCACAAGCATGAAGTAAATGAGAAGCTCTTCTCTGCCAGCAGCTGGGAGAAACTTCCATCTCTCTCCACTTTGCATGTAAAGAAAACTCCACAATAGTACTTGTGGTAATGCTGCTCGCCAGATTTTCCACTGACAGACTCTTCAGGAAAGCCTCCAGATAGGAAGACTGGTCCTAAGGACCCTCTTCAAATGGATGACTTTTGACTTTGGAAACGTATGGTTCATCTTCTTGAGGAACGGTTCCTTTTGTTTTCAGTACAGAGAAAGAGCATACAAAGGAAAAGAAAGAAAAGTTGCATTTACTGTGACCTAGGGAACACAGAGCTAAATAAATTTGATCAATATTTTGATTTCTCTGACAAAAGGCACAATCAGCTCTGACACAAACAACTGGTTAGCAAGCTGAGGGGCAGGAGGGGTAAATCAAACCAGAGTTTCAAGATACTTATCTTTCCATCACAACAATAGCCACCAATGACAGTAATTTACATGGCTAATAGACAGCATTATGTTTACAAAACCATTCTTGGGAGGGAAAATCTAAACAATTTTAGCCAGCCCAGCAAAGGAGCTGGTGTTGGATCAGATCCTGGGATTCTTTTTCCTCTTTTATCTTATCTAAGGGTGTTTTGCCAAGATGCCTTGCTATGGAACAACACAAAGTGCTTTCAGTAGTGCCCTTGGAAGGCAAACAGACCCATGGAGGATATGATCACCCTCCTGCCATAGCCTGAATTCTCCAACAGCAGGGCTGCCCTGGCCTCTGTGACAAGGGGAAAATACCTATCAAGCAGAAAAACAACGGAGTCAAGCCAGCAGCTGCAGCTCCTCCACTCCACACCACACTCTGCACCCCTCTGCTGAAGATACTCCAGCGAGCCCCTTATCTCCCACACAGGGGCAGGTCCCATCCCCAAACCACATGCTGACCCCCTCGACATCAGCCTGAACACCTGCTAGTTCTCTTCACATCCCCAGTCCTTGGTTTGGTTTGGTTTTTCTTTCCATGAAAATGTCTCTGTCCCTTTGTTATGAGCTTTTTCAAGGCTTTGCCACAGACAGACAGACAGGTAGGTAGGTGGGACTGCAGAGCACAGAAATGGGCTCAAACTGGCTCAGTCCCTCTGGGTCTACATAATTAGGAGGACTATGATCATCATTCCATCCAAGCAGCATAGATAATCCCAGAAAGGCAAGGGCATATTTTCACTAGACCATCAGCTAAAAAGAGACAAAGACTTCCAAAAGAACATAAAAGCCTTCTCACATGCACAGAAAAAAATCATCAGTGAACTCTTGACTAATTTTAATATCAGGGAAAATTCCACTTTTGTCTGGAAAATACATGCACTCATTCTGCAGCTGTATCCAACAGCCAGCCAGGAGCCACAGAGAGGACAGTCTTGCCTTAAGTCAAAACCTGAGGTAAGTCTGGAACTTGCAAACACTGATGATGCTTATGAAAAAAAAAAGATTTATCAAAGCCCTGAGTGCATGAACAGTCAGATTTTGCCAAAACTCTCAGTGTATTGACAGGGCATGGGAAAGTAATTTCATTAAGTAATGACCTTTTGGTCACACCAATTAACTTGATCATCTATTGACAGTCAATTTAGAAACAATCAAGGATGCACATTTCCCAGCACACAGTGAAACAGAGGAAGGACTTTATCAGGTTCCTGCTGCCAGCCTGGCATCACTTCTGCATCCCACGTTTGCTCCACCAAGTTCTGCCATCCCAGCACCATTTTAACTGTTTAATTTCCCAAAGTCTTACATTTAACAGGGTGCTAAACTATCCCAACTCCAACGGGAATGTGGTTCAAATACCTGAGTAGGAAATGAGACCAGGGAAGTCCGTTGGAACAAGGGAAAGAGCCATAGTAGACTGAGCACAAATGCAATACTTCACATGCTAAATTTTAATTCTCCCACCAATCTGGGCCGAGAGCAAACCTTGGAGATGCTCACATTTTATTAACACATCTTTAGTATTAACGACTTGTCCTCAAAAACTGCATGAAAGATCTGGGAAAAAAAAATAAAACATGAAAAAACAAGAAAAGATAAAATAAGCCAGGTTATTCCACAGCTCAGCTCAATTTCATACAGCAGTAACAGGCAATTGTGTTTAAAATGTTGATAAAGATTTTTAAATAATTTGACAACATTTGATACAAAATTTTCTCTGGAACACAGTAATTGCTTATAATATCCACCACAATGTTTATTACCCACGGAGATAAGACATGGCAGCTGCTGGACTTCTCAGATAAAGCAAGCCCATACCACAGCAGCAGGATCACATGGATTAGGAGCAGGAGACGATCTGACTTCAGCAGAGACACCAAAGGGCATCAGTGACATGAACAAAAACGCGTCCAAGGGAGAACCCCACGACCTCTACACTCACAAAGCGTCCTCACACTGCAAACAGGATAGTGTTACATAGACTCAGATACCTGGTTTGGCTCTCCCACAGAATTTCCCTTCTCAGCAGCTGCAACTTCAGCAGATTTTTACCCTTCTGCAAGGAAACACTGACCAGCTCTTCCTCTTCCTTGAAACCTCCATTACTCTTCAGAATTTCTTAATTCTAAAGAGTAATTTCAAGGTATTTCAAGGATGCCTTCAGCATACTAGTAATAGTCAGACAAATGAGAAGCTCTTCAGACTCCCCCCCATGTCTGGTGGAGGGTTTGGCAGCTCTAGAAGGGCTTGTGAAAACAATGCTGCTTTCTATGAAGGTGGCAGATTCAGTTTTAGCAACTGTGGATCCTCTCATCAACAAGCTGTTAAGTCAGAAAAGCGCAAGCAGCACTTGGAGGTCACTTACTCAAGGGATTTAATAAATGCAAGAAGGGTACTTAGAGTGATTGTGCTCCTCATGTTTACAGTGTGTAATAGCATCTTGTGCTCAGTGGGAACAAGTGGGGAAACTGAGGCAGAGACAGCAAATGACCAACACAAAGACAATGAAAAGAGCCAAAGTCACAGCAGCTCCAAATCCTGTGTTTGGAAGTGCTTTCCCAAAAAGAGAGAAAAGCAAAACAGACACTAAGCCCCATAACGTGAATGCTGGTGTAATCATAAGTCATATTTTACAGCACAAAAGTCTTCAAAAATAAACAAGTGAATACAAGGACTTGAGACTGTGATGTCCTGCACTTTTGTGTCTTGTGAATGGATTGCCCAGTCCTATCCAAACAAGGTTCATGATCTGCTCAAAGCTCTTACTGCCATTAAGGCACTTCAGGTTCCTCCACAGATGGCTTTTCCTTTGCCTCTCCTTCAGTCCATGCAGAAACTGCATCTCCTCCTCTACTTGGTCACTTATTTTCAAAAATCCAAATTCTCCATGTCCAAACTAGTTGTGACTGACCAGCAGGTCCAGGAATTGCTGGGAAAATGGGAGATGGACAAACAACTGGATCGGATAATTTCACTCTTCACCTTTAAAAGCCAGCTAAAAATACTGTAGCCAAGTGGATCCAGTTCTTCTCCAGAAAGTAACAAAACTTCACCAGAGTTGATTCGGGCCCAACCTGCACTTGGTAAATACTGATAACAAGGATTTACCATATCCACTCTAGTATTACAGCTGACTATAAAACAAACATTTGCTTCCTACTGATAACAAAATGACTATGATCACTCGGGGTTTGTAAAGGTTAGGGTTTCTCTGTCACCTAAGACAGACTTGTAATTCCCAGCGTCCATGCAAAAAATACCCTGCATGTAACACTGGCCTGTTTTCCCTCAGGTACCCACTCACCTCATGCAGAGATACAATTTGGGATGGATTCCAGCAACAAATTACAATCAGATTAAATATTAATTCCCATCTTAATTATATAACCATGACTAGGCTTAATGGCCTTGAAGCCATTTAACCAGGAGAGGAGCATGTAAATCGTGCAAGCAGCGTCTCTTAAGCTGCAAATGCCCAGACTGGTTCATAAGCACCTGGATTTTTTCCCTGGGAGAACAGCCAGCCTTTGGAAAAGCAGCTCCAAGGGAGGTAAGAATTCAAATCATCTGGCAAGCAATATAGTATCAGAAGTCACAAACCCATGGGACAACACATCACTCTGCCCTCAGGACAGCTGTGCACTAAACTGAGAAAGATCATGTATGTGCTGAATACCTACTGATGGACTTCACCCTCACCTTTGACAGAGAGAAGCATCTCTCTGTCATTTGGCTAAAGATGGGCCATGAGAATGCCAGAACAGACAAAGAAACTGGCCCAGGATCACAGTGGGCAATCAGGAAAGAAGCCCTGTATGCCACAGCCCACCCCAACACTTCACAAACTCAGGCGGCCCTGGTGCCCCCAGTGCAGAGACACACCTGTGTCGTCCCACAGAAGCTGACTCCATCTCCAAATCAGGCTGCATGCAAGGAAAATCATTTCACTTCATCCCCAGGGAAAGGCACACTGCCAAATATTTTCTTTTCCAATTCTTACTTGCGCCATTCCGAAGTGTCTCATGTACCACCAGCAGTCATCCATCCCCCATGGGACCCCCACAGCAGATCAAATCTGCTACAGCTCCCAGGAGAAAGTCTGCTGCAAAAGAGGGGGATATGCCCAAAAATGAGCCCATTCTGCTTCACTCTGCACTTCAAGGCAGTGAATACACAAAAAAAAACCAAACAAGAAAAAAAAAACCATAAGAAAAAGAAAAAGCTAAGGAAAACAGGAGAGGCAAAATCAGAACCAAGCCTGAGCATTTTCTCCTTCAGCTTCACACAGCAGAAGAGAAACAGAGAAATGCCAGCAAAAGCACTCCCCATGCTAGAGCAGCCCCTGCCTGGTTTGGAGTCTGGCTGCCACAACAGCCACAGCACAAGGGCAGCGAGAACGGCACCGCTGGGAATGGGATGCAGGTGAAGCTCCCCCAGCGCTGCGTGCATGACGTTCGGCACTGTCAGTGCCCCCCGTTTCTTGGGGGCTGTAGGAAACACCCCTTCCCTGCACCGCCCTTCCCGGTGACACCACAACGCCGCGGTCACAGGGCAGGGCTCCGCAGGCAGGTGACATCCTGCGAAGCGCAGGCGGCCGCAGCAGCAGGGACACGCGATTCCTAACAATGGGAACGCCGACTTCCTCAGCATGGGCTCTCACGGCAGGCAGCGGCTTCAGGGTCACGCCGCCAAGGCGAACGCGACAGGAAGGATAAAACAAATCACAGCTCAAGTGAGGTGATGTCGAAAAAGGAAATCTTTTCTATAGCAGGAGAACTCAACCACAAAGCTAAACGACACAAACCCAGATGGATTTCAGTTGATCCCTCTCAGTGCTCTTCCCACCAACATGTCCCCTGTAGAGAGCCCCAACGAAAGGAACTAGCACAGCCCCCTTGCTGGAGTCAACTGAAAAGGGGTTGTTTAGGTCTTGGGGCTTTTTTTCCTTAAACCCTTTTCCTGCTACTGCAGGGAAAGTAGGCTCAAAGTCACACAGCAGAAGGTTTTCAAAAACACTGGATCACATCCCCAGCAACTGTGCACACTGGCACTGCTTCCATCAAGTCCAGAGGGAGGAAGGTTTTACAGTCTACTTCTAGGTACTCCATACCCAGCAAGGCTTGAACTTTGGATCAAAACACATGTGGCTTTGGGATCAAACACAGACTTTCCCAAAACCATTTAAATCCTCTGCCAAATTAATTTCAGATTGAAACAAGTCCATGTTTTTCTTTTCAGAATCAAACCCACCTGTTGGAAAGCACATCCACACGTACCCAGCAGCACGTCCAAGGACTGTGCAGACGTACTCATTGCCTTCCTGTACAAGATGTGGCCCATTGTTAGACAATAAAGAGCAACAATTTTCACTAGTTGCCTAATTTCTTGCAAGAAACACCGAGAAGCTACAACTGCAAATTCTTGAAAAGCATCTGAAGTTTTCTTGTTGAAGTGGGTTTGGAAAAAAGTAACATCCACTCCACCACCCGCATTTTTTCTGTTTGTTGTTTTTTTTTTCTTTTTAAATCATTGTTCTCTATTACAAGCCTAGGGATCCACTTAGCTGACTGCTCAAACACACAGGAGACACAGCTCCCACTCATTCCAGCCTCCTCACTCAGCTGCTAGTGGGGTCACAGCCTGCTGGCCATCTAGGAAAACCCACACTCACTGGTGACAATGGGCCATTTACATGGACTGTTATTCACTTCCACAACAGCCACCATAAAGCTGCACCTATGTTGAATCATAACCTACCCCAAACAGGAGCTCACAAGGTTCTGAGTAAAAGAAAATAAAAACAATCCCGCAGCCATCCATGTGCTGTTATTATGCTCTGCTGAACCTGAATGCATTATAAAAAGAATAAAAATTTTTGTCAACGTACAATGACATAGGGATGGCTCCTGCACCACAATACCCTGTTTAGGGGGGATTTTAAAAGAGAGCAAGTCCCTGGCACACGCTCGCGTTTTTTGGTGCGGCTCTGTCAGCCGACACCTTTCCAAACGCTTATCGGGGATGAAAACAAAACCTTTTTGAGCGCTGTGCACACACAGAGACGGTCCCCCACACCCCAAGGTCCAACACTTCAGCCGACCCTCAATGCAAACTTCGATGGCGACCACAGAGAGCCACCAAAACGCCCGACGGCCGTGTACGTGTGCCCTCGCACGGCGCGGTTTGCATAACCATTGCAAAACACGAGCAGGAGAAGCATAGCTATTCCTGGGTCACCTCCTTGACCAACGGGACATCTGCCTACCCGTGTGTCCCATGCCGGCAGAACCAGGGCAAGGGAGGTGAGGGGCCCCTCCACGGTCTTGCTGGACACCTGGGCTGCTCTGGGTCACCCAGCGCTGGAGAAGCGCTTCATTCCCCACCGCCCTGGCACAGCCACTGTCCCTCTGGCAGAAACTTGCCACCGTCCAGGCAGAGGCCGTGGAATGCTGGTCTGCTGTCCCCCCCAGCCCATACACTGACGGGAGCTCCTGTGGGGGGTGTCACCCGCAAAGTGTGAAGGTCTCACCCCCAATGTCACCCCCTAAATGATGACCCGAAAGGAAGCACCATCTAGGCATGGGCCATGAGCACAACTGTCGTCCGACTTGGAGGAAAGAAGGGGTTGGGGAGAGGGAGGGAATGGCCACGGAGGGACGGGACGGCCAGTAAAGGAAGAAAGGAAAACTGGGGTAAATCGCCACTTGAAGGAGAAGGAGGGCTGGTACAGCGGCTGACCGGCCAGGGAGCGCATCCCCGCGGAGCCGCCCGCTGCCTACGTGAGGGCAGGTGGCACCGCGGCCGCCCGCGGGCGGGGGGACACCGACCCCTTCCCTCCCTCCTCTCCCTCCTCACCCACCTTGCACGGCCAGGACAGCGAGGGCGGAGAAGCAGAGACAAAGCAGCAGGTCCTCCAGCGCCATGTAAGCCCCGCCGGGCGCCGGGAGCAGGGGCCGCCGCGGCCGCATCTACGAGGGGACCGCGCTCTCCCGCCGCCCCACCGCCATCTTGTGCGAGCGCCCCGGCCNGGGGCTCCTCCGCCCGCCGGCGGATCTACAAGCCACAAACATTTATAGCATTTTATGTGGCTTTTTAAAAATAATTTTTTCTTCAATCTCTTTAGTATTTCTTTTTCCGGTTGTGCCACGGGTGAACGTGGAGGATTACCGGGCCGCCTCTGGCCGCCGCGCTCCCCTCACGATACTGCCCGGGGACACCTCAGCCGGCTCCGGGAGCGGCCCCGCTCCTTGAGGGGGTGGATGGCAGGTGCGAGACTCCTCTGCCCGCCAGCAGCTCCACAAGCTACAAACATTTATAACATTTTATGTGGTTTTTTAAATTAAAATTCTACCCTCCACCTCTTTAGGGGTCTTTTCACGGTTTGCCACGGGTGAGCGCGGAGGGCGCCGCGCAGCTCCCGCCGCCGCGCTCCCCTCACGGTGCTGCCGGGAACGCTCCCCGGCCCCGCTGCCCGTCGGGGCTGCCGGAGCTCACGGCACCAAGCCCGGCTGGGTAGCGGGGGCAAACGGGACATCAGGGACCGCATCGCTATGGCTTTGTTGGGGTTCAGTTTCGAAGCACAAGTACTTCAGGTGTATATCGTTCATTGGTCGTCAAAGCCTAGCCTGTGCTTCTCAGCCGACTGTGAAAATAAAGCAAATAAAATACATGGTGTGGCATGACTGCACCCCATCGCTGAAGAGGGAAGCAGGACCTGTCCACCAGCTGAGCCAAGCAGTGGAAAGGAGGCAAGGAGATAAGGGATGGAGTGCAAAGTTGCTGCCTCCCAGTTTAGCTTGGCTGGGTCCCATACACACACTACCACCACACGTGTGTTCATAAAGCCACACCAGTTTTTGCAGGTTCAGTCCTGAGGGCAAGTGACACCAAGTCCTTCTTTTGGTAGCGGTACCTGGCACCAAACACACAGGCAGCCACATCCAGAGTGGGTCTGCTTTTCCCTCCAAGAGAATACGAAGCTGCCCAGCACAGAGGCAGGTTTTATCACAGCAGTGTGGAATGCAGAGGGGGCTTTGGCTGTGCAGAATATGAAAAAAGAAAGTTTTTAAATCCAGACCCTCCTATTTATTAGCTTGTATAATGAACTATAAAAACTTAAATGAAACCAGAAAGACTGTGTAGTGGGAAGCAGGTTTCCCATGAGTGTGAGTTATGCAACTTAAGTTCATACTTGGCACTGCCAGTGCAGAAAAGCCCTGGGAGGCAGCAGCCCCCTGCTCTGAAAAGATGTGCAGGGGAGCTTTGCCCAGCATCAGGCGGGTACTCACTGCGCACCTTGCTAGAAAAGAGTGTAATAAGGCCACAGCATTCCACTGGCCCCATCCCTTCACTTCTCTATTGAAAGAAAAGTTTGTACCAGCATCCACATCCCCTTCTCTACCAGTCCAGCATGGAGGTAAAGATTAACAACAGCCACAAACCCTTCTTTTTCTCTGAGTCCCTCCCACCTGCTCCTTTATGTGTGAGGTGGTTTTAAGGCTGCTGTCAAATTGCTTTAACTAGGCTGTAAAGGAATATCTACTTGTGTCTGCCAGTGGTTTCTTTCAGACATACCCCTGCCTGTTTTTCTTCAAATTGCAGACAATTCTCCCTCCCTTTAAGCAAGAAAACACTCTACCTTGCAGTCAGGCAAGTCTGGCATTAATATAAACAAGGAAAATTGCTAGTGGTCTACAAAACACTGCACATTCTGGCTAAGAGCACCTGCCTGTTTTAAGGTGTTGACTGAGCTCTATGTCAGCAGGCCAGAATTAGACCAGACTTTGAAAAACCCAGGTCTAACCCCTGTTTTAGCTCTCTATCTGATCTTAGTGTTACTTGATTCCTCTGTGGCACCTCTTTGTCTTCCTGCATGTCTGTGGAAACAAGAATGAAGTCAGTATTTCAACAAACCCAAGCTTGCAACATATATTCCTTGAATATCTGTCCCTGGGGAACAGGAAAAACTGGCAACTTGGCAAACAGCCCCCAAACTGAGAAAGCGGCAGAAACGTCACCTGGAACGCCAGCTCCTTCACACTGACAACACCTGGGCTCTGCAGGAGCAACACCAAGACCCAGTGTCTGCTCACAGAGGTGAAATGATTCCCTGTGGCACTTACAGAGGGAGAGCCTGGCTTAAGAGCCACTTAGTAAAAGATTTGGGAAGGATCAAATAACTCCCTGGCTGTCAGTCCATAAAGAACAAAGTGACAGCAGCATGCCATGGGACATTCCTTCTCAGACAATGGCACTTCTGCCCCAATACTTAGGGCAGCAAAGCCCCTATTTCTGTGCTGTAGACTCCCCAGTGTTCCCGTTCCTGTCGATGAGGCATTTCTGCCTTTCGATAGCTGCAAACCTCTGATACTTTGAGAGAAGAAAGTGTGACAGGTGGAGCAGCAGCAGTAAGTAGCAGGTTTGTAGTTCAGCTTTTTGTTCCCCCTTTGAGAGACATTATTTCTATGCTACAAAAATTTTTGGTGAGTCAGGTGTATGGACAGTGTATCGTTCACATATCTTGGTTTGTATAAGGTCTCAGGAATAGCAGCCTGCTATGGAAATCCAGAAAAAGGTGCTATAAATTTATCTAGCTCAGCATAAATTTTGAACATCCAAAGACACACTTTTAGGGTGTAAATTCCCATTTTAAGGATCAAAAGCCTAATTTTTAGGGTTTTTCCCATGCAGGCAGCCTATAGGCAAGGGAGATCCATGCTTCTGAAAGGCTGTAGTAGTGCAAGAGACCTTGAAGCAGAGCAACACATTACATGGGTTTCTGAATCAGAACTTCTCCATCCTTTGAATCCAAACCTACATGAAGCAGCCCATCTCCACTTCCAGCTGTGGGATTCAGACTACCAGGATCTAATTGTACAAGTTATTAAAAAAATGCAGGTAAAGAACAACACCTGTTCCAAAATAGACCCTAAAATAAAAGAAACCTGAACAACAGAGGGAAGGTGTTTCAGAGAGAAAGCAGTGAGGAGCAAGAAGATTCACAGCTTAGGTCCTTTTTCTTCCAAACAGGATTAAACTTTCCGGTCTGAAATACAGCATTGCTCCATTTTCTGACCATCCCTGACTTCAGACGTGTCAGCAGTGCTGAGGTTGACATTTTATGACGGATTTAAGCAGCTCTAATTACCAGAAGAGTTGGCTGCTCTTTCCTTTGTGACGGCATTAGTGCTTGAATGAGCCTGGAGCTGGACAGAGGAAAGGATGGTGCTGAAAACTTAATTGGCAACAACATTAACAACAAAATCAGGGCCCTGCTCCAGCTCCCTGTGCAATCACTCAGGAGTTAGTGCCAGCACAAGAAAAGCAATGGGAATAGACAGAGACATGAGGAAGTTTTCAACAGCAGTACAAAGCTGGATCAGCTCAAACTCACTGCAAGACTTCATCCTTGGTCTTCCCAGTAGGAGTCTCTTGGGGACCTTTACCACCAGGACTCACTTTGTTCCCAGACTTCTTCTGGTCTGGCAGCAGCTTCGATGCTGGAGGGAACGTTGACTTCCAGACGAGGAAAGTGAGGGTAGCCTTCTGTTCTGTATGCGTGAGCAATGCCAAACAGGAGCAGCTGGTTGCACATAATAACATGCATTGTGTAAGTGAGCAACACAATGAGCAATTTGCTCAACAACCCAGGGACATCAGGACAATTCTGTATCACAGGGAAGAAAGAAAAGAGGAAAAAAACATGTGATGACCAAACCCTAAGGGAGACTCAGCATCCTACACATCCATTTCATTACGCTTACTCTTATAAATATTTATTACACAGGCTATCTCATCATTCTTCCAGGAATGGGTGTTGTGTTATTGTTATACCCAGGGCGGGCTTTCCTTCTTCCTCTGGTCCTGCTGCAGGCAGTCAGCAGTTGCCAAAGATAGATTGGGAGCAAGAGTGTGACATTAACTATGGAAAACGCTGCTTAAAATGGAGCTCAGGGGCAGATATTGGCAGGTGCATTGTTAGCAGGAAAATGAATGGAAAAGGCAGCACATAATGAGATTCGAAAGCTTGTATTTAAAATGTGTTCATGGCAAAAGGGATTTCTGTGTGCAAGAGCCTTGGTCCTACAGCCAGAGCCACGGGTGAGAAGGGACTCACACCCTGAAAAAACCTGCACAGGTCCAAGACAGGGGAATTATGATGTAGACAGTGCCAGGCTATGGAGCAGGAATGAGATAGGGTGGATTCTAAGTACCAACATCATCCCTCTGCCTGCACATGGAAAAATATCATGTTAAAGTAAGGTACAAACCCTCCAGCATTTACAAAGCTTTGCACATCAAACTTGGAGTAGGTTTTCATGTCTCTTTGATTTGTATTGCTGCCTGGATGTCCCAGTGCCCTGTTTCTTGCTCTTCCTGGGACTTACCATCCAGGTGAGGCTTTGCTAAATCAAATGTGAATTTGCCTTACACAGAGACATTTTGACTGATTCAGAAGGGAGCCAACAAGAAAGGGGAGAGAGACTTTTAACAAGAGCATGGAGTGACAGGACAAAGGAGAATGGCTTCATATTAAAAGACAGTAGGTTTAGATTAGATATTTGGAAAAATATCTTCCCTGTGAGGGTGGTGAGGCCCTGACATAGAGAAGCTGTGGCTGCCCCATCTCTGGAAGTGCCGAAGACCAGGGTGGGTGGATGGAGATTTGAGCAACCTGGTCTAGTGGAAGGTGTTCCTGCCCATGGCAGGGGTTGGAATCAGATGATCATTTAAGGTCATTTCCAACCCAAACCATTCTGGGATTCTGTGATCATTTGAGACAAGTGACTTGGGATGGGTTGCTGACAGTCCAGTTCAGGAAAAAACACACCAAGACAATCCGGGCTGAGATTTTAGATGAAATTAATCTGTTTTGTTTCAGTTATTCTCCCTTGTTGTCCCAGACTTCTCTGTGTGTATTTGTTAACCAGCTCATTCACTGTCAGCTACAACCAAATAAAAACCTACTAGAACCATCTTAATGTGCCATAAAGCAGTCGTGTGGAACATCACTGTCTTGTAAACAATCAGGACTAGGAAAAATAAAATCTGCTCATAAATAACACCTGTGGACTTCTCCCTACAACAGTTACCAAGGACCAATAAAAGTTTTGATCCTAAATAGTCTAAATTTTATCCACTGCTATGGTACCCACTAACTGAGGCTGGGTTTAGGCATAAATTTAGAACACATGTAACATCAAGGAATACTCTCAGTCAGGGCTGTCGTCAGAAACACCCGGCAGGCTCATTTGTAGTGGGAAATGTGCTCATGTGCCAAAAACAAGGATCTGTTCTGAAGTTTTATTGGATCTACAGAGCTGGCTATAAGATGCCATGTGGTGAAGCAGGGAGGCTGTCTGGTGCACATCCTCATGCCACCCTCTTGTGGCTAATCCCAGAAAATATAGTGCTGTACCCCTAGGACATGGAGTAAGTGC
The DNA here is from genome assembly GCA_013399455.1 of Anthoscopus minutus. Taxonomy (NCBI): domain Eukaryota; kingdom Metazoa; phylum Chordata; class Aves; order Passeriformes; family Paridae; genus Anthoscopus; species Anthoscopus minutus. Next base: position 871,701 of record VWYI01031724.1, read on the forward strand.
CACCATGGCATTTTCAGGGTGCTTTGCCCCCCACTGATGAGTTCATTACAGGAGCAAGCAGGAGAGTCTAGCCTGTTGACACTTGGAGTCTTAGGAGTGAAAAACAAGGTTGAAATAAAACCATTCCTGCACTTGAAAAAACCTTGAGATCTGGATCTGATCTGAGGATGGGATTACAGCCAGTCCAACATGCTGAAGGCTTGCAGATGTTCATGTATGTTTGGACAGATGTTTGATTTCCACAACCCTGGCTATTCTCTGCTCAGAAATTGGGACTGTATACCTGTCCGATGAGATACTTTTAGCTATAAAATTCTGTTCTTGCTAATATTTCACACAGAGAACCTGGTGCTTTTATGCATTTCTAAACCCTATTTCCTTTTACCTTCCAGAGAGCTCCCCAGATGAGTGCCAGAAAGGTGACTGGGCAGCTCTCACGTCTCCATCAAGATCCCTGTCTCCATCAAGAGTTTACTCAGAAACAGCCAGTCTGCCCCAAAAGCAGGTGGTGGCTTTCACAAGGTCCTTGGTGCCCTTGTTTTATAATGCAGGCTATTCCCATCCATCAGACAGTTCTGCAAACCTAAATAGATGATGTATTTATTTATGGATTACTGACCACAAGAAAGAGAAGCTTTGCACTATTGTCAACCTCACAGCCTTCGGTCTCCTATAAATAATGCATCATTGTTCGGTGTTGGTTTATGGTTTAAGTTCCAATGAGCGGCGCAGACCAGCAGACTCAGCAAAGATGAAGGCAGCCCAGGGTATTAGCAAGAGAAATGGGACCATCTGACCAAGAGTGTTAGAAAAACAAAGCAAAAATATAATGTTCTCTGAGTTATTTTAACATCAACTTAAGTAGACCTGCTTTTACCTCTAACTGAGAATGGCACAAATCTCTGCTTTTCGCTCTGCTTTCTCCCAGTTGTGAGCTAATTCGATTTCAGATAAACATTAATTAACACAAGAGGTCACTGCTGTGGCCAACAGGCACCGTTGCAATGTGGCATTCAAACACCAAGAGATCAAAAGAGCCTCCGCTGCTTCCTTTGAACTATGCAATTAAAACTTGCACAAATAAAGCTATTGTTTTACATCTGCCTCATCCAGGCAGGAGAGAGGGCAGAGAGCTAAGAGATCATTGCCTTTAATTGGGCTGTTTTCCCTCTCTTCTTACAGGTTTCCTCCATGTGGGCTTTTTCTTCAGAACAGTAGAAGAAAATGATGGCCAGACCCTTTGCGATGCAGCGATTACACGGCAAGGCTACAGCAGACTGAAAGCAAAGCCGTGGGGAATCCAATTTCCCTCTTGTGAGCAAAAGGGCATCAGTGCCTTTCTTGGAAGGTTTGATTGATAGCCCTTAAGAAGGACTCATAAAATGTGCCTCTCTCTGGCTATTTAGGCAATTCTCTTTTGAAGATGAAGGAGAATATTAGATTAATCCAACTGCTGTAACAGCATTATCTCCTGCTTTTAAAGAAAACATATTTTATGGCCACACTCTAACGGAAACAACCTGCAGCTGCATGAGCCCTGGGCTGGTGCTTTGCTGCTAAACATACCATGGGAGCCTTGGAAGGGGTTTTCATCCAGATTCTGGGGAGCTGCTGTAAATACTAAACTTCACCTCCATCCCACATGGAGAGCTTGTGGACAACAGAGGAACCAAGGCTAGGGGAGACCACAGGGTCTGAATTCCACTCCTATCCATAGGGGAGCTCACTTAGACTAAGGGCACATTAGCAGGAATGCAGGGAAAAGGCTACACAGCAAATGCCTGGGCTCTACAGACTTGGAAGATCAATCTTGAGAGCTGGAAGCACAGAGCATTCTGGAAATAAAATAGATGGAAACACTGTTAGAGTGTCTGGTGTTATCTCCCTGGAAAATATTTGGGAACCATCCATGCTGGGGAGCAGATGAGTACACCCCTGTGAGAGCACCCTGCAAAGTGTGTCCCACCACAGGAGGGTGCCTTCCATCCTCTCTTACAGGCAAGTCACAATAAAATCATCATCTACTACCCAGAAATGTGTCTGAGGAGGAATACTCAGGACAGGAAGGGAATGCAGAGCAGGTTGGTCTCAGGTGGGACACAACAGCTCATCTCCACCTCTGCCTGCTCTGTTCCCAGTCTGGGTCTGCTCCTGGCCTTGGGAACACAGCAGCTCATGCTGGAAAGGTCTCAGTCCCTGGAGCAAGGAAGAACCAATTAATTCTTTTCTCCTGGAAAGAAATGTTATCTCTTCTCAGTAGTATTGAAGGGAGTAAAAAATCAAGATTGTGACCACAACAGAGATCAGCCTCCACAGGCTGATCATTATCACACACATAAGTGTGTGAGCATAACACACTTAGGCTCATCAGTGTGTTAAACTCATCTTCTGAGAATTCATTTATTGCTGCCAAAGGATGAAAATAGATCTGGACTCCTCAAAACCAGAGCAGTTCCTTGAATTGGTGAAGGTCAGCCCCTTCTGGTCCAGAAGCTGCAGTAAGCTCTGCCCAGCTTCCAGGTCTCAGGGCAATGCCAGAGTGTCTGTTTTCTTGGGTCGCATCTTCTATAGTTCCATTCTTGTCCCCTGATTCACCAGCTGAACAACACTGACCCTGCAGTGAAGAAGCTGCTTTACCTTAAATATACTTCTTCTTCTTGTGATGTACTCCTGGATACTGCAAACACTGCCTTGCTTGTCCCAGGATTAATCAGATTAATTAAGCTGCACTTGTATTAATTTAAATTACAAGTATCTGAGGGCTCAGCCAAATCAAGTGATTTATGGGCCGTATCAATCTAATTAATACCACCAACTCCTAAAATAAAAACCTAATAAATGAGTTTATTATACATCTGTAAGATCAACTTATTAGTTTTGGGTCTCTAGTGACACAGCCGATTTGATGGAAGTTTTATATCCTTGCTGGAAAAAGGTCTTACTTTTTTTTTCCTTCCCACTTGCTGTATTTTTAAAAAGTATCTTCTACAGGGCAGGAGGAAAGAAACAACACAAGCTCAGTTATCAAAACACCAGCCAAGCCAAGAGGTCCCCAAAGTCCCGCTGTACACAAATTGTGGGGGTTTTAAACCTGTGAGTGCCCACAGGAGAACAGTTTATCTGACTTCTTGCAGGCAGAACCTGCCCTGGTCTGTGCCTTCCAGCTAAGCAGCTGAAACTGCAGTTAGCCAGGGAATGAGGATGCAAAAGGCATAAGAGAACTAACAGTTTCTCAGAAGCAAATCTGAGCAGGGAGGAGCTGAGATGATTTAGAAGGCACTGCTCATCAAGGTGACTGCTGGGCTGACCTTGCACTGTCTGCAGCAGTGACTAAAATGCCACTTGTGCAGAGACAACTAAGAGATGCCAAAGCTTCCCTTCATCACTGCAGCGAGGGACTTCAAAATTCATCATGGGAGTTAATTCCAGGGAATGCAGGAGGCATCTCCAAGCCACAGCCCAATGGAAGGAAGAGTGAAGTAAAGGAGGAGCAGGACCCTGCTCAGCCTTGCCCTTGCCTGCTGCTTCCTTGGCAGCTGGGCTCTGTGTTGATTGGCTTTTCAGCCATGCTTTCCCTTCAGTCCTGGAGTTCACGCTCGATTTCCTGAGCTGTAAGGTTGTTTCCCTTGCTTTGCAAATCCCCTTGGAGCAAACAGTCACTCGATGGAAACAGGAGCAGGCTCTCTCTCTTTACCCTTTGCTTACAAAGTAAGTTCTTCAAATGCATTTGTTGTATTGTGTTCAGGATAACAACATGCTCCAGCAAAGAGAAGGAACTGGGATGCCTTTCTGCAGGAGAAAATGGGGCAATTTATGGAATAATTATATAAAGACAGCACCATCCTGTGTGTCTGTTGCTGTGATTTATTACAGTTACACAGAAAATTGGCTGCTTGGACCATAAAAGATGGCTGCAGGCAAACGTGGACCCCTTTGCTTTCCTCTTTGCCATTCCACACACACAAACCCAATGAATTAACTCAGCAAATATGCAGTAATGATCCATCATTTCTATTTTAAAAGAGATGCCAGAGCAAAGGTTCTGTGTGGAGCAGCTCCTCAGACACAGCCACATTTGCTGTCCCTGCTGTTAAGCCATGGGCTGGCTGTCAACATGGGAAAGTTCTGTAGCCTCCTGACTCCTTTGCTGATGTACAGCAGGGTCTGGGGGCACTTTGTCCCATTCCATCCAGGGTTATCTGGATCATGCTGAAGGATTTTGCAGTACCTCTTGCCTCCTCTCTGGCTGTTCCACCTTTGATGTGCTCCTGCTGTTTTCCACTGTCTTTCCATTCGCTGCCAATAATTATCACTTTGCATTTGTCTACATTCAGCTGCAATTTCCATTTACTGCTTCACTTGGCTAAAAAAATCCCTATCCCTTTTGTATCAGTCCAGGTGGCTTCTACTGCTTTCCACACATCACTTTCCTTTGAGTCACTTCTATTTATGCTAAAATAACTTTAGCAACCAAAGTGCCATTAGCTGCAAGCACAGGGACTCTGCTAAGTAGAGCATCAGACAGGAGGAATTTAACTTCCATCTGCAAGGATGAGAGGATTTGGGCATTTTCATTCCTCCTCAACACTTAAGACTGCAGGTCACTCAGGGCCGGGAATTCATTCTTCCAGAGATGTTTCATCATGCCAAAATCTTCCAGCTGCTGTTGGGCAGTTCTGTCAACTCTATACCAACACTTACCAGTATCTTTTTTCCATGGGTCCATGCTCATACCCAAACACCATCTCTGGTCCAACAGCTACAAGCTCACATATTTCTTCATTCCAAATCTCAGAAAGAGCTTGTAAAAGTTTATCCCGTTGGTTCATGGGCATCCTGCATTGTATCCCATCCCCACAGCCCTTTGTGCAACCAAAGAACGGCCTCTGTTCAAAGGATGGGGCACAGGGAGGCACAAGAGTGTGGAAAGAAGAGGGTTGCAGTGGGACCTGGAAAAGGGGGTTGATCCTTAACCCTACCACAGCCCACCAAGGAGCCAGGAGAGCCTGAAGGTCCCCATGTCTAGCTTCTGATGGCAGCTCCCACAGGGTGAAGTCCCCTGGGTTTGTGTGGGTTGTGCATTGTAGCAGTATCTGGAATAAGCAGGCTAAAAGTGATCTGGAAGGAAAACAGCAACAGTGTATAGAAAAAAAAAAGCCACAGGATGATTTACAGATGATCCAGTTCCCTGCAAAGCCCAGTGGGGAAGGTTATACCTTATGCTTTTCAAAACACAACTCCTCTCCAATAATTCCTGCTCATCAGCTGTGAAACTGCTGCATATCTTGCTGAAAGCAGTATTAGTTGTTGCTTCAGGCTGTGAGTTGACAATCAGCAGCTTCTGCTCATCAAAAGAGTAAAGAAACATCTATTTTAGCTAAAGCAGAACTCATTTTTATCCTTTCCCCAGACAAAAGTTGTTCACCACCACTCCATGCAGGCAGCAGGCAGACCTCAGAGAGCGTAACTTGCCATGATACAGCAAAATTAATTGTTTAATTATAAAATGCTTGGAAGGGGAAATAATTTGAGGTACAAATAGATTTTATTAAAAATAATTATATGCAGGAAGAGCAGGGACAGGTTTTATCCCAACTGTAGTGCCAAACAGCATTTCAGGGTCATCATAGCAGGGCTCTGGTAAAGCCATGTCTGAATGTGGGGCCAGTAACCACAGAGAAAATTCTGAATGAAAGCCTGAACTAATCCAGAAATGGTGTTAAAAGGTATAAAATGGATTAATTGCATGGAAATGTTAAATTTGTCCTTTGCTAATGGGGAAATTCTGCGTAATACAACCAACCTTCAGCAGAAGAGTCAGGTCTGGCCAATAAAGGATAAGAAACAAAAATAGTTGTGTATATAGAAAAAAAGTAACTTTTAGTTCAGTACAGTTTCAAGCTGCATTGGAAAGGGTTGGGTTTCCTTCTTGGACAACCTGTATATAAAAAAAAGGCAACCACTTTAGTTTAGTACAAGGTCATAGTCTGGCTGCAAAGAAAAGTAAATCTTGGAGCGAAATATGTGATGGAATCGGGATAATTGAAAACAATAATCCCGAAAATCATGTCTGAAAACAAAAGCAGCCCTGGGGGCTGATGTTCCCACAGTGACACAACACAGGTTTTGGGAGGAAATTACCCCCATGGGATGCTTTTCCCCCTGGAATTTAGGCTCTGCATGTCCTGGGGTGTGTTTCCATGCGTACGTGGGCATGAAGGTGCTCCAGCCAGAGGAGACAGCCCAAGATGGAGAGGACATGGGCTGGGATCCTTCCAGAGCTGGAGAACATGCTCTTCTGGGCTGGAAAGGCTCTGGGAATGTGTTTACTGCCCAAGGCCAACAGCAGGGCTGCCTTTGCTGGTCCTGACTGATGCAATACCCAGCCAGAGCCGTGGACAGCTGCGGCACAGGAATGGGAATTCCTCCCAACCCAGAGAGTGCACAGCAGGGAAGAGCATAATCTCCGTGATTTACAGGCTGCAGCTCTAGTTTAAAATACATTAAACTCCAACTATTTAATTATTGGGCACTACCAAATCACAGAGACAGAGGAGTCAGTCACGTCTGCTAATGCCAACATTTATCATCCTATTTATCTACTCCAGCTTCTGAGACCCATATCGAATCACTTTCCTGTATTAGCTAATAACAGATGAGTTTATTCCTTGTACCTCTGGGCAGCCCTCGATGGATATTATCACACTGCTGGCAGCACACATCCACCTAGGGAGAGATAAACTGGTTTAGAGCCTATAAAGAATCGTAATCACCAGCCAAAACTCAAATCCAAATCAAAGCCTTTTTCCCTGCTGCCTCCTGCCCCCAGATACTAATTCTCACCAGAGAGTAAATGCAAACAGTGCTCAGCCTCTTTGGCTGAAAACCTCCTGATACTTCTGAGAAATCATTAAATATCTACATCTTATGGTTAGAGACACAGAAAGATGAAGTGGCTGACTGAGAGTGGGGGAGCTCAGGTAACATGCCCATATCCTGCTCACCTGCACAGGGAGAGCAAAAATTAGCTGGTATGGGCATGGAGACAGAATGACCAGGAAAGAAAATCAGTAGCTGAAGCAAATTTGTCCAAGGGAATATACTGGGTGTTCAAAGAACACCGAGAGGAGAGTGAGAAACTGCCAGGTGCTCAGCAAAGTTTCCCCTTGTGCTCAGCCTGTGCCCAGTAAAGTCCTGATCAACCCAGCACGACCTTCTTCTGTCTAATTTTCCCAGTGGAAATGCTAAGCTTCTTATTTTGCTTGCTTATGCTGCTTTTCATAAGGAAAACAAGTTTAAATAGCTCTATTTGAAAACTTTTAGCAGTCTTATTTTCAGAAGAAATACTCAGCATTCTCTCAGCTTTGCACAGTTGTCTGTCCTTAAGGTGAGCATGAAGAGGGAAAAAAAGAGGCTTTTTCGTCTTCCCCAGGAGTCCAAAAAAAAGCATAATAAAGCATATATCTTTTTATTCCATGGAAGGTTTTGTTGCTGGTGCTTTTACTTACATCATTATGATGGTTGTCTCATTATTACTTATTTATTACAGCCTGTCATAAATATATATGTATATAATCTGGTGCTTTAGTACTAACCCCATCACCCTCTAGCTAATTCTATTAGCCAAGCAGGTAATCCTGCCTTTTGATGCTTGAAAAACCTGAATACGCTGAGCTCTGACTGAGCAGTGGTTATGGAAAAGGTAGCTGTATAAGGAACAGAGAACTGCAGGAAAATCAGGGAAATTATCAGTGGATCTTCACAAAGTCCTCAGGAAGAGTTCAGACATGGAGCTGTCTTAATTGATAGCATGGCCACTTAGGGGACTAGTATCCATAGAAACTCCAGGGCCTTGACAAGATGACAAACAACGCCGTGAGAGCCTAATAATAGCAGGAATAATGAGGTGTGGCCAAAAAATCCCAACAACAACAAGTCAGGCATGGTATCGAATGGGTGGGCCCAGCTAATGAAAGCCTGGCAGATCTCCGTGACGGCGGGAGGGAGGCGAAGCACAACTGGAGGGAAAAAGAGTCGCCAAAGCCGGATGGGATTCCAGTTCCAGGGGAAAGCCCCGCGGCAGTCGGTGCCACTGGGGATGTGGTTGTGGGGCTCTGCTCTCCGTGTACATCGGCCATAAATCGGGAGCAGCATTACTGGGAGCATCTCACAGAAGCCTGGTGGTGTTTTGGAAGAGTCACCCCATTGCCTAGCCTTGGGGATGGGATGCCGGGACCGGGGGAGCCCTTGGGAACCACGGCGGGTGGTCCCAGCCCCCTTTCAGAGCCTCTCGCCGAGCTTTAATCACCTCTTGACCCAAGCTCGGCTCTTCCTGAGCCACTCGCGGCACAACTTTCCCAGGCGCGCGGCGCCGCAGCCCGGCCCTCGCCCGCCGCTCGGGGCTGCGCGCACGCCGCTCCCGGGGCGCATTGTGCCGCCGCTCCTCATTGTTCGGGGAACCTGACCTTCTTCTTAATTAGCTTAAAACCGCACAATAAAAAAAAAAAATCTAAAAAGGGAAAAAAAGGAAGGGAAAAAAAAAAGGAAGGAAAAAACCCCCTCGGTAAAAGCCAGTCGCAAATCAAAAGAGGCAACAGTGAGAGCAAGCAATGTGTCACCACAAGTGTCCGAGTCAATGGAAACCTTGTTAGGTGGGGAACAAGGGTCTGCGCTAACAAGCTCTTATCTGTGTTTTTGTTTTCTATTGAAGGTGCATGTCATTAGGAGGAGTGTTAACAAGAGCTCTCAATAGCTTCATATGGTCAATGGCCTCTGAATATTCATGAAGGTGTGAACAGAATGTGGGAAAGCAGTGGAAGAAAAGGCAAGAAAAGCGGCAAGAGGGCTGATTGTGCAGGGAAGAAAGAAGCCAGCGCTCTGTGGGAAAAAGGGATCCTGAATCTCTCAAACAAGAGCATATTCCCTAGGCAAAACCTGTCCTTCAAGCTGTGGGATGGTATTGATGGAGCTAAGGAGGTGGGATTTTTCTGAGCAGGGCTGGCAGGGAACCAGCTTCTGGCATTTGAGGTGACAGTGCTCAGGCTTTTTTTTAACTAAAACCACAGCAGTCACTGGCACCTGTTTTTGGAGACGTGCAACCCTCTGTCCAGGCTTACTGGATCACAGGAGGGTCCCAGAAGGTGATTTTCACTGGGTGCCCGATATTGAAATGGAGATGAACTCACAGCGGATGGAGAAGACAGAAGGCAAAGGAGCAAGTCTGGATTTTGCTCCAGCACTGTGGTGCTCATCGTGCCGAGGGGAACAACTCATCTACACCCAGACAAAATCAGGGAATCACAGAATCAGAGACTGTTTCATTTGGAAGAACTGTAGACATCTCATTCCACCCCCTACCATGGGCAGGGATGTCTTCCACTATCCCAGGCTGCTCCAAGGTTGTCCAACCTGGCCTTGGACATTACAGGGATGGGGCAGCCACAGCTTCTTTGGGCATCTCCATGGCCTCCTCTGGACTTGCTCTACATCCTCCTGATGTTGGGAGACCCAGTCAGACACTGCACACCTGCTGCCCAGCACCTGCCTCCCCTCCTGCACCTCCCTGCATCCTGAGCCCTAAAGAAATCCCTCATTTGCCTCTGGCAGAGCCCAGAAGAGCTTCCCAGGGGGCAGGCAGGATACGGAAAGATGCTTTTCCTACACATCACCTTTGTAGGCTGTGCAGCCACTGCTTCTGCTCTGTCATGAGGCCAGGGATTTCAGCTGAGCTGGTTTAACACAGAGCTCTTGCTCTGCTCATTTTGGAGCAAAATTATACTGCAGAGTTGCCTCTTCTTGAAAGGCTCCAATCTCGTGTGTCAGTGCCAGATAAATAGTTTTCATTCAACAAATCAATGAATAGAAACAAAGTACAGCAAAATAATGTCAAGTCATTTCACTGATAACGACAGCTGCTGGGCTGCAAGGAGACAGGGAGAGCAGGAGGGGGTGTGGGGGAGTAGATTAAAAAATGTAAAAAGCAATGAATCACAGCTGGGGGGAAAATCATAAAACCACAAGCCACCGCAGCTCCCACACAAATGTACACGGTATTTACTCATCTATTTCTAACAAAATTGCAAGTAGAATAGAAAGGAAAAGAGGGAGGGCAATTGTGAAAGCAAACTGTTCAAACTATCTTTGTTGGAAAAGCAAAAGGGCTTTTTTTCCAGCAGGAAGCAAACAGCACGGCTCCAAGGGCTGAGGGAGGGGATGCAGTCCTGGCCCTGCACCACCATTCCTTCCTCCCACAGGTCCCTATCTTGCTGCTTTTGGGTCATAATTTCCTTGCTGCTGCTTTTCACCTTGGAGCAGTCTGTTGCTGTTTGCTTTTACAAGAGGAAATCCCGATTTTTGGAATTCTCTGGGAAACACGCAGCCTTGTAGGGCCAGCCCAGTGGTGTTGTGTGCCTGTGCCAAGGAGCTCGACTGAACCAATACTGGTTCTCCATAGGTTTGTTCGGCAAGAGCAGTCTGGAAAATTATTATCCTGAGAAAAGACTTGATGCTGGGGAGGAAAACACAGCCCTTTAATGCCAGCTGCCATTTGCAGTTTTGTTATTAATCCCATAAAATGACAGGAGGGTTAATTGTGCTCAGGCCTTAAGTTCTTCCAGAAAAGATTTTCTTGTTATCTTGTCCCAGACCAGCACTGTGACCCCAAACACTAAAAATATACCATGACTTTAGCCTGAAAGGACTTTCCTAAACCTTCACTCCTTTCCCTCAGTTCTCAAAAGTCTCCATGGATGCACACTAAGGACTGCAAACTGGGAACCTTCTATAAGAATGAGGCAGAGCACAGGCCAGTGCTTCCCCCACTCCTAAATAGGGGGTGCTTCTCTGTGGGTGAAAAATCAGGAATGAGTGAAAACATAAATTGCACCTGCCTTGAGCTGCTCCCCAGACCTTGTGGGACAGCACTACACGGAACTGGGGTCCCTGCAAAGCCCATTCAGCTCAGAGTGACAAACAGGAGGCTGAGCACAAGGTGACTCTATGGAGGGACATCTCTTCTCTTGCATTGCCTGTTCCATTCACACAGGTGCTGGGGCACCAGGGCCACCTCCTGCCCCGTGGCACCTGTCCCACCTCAGCGAGGCTGTGTCCTGCAGTCCCCGGTGCGACAGCTCCGGCTGGTGGCTGCTGAGGGCTGCAAACAGCATTCACATGGAAACACTCAGGAGAGGGAACATGGCTGTGCCAAGGAAATGCCTGATCTTCCTGATAGGATCTATCTCCCAAACCACAAGGGACAGGAAACATGGCAGATGCTTTTGTGGAACACCCGATGTGCATCAAATACACATTGCTGCTGCTTTCCACAGCGCAATGAGGGCACAGATTTAATTACACACAAGCTCTCCTAAATCAAGGAGAGAGACAGTTGAAAATAGGTGGAAAAAAACCCAACATTTAATTCAATTTATTTAGCAGCATCTTTATTGCAACAAAGGTTTTGTAATAAAACGCAGCAAAACTAATGTCTCCACTTTACATGATTAAAAGCCTTGGAGCTCGGGAGGGGGGAGGGAGGGAGCCCAATAAACCCACTGGAGTAAGACATGCAATTTTGTTAACGCAAACAGCAGGCACTTCATGTTCTCAAATTAAACACCTGAACTTCTACTGTGCAGAACAGCTGAGGAAAAACCGCAGGAAGAGCTCTCTGCCCCTTCCAAAGGGGCACATGGAAAGTCTCTGCAGAGTTCTGGCACTCAAGGAAACAGGCAGCCCAAGGCAGGGGCCTCACCAGGCTGATGTTCTGCTTATTCAGAATCTCTTATGGCCTGGGCAGGGGTTGGGTATCATGGCAGCAGCAGGACAGCCCAACACACGGACACACACAGCAGGAGCACAACCCACTTCTCCTGGCAGGGAATATGGGTTGGAACTCGGAGAATGAGAACTCTCCATAATTTCCTACCAAGGTTCAGGTGCAGCTGCCCCAGGGTTGAAGCATTACTACAGTATCCTACTCAGAAAGTTTTTCCATAGTCTATTTCCAAATGCCACTAGCAAGTAGGGAATGCATTTTCCATTCTAATATAATGAAGTTAGTTATTTTCAAAGATTTGCTTGGTGCTTTGAGCTCAGTTTTCCATCGAGTTTGTCAAAATTAAGCTGTTCTGGGTAGATACTGATTTTACTGTGTTCTGAATGAAAAGAGATCACTGAGAACAAAGGGAGGTGGGGGTGAAACCCAACAGCTTTGCACATCCCACACTCACAAGGCATCACTGGAAACTACACTGAAACACAGTGAAAGAACATGCTTTCACCAGAAACAAACACAACCAAACCAAACCACCTCAAACGACAGGAAACTGCCTGCACCAACACGCAACAACTTCAGTATCTCAGCACTCAGATCCCCAGATTTCATATATGTTCTTAAACATATGAAAACATTCATCTCAGACACCTGTGCAACTAAATATCCACTATGCAAGGAAGGCTCAGTCCTGCTCCTGCTCAGAACAGGGCTCCTGCTGGGATGACACACCTGGAAGGCAGAGGGGCCTCCACGGGGACATATCAACCTCTGGTTTGGGAGCCACAGCAAAGGCTCCTCCTCACACAACCTCCCTTGCATGTGCTCCCACATGATCTCACTAGTTCTGCTTAAAACTCACATTAACTAAGAGATTTTTCAACATGCAGGAAGTGATTAAGTACAATCCCAAATATCAAACAGGCTGGAAACCTCTTTGAATGACATTCTCATCTCCAGGACTGAAAGGTACAGCCTTGTCCTGGTCCTTGGCCAGACCAACACTTCACCATACGAGATGTAGGAATACCACTCCCCCCCCAAAAAAGGATGCAAAGTCCCTCAGCACTAACACCTTCCTACCTCTGCAGTCTCGATCACAACGGGGCCTTTCTTCACTGGGAATTTAGCTGGAATCAGACTTCATCTAAGGCATCTCTTTTGCAAGAACTACAAAACTCTGGTGATAAATCCTTCCAGCACTTCCACAGGATAAGAGAGCATGGCGTCTTAAAGTGCTTAACTACAGTAAAAAGAAAAGAAAATGGTAGGAAAGAGAGAATCCATAATTTATGTTGCAAAACAGAGCAGTTACAGTATATTGTACTTTAATAGCTTTTTGATGTATATATTTAAAACACTGGAAGGATGCATTATTAAAATTCTATGTCAGCACTTACAATCACATCCTGTCTCAAATCCAAACCCAGCCTGGTTTACTTACGTAATGTTTAGTTCTTCAGTCCCCCAAAAAAGCACTGTTTGATGAAGGCCATTTTTGTTCTGTTTTTTAAACAAAAGGATCAATTTCATCTTAAAAACCATATACATTTACATTCAGGGGTAATCACCTCTAGAAAAAGAACAAAAACACCCCAAAAAAGCAAGTTAATTTAATATTGAACAAAATATAAACAACCTTGGAAAAGGTGAATACTATCCATGGGCAATATTATACATATATGTATATATGAACAGATATAGATATATGTATATATAATACAGCATAAACACGTTGGGAACACAATGGAATTCCAGAGGAACAGCTTATTTTTGTCTCTACCCACTGTTGTGTTGCACATGTGCTCCTCTCTCGGTGCTGACTCTAACACACTCCCCAGGGCTGCTGCCTTTGCTTCAGACACAACTGCTAAGAGAAGACATTCCTGGAGCTGGGCTCCCTCCCTGCCACTCCCTCCCCAAAATCAACCCGCTATTGACCTGCTAATGGTGTTTTAACTGACCCATTTGCCATCACTGCTATCTGAAAACCAGCAACCAGCCTGAACCAAGGCTCCCCACTGCGGAAGAAACACTCCCTGCACGCCTGTTGGCTTTGGCTCCTTTGTGTATCCCTAAAACCAGATCCTGTTCTCACAAACGGCTTTTACAACTCCCCTTGCTTTGGGGCACATGCCCAGCAGTTTAACTGAAAAGCAATGCAGTTTGATCTGATACAGCCAGACTCTGTTAAATCCCAGAATTCTGGAATCAAGCTGAACAGTACAAAATCAAGGAAAGTACAAGGTTACGACAGGTGGAATTCTAAGAGCGTAAACACTGAGAGTGATTCCAGATTTCCAGCAGATGAAAGAAAATCATGCTCTGCTTGTCTCTAGCACCAAAACAGAAAGAAAACTAAGTTCTTGGGTTTCTAAGAAAACCATTAAAACTTATCAGAGTCTCAGAGGCAAGTCCCAAAGGGAGAATTTCCTGGATTAGAGAATAATTTTCCATGGATTTCTATCCTAAATTACCTGTTGCCAGTTAAAAGTGTTTTCACACACTTATGCTTTTCATCCAAGCCTGCTGCTTTGTTAAAACCTCAGTAGCAAAAACTCAATTGGGTCTGCAATTCCTTGAGCGTTACCTGAAGCTGTACAGAAAGGGGTTCTCAAAGACAGCATCATATCATCATGCACAGTAGTGCTAGAAAGGACCCAGGACCAGGGAAGTGGACAGGGCATGAGCCTGGGAAATAGCCTCTCACACATCAGGAAATTCAACAGAACAGTTCATATTGCCTCACATGTAAGGTCTCCCCACACATCCTCTGCAGACCTTGGAATTAAGAGTATTGAATTTCTGAATTGTAACAGGATGCATATGCCTATATCATGCTGATGTGAGGTGAGGGAGGAGTATTGCAAATCCAGCTCCAGAGTGAACACCAGGTACAAGTCTCAATGGGATGCACTTTGAAGCTTGTTTGGAAGTTTACGGTTTCTGCTTTTTAACTTAAGTTAGTTTGCACCTCAGAATAAAAGATTGTTATGCCTATATCACAGTAAAGTATCAATTCACTTCTCCACTGAAATCAAGTACAATCAGGATAGGTTCTCAAGCTGCTGGAAGAAAAGAGAATGATTTATCCTATGGGAGAAGGAATCAAAGAACCTGGCATCAACTGATCTGAATCCAAACTTTAAATATATTAAGATGCAGCTTAAAAGTCCTTCTTAAAAAAACGGTTATCTAGACAAAGGATGTGTCCAACTTGTGACCACCTTCTAAAGAGTGAGACACATCCCTTTCACAAAGCATAAAAGCTATATGATAGCATTTAAAATTAATAAAAGTTGTAATCATTCAGGTAAACTCTTGCTGTGTAGTGAGTAAATCATCCAGTATAATGTAATAAGATACCAAGGAACACACTGTAAAAATACACCAATTATACCACAATGCTTTTAAAAAGTGAAGATCTGGTGCTGTAGAAGTACGTTATTTTCAGTTTCAGCTCGTCCCCCAAGAGAACACCCATGGTACTGACAGACATTGGATTTTATTTACAACTTGAAGTTTAAGTTTAATAAGTAAAGTTATTAGATCACCGTACTTTAATTTCCTGTATGGCACCAAATTTACTTTTAAAAAAGTGTCTGTGAGGGTGTGTACATGTGTGTACGTGTGGCAGGCACCAGAAAGCAACATTCCATCCTATTTTCTCTAGTTTCCTACACCTCTCTGTCTGGAGAGCGACCGTGGAGCAGAGTTCTGAGGTCAGTCACATGGCCTTCATGGCAGCAATGCGAGAGCCCAGGTTCTCCTGCAGGTAATACAGCAGGTGCAGTTCGTAGTGCTCCCCTGACTCAGGGACCCTGATGCTGTGTCTCTCCTGAGGGTAGATCTGAAATGTAAAATAAAGTCATAAATATCCACAGGTGTTGAAGGCGTCGATATTTAAATCAGTCCTGGAGCCACACTCCAAATGTCCATGGAATGTCCCTGCATTAACTCTGCACCTGAACTGACACACCTCAACCTCCACTGCCTGAACCCAGGAGAACTCACTGGGATCCAGCTGGGCTGGAAGGGATCAGCCTGGCTGAGCAAAGGCAGCTCCAGCCAGAGTACACTCCCACTTCTGCAGTGTGGTGTGAGATCTCTGGGCTCCACCTGCACTGAGCCAGCAGGGTTTAATTAAATGCAGAACCCTGCTCTATGCTGCGTGAATACTGCTGCACTGTCTTCCAGCTGCAGATCTCCTCAGGAAAGCCTTAACTGCTTATTTGCCCAATTCTTCTTTTTGTTAATGCATAAAATATTAACATTTAAAACAATGGCTTAAATGCTACAGTTTTATCCTAGAATTCCAAGGTGTCCAGCACAGCCATGGTACAAGTTCCAGTTCTGGACTCCTCCAAGACATACACGTTTACACCCTGGTTCTGGCCTTACCTGTAGGTCATAGGGTTTCCCAGCTCTCACCAAAAAGCTGAGCAAAATACTGGTGTGTGCAAAGTGAACATTCTCATCCAAGAACCCGTGTAGCAGCAGCAAACGGTTTGGTCTGGGAAAAGCAAGACACAAACAGTTCTAGACAGCATCCCATTCATTTCACAGTCCACACACATCCCTACGAAAACACTCCCTAGAAAAGAGTATTTGCATTGAAAGCAGTAATTTCACAGTTGTAAACTGCTCTGGATAGACACATTTCTTGAATGTTCTCCTTTTCCCTCTAAAAGTTCTTCCTGCACATGCATATTACAGTCAGACCTTTCATCTGATTATCTTATTTTTTTCTCAGCAATGCTTCCTAGCTTAGACAATATAAGGCCTTAAACCTTGCTGACTGTCAGCTCTTTGGCAAGAAAGCCCAAGATCCCATCTCACACTGCTGTGCTGAGATAGCCTCAGAACATACAAAAACATCCCAATGTTTGGCTTAATGTGGGTCTAAAGTACTAATTAAATTGAAGGTATGTTTGTCATTTCTTTAGACACAAAATATAGTATTAAAGGGCTTACATGAAATGGTCTGTAATTATGCAAATGTTCATTTGAATATTAAGTTTATTAGAGTTGGGTATTGCTTTTTTTTTTTTTTAAAAATGTTATTTAACGTAAGCATTTGTGATTAGACAAATACCGAGAACAGGGAGATAAAAATATGTCTATGGGGCTTGAACTTTCCTGGTAGGAAAAAGAAGACAAGACCCAGAAGCAAACTTACTCAGAAGGAAACTTCTCTGCCTGCATGGCCACAGATCCCAGGTAGTAGCCCTGCTCGTTGTGCTCTGGATGGCCCATGTAGCGCTCCGTGTACCCCGTGTCGTAGAAAATCCACAGCGTCACGGGGGCTCCAGCTATGGCCACCTGCCAGTGCCATGGAGAAGGGAATGACAACACTGCCCCTGACCTGGGAATGACAACACTGCCCCTGACCTGGGAATGACAACACTGCCCCTGACCTGGCCACGTCCTTCATCCCACTGTAACTGTGGAAGGAGCAAAGCAGTCTTTGCTGTCTCTGCCCCAGCTCACATGTAGCACAGCTCAGCTATGATCCACACATGCTGGAAACCAGGAAGAGCCTACAGGTAAACTGGGAGCAACTCTAAACACACCCCCTGCAAGGGATGCTGAGGGAAGTACATTCTATGAGGTTTTGTGGGTTTGGGTCCATTTGCATGTCTAACAGAAATAGCTCCCTAGGACTCAGCAAACTACTCTGCATAGTTATCACCAGCTTGCAGAGAGGCTTGTGGAAAAAAAGACCCATAAAAAAAACCCCAAACCACCACAAAACCACCTAAAACCCCTTTGCAAGGCAGGTGTTTTTAAAGGTAAAAAGGTAACAGCTGTTAAGGATTGAGACAAATAATTTTTAAACGTCCCAGTAATATTAAGGCTGAATTTAAAGAAAGCAAGAGTAACCACAAAGAACAAAACACATCTCATGGGAAATAACCAGTTCTTCCCACACCTCTACCCAAAGGTAGTCTGGCTGTTTATTATAGTGGTCTAAAGTCAGGCAGACACAAGAACCTCTTTCCAGTACCTTTCCCCATCCCCAGGCTGTCCTCCTGGCTGCTTCAGAGCACTCTGCTATGCAGCAGCATGAGCAATTTGATCTTGGAATTGATCAGTCTGCAAAGGAACTACTCTCTCAGGGCCAAAAAGAGAGAGGATGAGAAGGAGGTGTTGTTTTTCACCAGGATCATTTCCCTTACCTGGTTCACAACACAAAGAGCTCAGCTGGCAGTGGGCTCAGAGCAAAGTGGGCAGCAGCTGACACTATCTAAGGTACCTTCAGCACAGGTGACCTGAGATAGGTAGAAGTACAGGAGCACAGCTAAATCATTGCAATCTCAACAGTCCAGGAGATGCTAAAAAAGCAACTTCAGTCTGAAGTCAATCAAAAAGCAACTTCTCTCTGAAGTCAGTCAAATAGAAGAGTTTTGAAGAAAACAGCCACTGCACCATGTCCTAGCTTGTCTAGAGCAAGCTCCAAGGTCTTTGTGCTGTGACCACCCATGGAAGTCACAGTATTAAAGGAAAAATTCTGTCTGCACCACCAGAGTAGTACTCAATGCATGAACATACCCTGAAGATATCTGACCTCTGTGTTAAAGCCATTAGGGAGAGGTAGCCTCCGTAGGACCAGCCATGAATGCCCACACGCTCCAAGTCGATGAAGTCGTACTGTGACGCCAAATACTGCAGCCCTTCCACCTGGTCATCGATTTCTATCTGTCCCTGGCAGGGCAGAGACAAAGTTCTGTTAGTTACAGGCAAAACTTACATTCTCAGGATTGCTCAAGGTAATCACCTTCAGAGCTCTGGCACTCAGGAGCAATCCATGCTCAGAATGCAACTGTTCTGCTTCTCATGAGCAGCAAATTGTATCTGTAAGGAGTCACAGCCTCGTTATGAACCACCCTGTGTCAGGCTGTAGCTGGTTCACAACCTCAAACCATGACACTTTATCTTTCCCACAACAGGCATTTTTCCTCCTTCAACTCTCACCTATGCACACTTCTTGTCCCCAAAACCTGGGAGTGTCACAGGCAGTGCTGAGCACCTGTGCCAAGCCAGTGCTTCAGCACTGGTAACACTGGCACTCAAGCCCATCTCTGGCTGAGAACAGAGCCAGACTCAGAGCCCACTTACCATTTTGTATTTAAAGGCCCCTTCAAACTTCAGCCCTCGGTGGCAGGAGCCCCTATTGTCAATGACAACAACAACGTAGCCTAAAGAGGCCAAAGTGTTCAGTCGGAAGTACTTGATTCCTTTAAATCGGTTATTCACCAGCTGTACCTGGAACACAAGAGCAGCACAGAATCCAGAGGTCACCTCTTAATCCAATTTCAGATTTTATTTATATTTCCCCTCCTTTAAATGCTTTATACAATTTTATAATGTAAAGTTTTCAAGATCGCTATTCCCTGCTATGCAATAAACTCTTCTCCCAGTAAATCAAGCTATTTTGTGTCACAGGACTGAGGAGCTGAACTGAGGTCCAATGAGGCAACTGGAGAGGAGGAAGAAGACAGAACTGGGAACAAGGACTACCTGATTCTCCTTTCTCCCAGTTCCAGCTCTGCTACTCCATACCTGTCCTCATACAAGTGGCAGTGCCTGGATCCATGAATCCTTACAGCACCTTTGACCAAGCACCTACTCACCAAACAATGCCACCTGCTGCCCTCAGCACAGAGCAGGAAGTGTTCCTGCAGGACAGCAGTGGAGGGATCACTGCCAGCACATCCCACTGTTCACCAACTCACCTGAGGGCCTCCATAGATGAAGAGCACTGTGGGGTACTTCTTCCCAGGCTGCAGGTTGTGGGGTTTGTACATCATTCCATACAGTGTGAACCCCGTGGAGCTCTCAAAGGAGAACACTTCAGGGGGAATGTAATCAGGAAGAGGACCTGCCATGGAAGGGAACAGAGAGCCTGGTTTTAACAGTAATGGATGACTAACAGAGAGCCTGGTTTTAACAGTAATGGATGACTAACACAGCTCTGCTGCACCACTGTCCTTTTACCAGTTTCACTGCAACCCCAGTGGAGCTCTGCCACACTTTCCAGTGGGTGTGGCTGGATCCAGGCAGAGACTGGGAATACCCCAGCCCTAGGTGAGCTTTCTGAGCCCTATCACGTTCCCATCCCTGCTCTCCTGTGCATTGCAGTAACTCTTCTTCCCTGACGCAGCCATTACAGTCCCACCCCTTCCTAATGCCCTTAGGACTTGCTACACTAACCACGTGTTAGCATAGGACATGCACTATGCCTTAGGTAAGGAGAAATAAAAGGGAACAGAAATCCAGTGGAAAATTATAGCCCAAGAGCTGTCTCATGAAGACACGAGTAGGCAGCAGCACACATTATTTAAGAAGTGCACCTCCCTCCCCAGGAACACACTCTTTAGCAGGCACATCACACAGAGCAAGTGAGTGCACTTAAATTCCTCCCAGAGCTAAAACTGGCAGGAGAAAATTGGTAATTTCCACTCTAAATTCCTTCAGGGTCTGTTTATATCCATTTGTTGCTGAGCTGAAAATGTCCCTCCTGTACTTCACAGAACTCCTCACACAAGCCTGAGTTTCAGAGACAAGTCTGGTCAGCCACAACTGCAAATCTCAAGCAAGCATACAGTGGGATATCTTTTATCCTGTGATCCTGCTTGTCCTTTTCCTGTTCCTCATCCATGCCATTACCTGCTGAATCTAAAATGGTAGCCCAGAATTCCTTAGTTCTATGAGCTGCATCTTCTTCTGATCCTGTCAGTCGGTACAGTGACACACAGTGGGGGTTCTTCTGGTTACTGTACTTGCTGATGAACATGTCACAGTCCTGGGGAGAAAAAGAAAATGCCTTAAACTCCTCGGTGCAGAGCCACAAGCAAGTGCATTTCTTTTGCATTTAGATATTTCATAAGATCCTTATGGACCAAATTAAACCAGAAATCTGAGCACTTTTGCCTCTGAAACACTACTACAGTCCTTAACATTCCAAAGCCAAAGATACACCTGAAAATCCAAGAGTGGCATGAGGAATTTGTCACACACTTTCTTCTGGGCCATGAATTCCAGCTGGATTCCTGGAACTCCACCCAGTGAGTGCTGCTCAGCCTCATCTCCTCTGGTGACTGCTCTCTAGTCCACTGCAGGCAGAAAATCAGGCTCAAAGAGTTTCAAACAATTCATCCTGGCTCCTTTTGCCTGAAGTGAACTGGAGAGCAACAGAACCAAAAGCTCAAGTCTGGTTTCCAGGGTGGTTTTACACACTTGTTGTACATTGTACAGGAGGGCACAACACAGCCTAAAATCTGCTTTTGTTATATATCAATACTGCCCTGTCTTCTGAGTGACAGGATAAGTCTGGGCTAAGGCAGAGCAGCCCAGCCAGCCCTGGCAGGCACAGGTACCTGGCTGACACAGCAGGCGTGCGAGTAACCACGCTCTGTCAGACGCTTCACCTCCCCGGGGTTCTCATAGTTAACAACGTACAAGTGATGCTCCAGAGGTGAGTCTTTTGTGCCTTGAAAGTACACCAGTTTTTTGGCTTCATCCACATATATCTGTCAGGAACAAAACAAACAGCACATTCCTCAATATCCAGTTTTATCACCTTGTAGTCTCCCCCTCATCCCATCCCTCCTGCCTCACTTCCATAACACTGAGTTGGAGCCCAGCAATCTGAAAGGGATGAACCAAGCAACTGTTCTCACTGTCCACAACTCTGTCAGTTTGATTAAAATGACCAAAGAATTCATCTAGCTCAGAGCTAGAAGAGCAGAAGTTTGGGGACCATTCCTTCCTTCCTTCCTTGTGCAAGCTCACAAGTTACACAGAACAGAAATACTATGTATTTTGGCTAAAACCATACTGGATTAATAGATATATGCTGATCCCTCCAAGGGACCAACTCCCTGCAGTGTGTGTGACAGGATATCCAGGAAGCAAGAGAAAGACTTACATTGGATCCATGTCTGCCAAGCACTTCCCATTCCCCACTGGTAATTGCTATCTCCTCTTTGATGAGGCACTTGAAGTCACCTGCAAATAGCCAATGTATAGAGATTCTTATTTCTAAAAATATAATTTGCATAGAAATAAAGGTTTTGTGCTGAACAACAGGCAGGCAAATGAAATATGAGGTGTCAAAAATGGAGAATTTTGCAGAAACTCTGTTTTTATAAGATGATTTAATTTCCCTTAGAATGAGGGAGATTTAGTAAGAAAAAGGAGTCAGATGCATTCAGAGAAATCTAATCAGCCCAAGATACAATGCTATGTGGGAAAAAGACCCACAACAGTTGGATGAAACTAGGACCTCTAGTAAAATCAGGTGTATTTTTTGTGCATACAGAGTTCAGTAGATGTTTCAACACGCACTAAGTAAATTAAGTATCACAGCATGAAACTGAATTTAAGAACACATGCTGTGGAAAAACCACTCAGGGAGCTTTGCACACAGTGATTTCCTGCATCTGAGCAAGAACAAGTTCCAGCAGTGAAGAGGAAAAGCCAGCTATGTCTCATAGTATCACTGGGAGCTTGTTTCCCATCTGGTTTTTGGAAACTTTTCCTTCTAGTCCATAAGGAAGGATCAAGGTTAAAACTAAGGCATGCTGAAAACAGAGTAACCCCTGTACAATTTCCAGGGGAATGACTGTACACTGAAGTGCTTTCCTGGACAACAGCAGAAGTTTCCAATCAGGTAATAACTCCTGGCAGCTGGAAGGACATTAATTTCCTCACTGGTCAGCAACAAATGCCCAATTAAAGCCCAAGAACAATTCCCCTTACTTGGAGCAGGGAGGCCTCCACAAGACCGTTTGTACTTGCTCTCCTTCAGAACCGAGGTGACCTTGTACAGGTGCCGGAAGCCTGTTTTGCACTCAGATGCAAAAATGAACTCTATCTCATCTTCATGGGTTTGAGGGAAGACATGGAAGATATCATGGATCTGAAGAGACAGAGCAGTGGGTTATTGTTACCAGCAGGACTCTGGCACTACAGTCACACAAAATACGTTCCTCCTGCTGCTCAACACAGACCACACAGTCCAGGCCAACTGGGTACAGCAGTGTCCCTTACTGGGATAACCAGTTACACTTAGAGCTAAGGGGGTCTGCAGCCAGTGTCACATCCCTGCAGCTCCAGCTTTCTGCCAGTCTAACTCTACATCCTGGTCATCACACTAATTAAGGTTTTCTGCACCTGCCCTTTTCTGTCTACCTTAGACACAGAGGTGGGTCCAGCTCTGCACACCTCTATACTCTATCCTGTGCTGCCTGCAAGTGAAGGATTACTTAAAGAAGGATGAGCTGACATCATCTTCCCACTCATCAACATGTCAGCTCTTGCTTCAAGGGACAATCTCTGGAGGACCTGGGACCATTTTTCTTCACAGTATGAGCTGCCAGTCAAGAACCACTTCAGACAGTAAAAATAATGGAGAAAGGGAAATTCACTGCACCATCCTAAAACCAAACACTTACTAAAGAGAGAATGTGGTATCTAAGAGAGCACTCGCTCTATAGGGACCATTCAGTGGAAGGCTTTGTGCAAATGCTCTCTGCTGAAAGATCCAACTATATGCCAGTGATTGATGCTCCCAGGCACACCTCCAACGGGATGTCACTGCAGAGACAGGGTTCTTTATGTGCAGCAGTGTGAGGAGAGGCACAATTTACAGCAGTGACCAGGCACACCCATGACTGCTCTCAGCACAGGCCCTGCAGTTCACCTCCCAGAACATCACACGCTTAATTTGTTTCACCAGATCAGATATAGTTCAGGAGGGGTTCAGCGCTTGTTAGGTGACTCTCAGGACTTTTCACTCAGTGTTATCTTGATAAATCTTTGTTGCCTGGAGAGTATTTCATCTGGTGGCACTGCTGGTGCTAACAATTGGCACTAAGAAGCTGGAGAGTGCCAGTGACACTGCAGGCAAGGGGGTGCCTGGGCTCTGCTCCTGGCTCTGAGTACTGCATCAACTCAAGCAAAGCAGGTCTGTTTTCACATCCCAAATTTGCTCTCTACATCCTGTTTTTTACAGCAGGAAGCACTGAATATGCACAGAACTTGCATGATGGGATCGCTCCCCTTGTCAGCACAGTAACACATCAAAGTTGCTTGAGTGCTACAAACTATCAGAGAAGGCTGAAATTCAAATTCTTACATTTATCCAGATGTCTGTTGTTTCTTCATAAATAATGAAAGGTGTAACAGAATCTGGTACAGCATCAATAAGTTTCTGTCTTTCCATTGCATCATCTTCTGTGGGGATGAATAATGCAGGAGGGATCAGGACTATCTGAAGCCGAGTTTGGGAACGATCCAGCAAGATGGACCAGATGCTGTTGAGGACACAGATATTAGAGAAAATAACATGCAACCATGAGTATGACACAAGTCTGAAAATCTCAGCAGACACTCAGTAGCACTAGGTGTTTTGAGGGAGTCAAGAATACTCAATTGCAGATTAAGTCACGTGCAGAATTTCACCCACATAAACAAATCTCTTCCACAACACAAGAACCTATTTTGCTTCATTTTAATATTGCATAAGCACTGCAAGTTCAAAAGTTTAACTCATTCTGTTCTCCCTGATTTGATTTTGTGCTTCAAGGGAGAAAGAGAAGAGAAAAATCAGAGGGAATAATGAAGCAGAAAAAAATTCAATTGAAATTTCAGGATGCTTGTGAAAATACTATTGTTAGATCTACACCTTGCAGGGAATAACACTGGCACCTAAAGGGACCAGCAGCAGCCCCTGCCATATTCTGATGGCTTTATATGTAACTCCAACAAGAATTCTGCAAAAAGTAGGATAATATAGCAAATGCATCCCTGGATTTCTTCCATGTTTGGATAAGAAAGAAATTAAAAAAGGTGAAAGCCATCTTTCGATTCAAAACCTGGAGAAGTGCACTTCTGGAAAACCATGGAATCATCTGGCTTGGAAAAGACCCTTAAGATCATTGAGTCCAACCATTCCTCCAGCACCGTCAAGCCCACCACTAACCATGTCCCCAAGTGCCACATCTACACAACTTTAAAGTCCCTCCAGGGATGGTGATTCCACCACTGCCCTGGGCAGCCTGTGCCAGGGCTGGACAACCCTTTCTGTGAAATATCCTTTTGGAGAAGCTTCTGGTGAGTTAGAAACACTGTACTACATCATCTACAGGGTTAAAATGACATGCAAATGTAAGTAGCACTTACAGCAGGTTTTCTGATCAGTAAGTCTGGTCAGCAAGGATGGTCCAGTGGTTAGGGCGCTAGCCTAGGGCCTGGGGGACCTGGGCTCATTTCTCTCCTCAGCCACAGACTTCCTGCGTGACCATGGCAAGGCACTTAACCTCTCTGGGCTTCAGTTCCCCATCTGTAAAATGGGGATAATAGCACTGCACTCTCTCTCACAGGGATGCTGAGAGGACACACACATCAAAGGCTGCGAGTGCCCAAACCCAAAGCAGTAGGGCCAGGGAGCAGAGAAAGACACAAGGAGGGCTCTGGTTTGGCTTTTGAAAAAATGGTCCCCTTTGCACAAACAAGTTGGTAGCAATGTAGAAGTGAAAGCAGGCTTAAGCTGGAAGAAGACAGAGACCACTACAATCTGCTTCTGACTGTATGACCCCAAACCCTCTGAGCAGAGACAGGATTAACATACGCACTATTTTCCTTCTGGCGTCCACCCAGCTCTAGCAATGTACTCTACTCCTTCAAAGAGGATCTCGAAGGGCTGAACTAGCTCTTTATCCACAACATCTGCAATCTGTTGACAAAGCAGCAATTCAGTGACACTGAGATGAACCCCCACAACCAGTTTTTCATGCACGATGAGAGCCTGGACACAGAAGACTTTTTCTGTGCAGCTTATGCAATTTAGATTGTTCAGCCTTTGCAACACAGGGGACTGAACCCCATTTGTAGCCAGACCCCAGAACAGCAGGAGCTGCACACTGCCAGTACAGCCAGGGCTGGGACCAGAGAAACCTGGATGCTGCTCACAAACCCATCATTCATCTTGCATATCTCACTTGAACCCTCAGTTCCCCCCTGTAAAGGGGAGGTGATTTGTACTGAGCTCTTTGGTAGGATTTTCATGGAGAGGTGCTGAACATCCTGCGTGACACCCAGTTATCAATGTGGTTCTAATCCATGAAATGCAATTCTGCAGTCTGTCCCTGCTGGGACTGGGAACAAATCCCAGTGGTACCCAAAGGGTCCTGAAGGCTTTCCCTGCCTTTGCTGGCTGACATCAGCATCACTATCCCAGCAGGTGACTGCTGATGGCTGAAGTAGCTCAAGAGTTGGGAAAACTCCAATAATTTATGGCTGTTAATGTATCTGTTTGATAAGATTAATTTCCCATCTGTCCAAAGATCTTGGACTGGGCTGTGGAAATTTCTGCATCTGTTTAAAAAATCCCAGGCAAAAGCAAAGATCATCTCTTTCCATATGTTCATGCTTTTGTAAGGTGATATACCATCTCTGCAATCCAATTTTCCCAATACCCGCAGCCAATCAAGAGATCAGTCACTTAAGAAGGTCTAACCATCCACACCTACAATTCTCTGCTCTGCAGCTGAGTTCACACACCAGTGGTAGCAAAGAAAAGCACAGCCTTGAGAAATACTGCTGCACAGATTATCTGCACAGGAATGAGCCAAGGGCACTGCCTCCAGAGAAGCCAGGAAGCCATCACAACCAGGAAAGTTTCTTTGTACAGAACCGGAAGATTAATTTTACAAAATAAAATCACAGTAATTAAATGCATTTGACAAACAAACAGAATATAGACTTACTCTGCCTTCTGCATTGATTGTCACTTCAGAGATCTTGAAAGTGACCTTTGGATTTGCTGTACCTATAAAAACAGGTATTAACAGGCATAAATTGTTTGCTGCGCATTATTGTGGTGTTATTCATACAGGACTGGAAAAGGCAAACAGCTCTTTGATCAAATAGCCTCCCTGCATGTCTGAGAGACAGCACAGAACCAGGCAGGGAAAGAAGAAACTGCAAATGTGAGGAGATTTAGAGGATGCAATCCTGCAAACAGATTGAGAGCTATGCTACTGTCAGTCTTCTCTCCCACAGTCAGTGGATGCATTTACAGGGTGGCATTAAATGCTCAGGAGCGACTGGGATAGCAAAGCACGCTTTGGTTCACTGCTTGGCTGCTATTCCAAGGTGGTACATAGAAAGTGATCCAGTGCTAAAGAGCATCTGTGAAAATTAAACACCTGAAAGCCAACAGCCATCACTACTGCCATTATGATAACAAAGCAACATATTGTTTAAGGGATTTGGGCTTTGGTTAGCTTGTTTTCTTTCCATTGAATAGAGCCATGGCAAAATACTCTCAAAAATCTGAGTGTTCACAAGAAAAACTACCAAGTGTCACCTCTTGCTTCCCAGCCTCACACTGAGTCTTTCTCTAGCCTTGAGACAAGTAGTAAATCAGGAAAAGCAGAAAGCTTTTCCAGTGAACTGGCAAATCTACAAGATCTGAATGAATTTTACAGCTTGAGATGGTCAGCCAAACAAAGATATTTCTCCAAAAAATGAAGATCGCAGTAGTGAGGAAAGAGAAAGCCACTATTACCTGAGCAATGTGTCCTCCTGTGACAGCAGAAACATCTCAGAACGGTTGAACTGTTCAAACTTGCCTCACACCTGACACTGAATCAGCCCTCAGCAGGTCTGCTTAAATCCCACTTCCCCGCTTCCAGTGGCACTTCACTTCAAACCTGACCTCAGCCCTTCACTGCTGAAGCCTCCAGATCATCCACTGTGTGCAAATGTGACCACAGGTGGTTTTCCTGGAAGGTTGCAGCAGGGCAGGTTTGCTCTTTAAAGTCCAAGAGCAATCCTGGAAATCAGTCCTCCAGAACTTGAACTGCCAGGGCACTGCCAGCAGCTAAACACAAACCCTCCCCAAACCCCAAAAGGCTGCGATTCTGGAGCTCTTCCCTCAGAAACACAGGGCTGTGACAAGAATCAACTCCTCAACAATCAACCCAACTCTCTGGGTCTTCCAGGATCCCAGTGAGTGGCTCAGTGACAATGAGAGAGTTCCTGTCAACTCCTGACACCCAGAGCCCTCAGTAACCACATGGCTGTAGTATCAGCACAGTCACCAGTGACTCACCCAGCCCCTAGAGCAGCTTCCCCAAACACATTTGCACCTCCTGGGCACCAATTCAAAGACTACTCAACACCTCTCTGCTCTAGGCTTGGAGAATCACTGCTGTTAGGCACATGGAATAAATCTTCCAGAAACAGGGATGCAAGGTTACAGGGTCTCACCAGTTTTGGGGTACCGGAAGGAATCTGTTCTTCTTGTCTCCAGCATGGGTGATGTGACATGGATAATTTCCACCTCTGACTCATCATTTTCTTCATAAAGAATCTGAAGAACTTTACCCCCATCCAGTGCTGTAAATTAATTAACATTACAGAATTACAGAAAAGAATTATCAGTTATTGCAGGCATCAATATTCTCTCAGAAGTGAGAAGGGAAGTCTCTCCCCCCAGTACCCACAAGGCCCGTGTAACCTGTCCCCTGCAGCAGACAGCCCCAAAGGAGGCCATTCCCAAATTGCATAAAGACAAGTAAAAGCAAGAGAGAGCTCTGCACTGGACAGGGCCTGTCAGAGATGCTGGATCCCCACACTTACTGGGCTGTGCTTTTGGGCACCACCAGTAGCCAGTGTATCTGTCAAACTCCTCCTGCAGCACAAAAGTAGCCACGCCAGCAGATTTTGGATCCTCCTCAACATTGGCCAGTTCTAAAAAAAGACACCAAAGAATCTGTTCATGATGTGCTGCAGAACCAAACCAGTTCTGCATTATCCCAAACACAGCCCAAATTCACCCCCAGGGAACAATTACATGGTTATAAATCTGACTTCTCAGCAAATTTGTTTTTGTGCTTCCAGCCTTCTCTGTTCATATATTTAGGGAGGATTTAGTTCTCTCTGACATGGCAGCTTCTTTTAGGAAAGGAAAGCCATCCTCTCTTACTTCTACCTAATTAGGCTCTCAATTAGTCAAAGAAAGAAAATGTTCTCTCTACCCGAGTTCAGTGAATTGGAACTGCAACTTTTAAGGAAATCAAAACCCCAAACCTTTCTGAACAACTGAAAACACGAACGTTCAGAAAAATGAAAGCAGCATCAGTATTTCATTCACTGTATGAACCAAAAGGAACAGTCTTACATAACATCTCAACATGATGACATACCCATAAGGGCTTCAATATTTTTCCTGTTACCCTGGAGGTAACTTAGCAGCGCTCCATAAATAATTATCATCTGAGAAGGAGTGACTGCTACAGATTATTTTTGCTGTACTTACATAATATTTTAATATTACGCATTTAAATAGTCTAAAGCAGTATTATGAAGCGTCAGAAATTTCAATTGACTAAAATTTAAATTACATAGTTTAAATACAAAATGAAATTGATTTTTAAAGTGTTTTATCCACAATTTCCCATTTTCTTTCCTCCAGGATAAATACCTAAAACAGAGTTGAAGAGGGTAAGAAGTGAGAATCTAAGTTACAGAGTATGAGGGGCCAGCAGAAGCCCTAGTGCTATTCAGAAACTGCCTAAATTGTTTCTAAAAGTCTCTGCAACCTGATTTCACTGACAGAAACTTTCCTCCAGCTCTATTCCACCCACAGCTCCACTCAAAAAAGGCTGTTCCAGTGAAAAGCAATGTGCTGTGCTTCAGGAGAAGAGCCCTTCCATATGTATCAAACAAACAACTCTTTCTGCCAGATTGCACAGTGCAGGGAAAAGAATCATCCCACAGTATCTGCACTACAGGAAGTCTATAAATGTGACAAACAAGGTGAAATAAACAGTGGCCATTACCCCCACTTCAGAAGAACTTTTAGTGTCATTGCTCAATGCAGTCTAGCAAGAACAAGAGCAGAGGAGGTAAAGGAATTCAATTCCGGATGCATTACCATTGTGCACAAATGTCAGTCTCCTCTCTTCCCTGGATTCTATATTGGATATCCAGATGTCATTGCAATGGATAAATGCAATCCAATTTGGATCAGCTGGACAAAGCTTGGGATCCATCCGGATATTTGGACAACTGGTCTCCACCAGAATGGGTCTTAAAGGCTGTTGCTATTTGGAATTATAAAACAAAAAAGAAACACAGTAAGATATGATAACACAGGAACACAACCACCAAGTAATCTGGATTTCAGAAGAAGAGCAGTGTGAACACAGACTTTAAATACATGTTTAGAGAGGAATCTATCCACTCCACACATAGAAAAACACTATGCAGATATTTTATAGGGAAAGTTGTGACTCTACCATGGTCCCACCAGGCCTCTTTCCCCAGAGCTGAGGATCAGCCCCAAATCAGAGGGCAGCCCGGGTAGAGAAGCCTGGCACGCTCTTAAAAACAGCGCCCTAAAAGGAGCTGGCAGAACATGCAACCTTGTCCTCCAAAAACAACTCAAGATACAGTAAATTACTCTGACAACAGGGTTAGACAAACACCAGGCATCCATAACAACAACAATAATAAAAAATTATTTCAGCTTTGAAAGCCAGCATCAGCACCAGCAGAGCAAAGGCTGCTTGTTCTGCAAGTTGTACAGTCAAATGGTGTAAAAATGGCGTAACATATCCAGCACTGACCATGGAACAGTGACGTGGAAACTGCAACCAGGGGACAAAAATTGTCTCTGACGTGACATCTGACTCCATGGAAGAGCACAGAGCCTTCTGTTGCTTTTTATGGACACTGCTAGTCATGAAATATCAAAGAAATCTGGTGTCCTGCTTTGCTGCCACAATTTTACCACTTCTTACAGTTCTACATCTGAGTTTCTACAATCATGGAAACACACCCCTGTGGATAACCCTGTTTCCAGGGTTATCAAGGTCACTTCCTGTGCCAGTGCAGTAACTGCTGATGATCTGCTCTTTGCTCTCACTCCAAGCCAAAGGAGGTCCCTGCCAGACCAAAGTCCCGCAGAGGGACAGAAGAGGATTAAACTCACAGTGAATCCATGGGGGCCTCCATCTTTCACATGATAAATCCCACTCCCTGCCTGGAACAGGAAGGTGCCACTCTCTCTGTGGTAATCATAGGAGGCAATCCCAACAGTGCCGATCCGCTTCCTCTCCCGCAGCAACTCTTCTTCCCGGGAGTACATGCCATAGTCCAGGATGGCCTAAAAACAGGCAGAGAAGCCCAATCAACACCTCTGCTCTTCATGCCTGCTTCCAGGAGCAGATGGCTGAGCAGACATCCTCCTCCTCCAGAATCCTGCTGCCAGCTGGAAGCCCACTCCTGCTTTGCCTCTGCCATGAGCACTCATAGGTGCAGGCCATGATCAGATCCCACACAACTGTAAACTGACAGCCACTCCTCCCATAGCAAGGCCAGCATTATTTCCAATACTCCCTGGTATAAGTAAACTCAGATTGAGGGTCTGTTATTTCTAGAATGAGCAGGAGAGGCTTTGCTCACTTTCACAGACATGCAGTGACTGGTCTGGTGGGAGGAAAGCACAGCCGGAGTTTTATGTCTGGCTGACAGCCCTGGGAAATAACATGGGGAAAAATCCACCTCATTCCATGTGGGGTTTGTCCCACCTCCTCCAGCCTTCCATGGTGCATGGGATGGGATGGTACAGGCTTGCTATGTGCAGCAGGGAAAAGGGAATCCACATCCCAGTGAGTGGGAAAGGGATCCTCTGCTCCAGCATGAGTCACAGAGCCACTGACTTATCCTCGGGGGAATCAGCACTTCCCCTGCAAGACAGCAGGGAAGTGATTGGAGACTCCAGGCTCCTTCAGCAATCTCCAGGATCTCACGGCACAGAACTTGATGCAAATTAGCACTTGCCATCTCTGCCAGCAAAGGAATCATCCAGCACACAGAGAGGATGGAACCCCAAACATCATAGGGGAAAGCTGTGCTTCATTTTGGGATGGCTGCAGGGTCAGGATGTACAAGGAGAATCTTTACATTTTTAGCACAATAAGCTTCAAATTTTCAAGATAAAAACCCCCAAATCCCACATGCCTGAAGCAAGAAAGACATCAGGACCCACCGGAAAAAGATCCAGAAGAGGCTTCCAGGAAAGCAGCAGGACAGCAGCTTTGTTTATGGTTTTGGGAATTTCAGAGTAGAAGAGCGTGTTCTCCCTGTTCTCCCCAGACATTGCTATTGTGAAAGTGAGGTGAAAAAGAAGTACATTAGCTTTCTGTTAATAATCCAAACACTCTCAAAAGATGCCCAGGAACAGTTTCTCAGGTCCCTTCTACCAGTGGAAGTACTGATGGTCTCTGCCCTGCATCCTCACTCTGGGTATTCCCTGCTTCACAGAAGTGCAAGTCACAGAGAAGGCAGAGAACAATGACAGCCAAGCTTACCCCATGCTGCTCAAAGCACTCTGTGTCTTCTTACTGCCCTTTAATTCCAGAAGCTTTAAAAGCCAAGGAGGGCTTTTGTGCCAATTCCTCTGTCTGGGATACACAGCCTGTGTTTCAAAAGTAACTGACCTTTAGGGAGGTTTGAACAAGCCTGTCCTACTCCTCTCTCTCAGTGCTGTTCAGATTTCTGAAGCCTCCTGCCCAGGATCAGCCCAGAGGGAGCCAGGTGTGTTCCTAGGGAAGGCCAAGCCTGATCTATAGCTCAGGAAGTGGCTCTTGGGAAACTAGAGCTCATCCCAGAGAAATCAACCTCAACCCATCTGTAATGTGCTTGAATTCAGCATCATCCAAGAACTATGACTCCCATCTTCTGAAAAGGGGAAAAAGCAGCAGTTTTCTGATTAGGTCACTGCACAGCACATGCAAAGACTCTGTGAATCACAAGCCTGAGCTTAAGCAAGTAGCCCAAGTGGCAAGCAGTGGGGCTAGAACACAGCTCTGGCTCCCAGGCCTCTGCTTCAGCCATTGGTTCTCTCCCAAATCCAGGTTTTCAGGGATTTATGTTCAGCTACTGCAGCTCCTGACAAAAGCATTCCTCCATGACAAGGCCTGCTCCAAATTGCCACTCAGAAGGTTACTCACAGTGACTTATGGTGCCAAATCACTTCTATCAAGTGAACACTAATTACTGAAACAACTCACAATGCACCGAATCCAAGAACAACAAACTACATTAAATTCTTTATTATTAAGACCAAAAATGTTGAGAAAAGTATTTACTCTTTAAGCTGCCCCTGACCTGTGCTGCTATTTATTCCACACAGGATTCCTGGAAAATTTGCTCCATCAGTAGCTGAGGCAAAAAGGACTATTCAAAATTACATTTAAAATCTCTGCTTTGGAAGGAAACTTAGGAGAACAAGGTTCCAGCCAACAGCTGTAATAAGAGAAAGGAGATAAGCCTGCATAGCTTTTGGAAAGAGTATTACTTGGGATGACAGAAAAGGACTGAACAGATTTCCAGCTTGGGAACATGCCCCAAAGGCGACTTCCCAGCTCTTTTCCAGGCCTAATGGGTCACCTCCAATCACGCCACTCCCATGGGAGATTACCTCACAGGTTTTAATGAGACATTACAATTAGGATCATGACTTTTGACCAGCCAGTGTGGCCTGGAATCCCTTTTGATTTAACTGCCAGGAACACCCAGCTGTCAGGAACAGTCAATCCCAAGCAGCCCTGCAGTGACTGCCACAGCCAACTCACCCAGATAGTAGATCCTATCGGAATGAGGTCCTTCAGGATCATTTTTCTTCACAAACGTGAAGTCATGAGGGGCTTTTGCCATCATGTATCCATGATACTTCCGTGTATCTGTGAGCAGTTTCCGAAGCTGACTCCAGGAATGTCTCTCTACATAGAAAGGTTCCAGTTTTGGCTGCTCCTCTCTTGGGACCTGCTCTTCACAACCTGCAGTCTCAAAGATTTCCAGGCCCGGCTGTTCAGTTTCCATGGCTGCTGCCATGTTGCATGTTTCTGGAAAATACAGAACAGCAGAGCTTCAGTTCCAACAAACCCTCACTACACACTCCCAACACACCTCACAGCAAAAATGCTTTAAGAAAACCATGCTTTCATTGGGGAATAAAACCCACAGCAGAAGGAAGAGAACTAGGAAATATTTTTCTGTTCTGGAAAACAGGCTGGCACCACTCAGCCTTTCAGAAGGGACTAAAGACTAAATGAAGCCACAGATTGATTGTTGCGTTTCCCATGCCCACACTTACCAACCACTCATTTTAGGTCATGAA
Organism: Anthoscopus minutus; assembly: GCA_013399455.1. Taxonomy (NCBI): domain Eukaryota; kingdom Metazoa; phylum Chordata; class Aves; order Passeriformes; family Paridae; genus Anthoscopus; species Anthoscopus minutus. Next base: position 905,675 of record VWYI01031724.1, read on the forward strand.
GTGGATAAATTCTTCTCCTTTAAGCTCCTACCTGCTTCTTTCCCTCTAAGACCTCCACAAATCACCTCACTACACTGATATCAGAACAGGAGATGGTCAGGAGTGGAGCAAGAGCTGGGACAAACAACTGCTCAGAAGAAATAACACTGATAGCTGATCTGGAACTATCAAGCCACACAACAGGCTTAGGCAGCTCATGTCCTTATGCTCATTATTCTCCTATAACTTCTTGGGTTTGTGTATAGAGCCTTTCAAACTAAGCTCAGAAGGGTCTATCAGTGATCAACACTATTATATTGTCCCAATTACAAATACAATTACAAATACCAGAAGGGGAAAGAGGGAAAAAAAGCATTTCCCAAATGGATTTATTTGCAACACAAGTCTTATCTGCCCAACAGGCTGTTAATTCAGCAGCTATCTCTTCCTGCAGTCATCTGGGCTTTACAAAGTGTATCTGAGCTGAAATTGTCAGCCCAGACGCCTGGCAAGAGGAAACCAAGTCCTCCCACTGTAAATCCCAGAGCTAAGGGCAGCTCCAAAAGGATCCAAGCTATGAACTCCTGTCACATAGTTCATTCCTGGAGAGCCCAAGGTGTAGGACTGTCAATCCTCAAAGGGAGGGAGAGAGTGTCTATATATAGCATGGAAAGACTGCACAAGTGTTGTGTACGCTGCTGGGGCAGAGTATGTTGGCCTGAGCCTGACAAAACAGCAATACAGCCTAAATAAAGCATTTCCCTCGAGCAAACAGGCACTGAAGGATCACTGGAGCTCAAGGCACAGGCTTGGGCAGCTGGCAGAGCTCTCTGATGGACTAGCTCTCCCATGGCTCTCCAGAGCAGCTGAAGCATTTCCCCAAAGGAGTGAAAAAGATACAATCTGCACCTTGACACAAACAAATAGATTCGTTTCACGTCTAGCAACACAAACCAAACAAACACGGGTCTTTTTTCTACTCATACTATTTACAGCACAAAAATCCGGAACAAAAGAGCCCTGTCCAACTGGAAGGAGGGTCCAAGGCATGCACAGAGCATGACGCTCGAGACAGCTCGAGACAATGAACCTTCAAACATGAACTGCAAATTTCGTTTCATCTGAAGAATTCCAACAAAGAAAAAACCTCCTTTCTCCACCTACCCCCAGATGCTGCTATTTCTTAACCTGACCTACTTCTCGCAGGAAAAGGGATGAAAACTGAAGAGCATTAGACATTAACGAGCCAATAGCAGTGGGAACGGCCACCCGGCACGGGAATGTCAGCCCAGGGGGCTCCCCCATGGCCGAGGGCAGGTCCCGGGGCGGGCGTCGGGCAGATCGCGGGGGTCCCCCCACGGTCCGAGACAGATCCCAAGGTGGAAGCGCACAGATCCCGGGGGTCCCTCCACGGCCGGGGCGGCGGCCAAGACTGGCCGGGGGCGGAAGGCCGGGCCGCCCCGGGTCAAGCTCCCTCCTCCCACCCACCTCAGGAGTCCCAAGGCCCTCAGGAATCCTCCTCGGAGCGGAGCCCCCTGCCTAGGCCCCGAGGTTCCCCCCGGTACTCACGGCGCTCCGCGGCGGCGCTGCTGCCGAGCCGCCCCGCCGGGCCGCCGCTGCCGCTTCCGCTTCCAGGAGCGGCCCCGGGCACCGCGCCAGAACGGCGAGGGCGCCGCCTGCCGGCCGGGAGGACCAAGAGCGGGGATGCGACCTCCACCCGGGCACGGGGACCGGGACACGGGATACAGGGACCCCTTGCACACGGACTGGGACAAACACACACACTACATCATGCACGGCGGTCAGGTCATGCAACCCCCCGTGCACAGGGATCCTGCAGTTTGAAAAATCGCTTTTTTTTCCTCCTCAAAAAATGCTGCCGCCTCCACAGTGATATGATTCCCACAGGGGAAAGAAATTCCCAGCTGTAATAAAGAGTGTTAAACGCCGGACACACTCAGGTTTCAGTGCAGTGAAGCCCCCAAAACACCCTCAGGCTCAAGCAACGTGAACCCCCAAAACAACCCCAGGCTCCAGAGCTGTGAGCCCCCAGCTAAATGTTTCTATACTCCTGAATTTCCCTTTGCAAAGCACAATCCGTTTTTTCAAAGGAAAATCAAAGTGATCCCCTATACACCAGAAAAATAACTTTTTTCTGGCGCAGGCGCTCCCTCCTAAATGCACTTGAAGCTTTGGGTCACACCAGGCCCTGAGGGCTGGTTTTCCCCACACGCTGCCCCAAAGGGTTTGTGTGGTTTGTGTTCTGAAATGAAGTCTCCAGGGGACCATTGCAACATCTCACCCAACCTTCTGCGGTAGCTTCACAGCACCAGGGGCTGGCAGAGAGTGGGAATCCTCTATCCAGGGGCTGGCTGGGGCATGGGCCTGGCATCTCCACACCAGAAATCCACTCGGAAAACCCTGAGGCTGGGAGAGGCCATGCCAAGATGTCTCTGAAGGAGGACAGATTTGCTACTGGAATGAGGATGGCTGTGAGTGAGGGGCCCTTGTGTGAGCTGCTGAAGGAGTGAGTGGTGGCCTTTTTGGAAACAAGTCAATGCTGTCCTTTTTTAGCCTTATTACCATAGAACGATGGAATACTGTGGATTGGAAGGGACCTTAGAACTCAGCCAGTTTCAACCATAGGCAGGGCCACCTACATCGGCTGCTCCAAGCCCCATCCAGCCTGGCCTTGAACACTTCTGAGATGAGGCAGCCACAGCTTCTCTGTACAACCTGTGCCAGTGCTTGGCCAGCAGAAGGTCCTGGAGCACATAATAATGACAGTGTAAGAGTTTTAACAGGTTGGGTGTCACAGCTCTAGAATTTATATTTTCTAAATTCTTACCAGCCTTTCCTGTCATGTCTGAGATGGGGTCAGTCTCTTCTACCAGGTAACACAGTACAGGACAAGGGAAACAGGCTTAAGTTGTGCCAGGAGAGGTTTAGTTTGGATGTCAGTGAAAATTTCTTCACAGAAAGGGTTACTAAATATTGGCACAGGCTGCCCACGACAGCGGTGGAGTCCCCATACTGGAAGGATTTCAAAGCCGCGTGGATGCAAGAGCATGGCTTAATGGTGGCCTCGTCAATGCTGGGGAATGGCTAGGCTGGATTTCGGAGAGCTTTCCCAGCCCAGACAACAGTGCGCTTCATCGACCCTCAGTGACAAGACCGCCGGATCCCTGAGGACACCCGGCCATGGCCACTCCTCCTGGCGTGCGCAGGCGCGGGGAGCGCCCGGCGGGCTCGGAGCGCGCAGGCGCGGGGGCGCCGCGGGCCGGTGCGGGCCGGGACGATGGCGGGGCCCAGCCTGCGGCCGCACGTGCACTGGGCACAGCGACACCGCGAGCTCTTCCTACGCGTGGACCTCAGCGACGTCCGGGTACGGCCGCGACACCTGGGGACACCCGGGGGGACTGACCTGTGGAGGGGTAGGGGAGCAGACTGACCTGGGGACACCCGGAGGGTGACACCTGGGGGATGGGTGTGGGTAGGAGACTTACCTGAAGGACCCCGGGGGGAAATCACCTGCAGGACACCTGGAAAGATTCAGCTGCGGGAGACACCCCAAGGGTGTCCCGCAGGTGACTTCTCCTCGGGGGACACTCACCGGCGGGCGGGGAGCACCTGCAGGACTTCCAGGGGTGACTCACCTGCGGATCCCCCCGGGGACGGGGGCAGCGGGGCTCGGCGGTCCGGGGAGGGCTGTGCAGGCGTGGGGCTGGCGAGACCCTCCCGGGTGGGTGCACTGACCCCCGCGGGTTCGTGAGCTGCCAACTAATACATGTTCTTCCTCTGCAGAACCCGGATATCACCATCACCGACAATGTCCTGCACTTCAGAGGTAGGGGCTCCATCGGGGGGTCTCAGCCTGGCCCCCACCCCGGGGCTGCTGCTGTCTGTCCCTGTGGTGGGGCGCCTGGTTCCCATCAGTGGCAGGAGCCACCGTGCTGGGCATGTTCAGATCCACCACACTCCCACCCACAGCCTTCTGTGTTCCAGCCCTGGTAACCACAACAGGCCCTGTCTTATCTAATGAGAAAACCCCAACCTCCCCATATTTAAATACCAGTGGAATTTCCATATATCCTTCCCATCCTGGGCTAGCCAAAACCCGGAGATAACTCATAGCGATTTTTCCTTGCACAAAGACCTTGTGTGCAATTCTTATCAAGCCTCCACATCAGGAACTAGTGCTCCATTTGGAAACTAAAGCAGATCTTGCCCTGAAAGATGGGTTTTTTTGTAGCTGGACAGCTGCACATTCCAGCACCACGGAATTTTTTAAGATGTCTCATTAGGAGCTGCTGCCTCCTTGGTGAGCCACAGCCAGGCTATTTGATAGGAGGGTGTTGCACATCATGTTCTCTTTGGGATCAGTTTACAGTGTGGAAGGGTGGGAATTAAACACAGTGTGCAGAGTTTTGGAGCCCTTACAGGGACAAAATCAATGTGGGAGGTGACAAATAAACCCTGATAAATGCCCTTCTGCTGTTGGGAGAGACTCCCCACATTACCCTCCTACACACCCAGCAGCACCCATCTCCCTGGTTCTCCGTTATGCGGAGGCTGGATCCCTCAGAGGCAGGAGATTTTCAGCTGGATTTGAGTTATCCATGAGCAGCCTTTTGATCCCCTCTTTTGGGAATTTGGCATGCTGCCTTCCTGCTGCAGGGACCCTTTTCCAGCATGGTGCAGACTTGCAGCAGCTTTAGCTGCTGATTCCTGCATCTGCCTCTCCAAGCAAAATTTTGATGTCTTCCCTGTTATTGTGTGGTTTCCTCTTGCCTCTTAGGAAGGCAGGAAGAAAGTGCTGTGAATAAGTGCTGAATATTCCTGTGTACAAAGCATCCTTTGCAGGTGGAGTGTGTGGAACCTCATACTGATTGTCAATTCTTGTCTTTTAGCCCAGGGTCATGGTGCCAAAGGAGACAACATATATGAATTTGAGATCGAATTCCTTGAGCCAGTTGAGCCTAAAGTAGGTATTTTTACTTCTCTAATTCTTGCATAGAAAAAGTAAATTTTGAAGAACTTGAAAGGAAAATGGCTATGCATAAAATTCCCAATAAGTTTAAATTTTTCTGGTAATTTTGTAACAGCCAGCTCTGTGGCAGTCCTTTTGCCATTGTCATGTCTTAATGCAAATCACCTCACTGGAGTTGATGCTTACATGGACCAGCTTTAGTAGACATTTTCTTGTCACTTGTTACACAGCAGTTGTAAGTTTTTTAACGGATTTAAAGCAGCAAGAGAATGGGAGAATCTGGCAATATGTTGTCTGATGCAACCTTGACTGGAGGTCAGGGGAACATTGTGCAGTCAGTGTGATGTTTCATGGCTTCTTTTGTAGCTGGACAAAAGAGAGTCAGGAGAATTCATGTTTCTGGCTTAAGCAGATTTCTTACGCTGTGATATGTTGTGGCTCCTGTTGGAGAAGTCTTTCCTCAATTCCTGTTGCAGTCTGAGTGGAAAGAGCTTGGCTGGAGGAGCCATCCCTCTGTGTTATTCACAGGTGGCTGTGAGGTCTGTCCCTACCTCTCAGAGCTGTGGCACAGGAGAACTTAGTCTTTGCACCTGGAGCAGGATTTGTGCTGTTTATTCCTGGCTGAGTTTGGGATATCTCCAGTCAGACCAGGAACCACCGTTCCCCTCTGCTCTTTGGCAAGGAAGGAGACCATGGGAAAGTGAATTTCCAGGCACGTTTGTGGCTCCTGCCCAGTGTGGAGTGGCAGACAATGAAGAGCTCTTGCTTCCAGGGTCTGGTCACTGCCTTTTCATCTCCCTGGCCCACAGTGTGGGAGAGGTGCCAGTCTCTGTCTGTGCCTGTCTCCTGTGCTGGCAGACACAGGCTGTGCTGTGAGCCAGGCCTGGAAGGCAAGTCCTTGCCTCTGCAGAGCAGCCTCCTTCCAAAAGTTGTCACTCTGAGTCACTGTGGAGGGAATGGAGAACAGACTGAACTCTGTATAACTACAAATGGTCAGGACCAGGAAGTATCACAGTCCAGAGTTTTCTCCTTTAGTTTTGACGTGCACCATGAGTTCCCCTGGAGGGTGCCAGGCTGGCCAGCAGTGAGAAATGAAGCCCGTGGCAGGCAAGGACAAGGTGTAGTAGCTGTAAATTACAGTTGCAGCCTTCAGTTGTCTGAGGAGCATCCAGCCAGCCTTGACAGAGCAGAGCTGGTGTAATGTGCTCAGTTTGGAGTGCAGCAGTTTCAGCAGTGCCATGTGGAGCAGCCTTGGTCAGAAGGGTGGGTGCCAAGGTGACAGTGCCGTGGTCTGTAAGGATGGAGAGGTTCTGAGCTGTCACTATGCAGGTGGAGAGGCCATTTGGGGTGGCAGTGACCACACTGCCCAGTCCATCAGCTCACCTTGTCTCCAGGTATTCCCTAAGGCTCTTAGCTCCTCTTGCTGCAGCAGGTGTCACATGGAGTCCCCTGTTTAGACATGTACCTGTGGCTGCTGGCAGTGTTATTTTTACTGCTGGCTGGAGAAGGTGGGTGGCTCACAGCACTAAGTGCAAGAAGGGGTAAAGCAAAGATTAGGGGTTTAAGACTGGCACTGCAGTCTCTATTAGCTCTGTGGTGGGATGCAGTGGTGCTGTGATATGGGCAGGCTGCTCATCCCATCTTCAACTGGATGCCCTCTGCTTCTGTGCCTTGGGTGGCAGAGAAATGTTTGGGCTGCAGCAGTTGTGTCACCCCTGCCTCCCTGATAAGGGGAGCTTGGGCGTCAACTCAGTCTCAGAACTTGTTTCTTTGCACTTTTACTGATGTGTCTGCCCCTAGCCTGTGTGCAGGATGACCCAAAGGCAGCTGAACATCACTGTGCAGAAGAAAGAGAGTAACTGGTGGGAGAGGCTGACCAAGCAAGAGAAGCGCCCGCTCTTCCTGGCGCCCGATTTCGACCGCTGGTTGGACGAGTCGGATGCTGAAATGGAGCTGAAGGAGAAGGTCAGTCCTGTGGGCACCTGTAGCTTGTGCTGCCAGTTGCAAAGCAGGGATAGCTGTTCTCTTGTGCCTGAACCTGCATTCTTCATTTATGAGGAGTTGCCTGGCATGCTGATTGTTATTGCTGTTCTATATAGAGCTGGTTAAATGGTTCAAATTGTTAGCAGGAATTTGGAAATAGGCACATTTCTGTTAGAACTGGAACTGGAGGCTGTGCCCCTTGCCCAATGTCCTGATCCACAGAGGATTGTGTCACTGCCATGTGGAGCACAAAGGAGTGAGTCCTGGGCCTTGTCTGTGTGGGAAGCAGGGATTTCTAAGGCTTTCATGAGCCCCTGGGCTGGCCCTGCTGGTGCATTCCCACCATCTGGTGAGCTTGAGCAGCTTACTGCAGTGGCAAGGTGCAAGATGGACTTGGAAAAGACTTGAACAGACCACATTCCTGCAAATCCCTTTTACAACAAACACTGCCCTGTTCCCCTCTGCAGCCATGAGCTTAGCACGGATCAGAGAGGGGCACTGCAGTGCCAGGACCCAGGAGCTTGGGAAAGGTAGGCAGAGAACCTGGGCTGGATGTTCTCTGTTCTCTTCAAGTTGCTGGTGGGTCATGTAAGAAGCAGCACAGTCATAATAACTGAGAATTAACACAGAAAGCAGAGGCTTTTTCAGCAAAAGCATCTAATTACTACAACAAACCACACGGTGAGGGCAGGATAACTGGTTAACACCCTCTGGCTTTTACTGTACTCTAATTTCTGGATGATGAATGTCCTCTTTTATGCTGGTGAAAATTTAAACCTTCTAGCTACTGGCTGCTTGGCTGGGTTTTAAACCCACTAGCTTTGCACTAGTATAGTTAACAAATCACTTGCTAATTACAGTAAGTCTTTAAAACCTTATCCTTCATCTTAAGGAAGAAGAAAAGATTAACAAAATGAAAATAGAATCCAGAGTCCCAAAAGACCGTAAGTAACTGCATCTTTTTTGTGGGTAAAGTGAGATTTAGAAAGTTTGTTCACAATTTGTGAACCTCAACTCTTAAGGAGCAGTTTTGAGTGGCTTTCTGTGTCTTGGAGGGGGATCTTTGTATTGTGAGCTATTAGAATTTAAAAAAAAATGAACTGAAGTTTCCAAGGAATGTCAAAAATCTGCCTACCAAGAATTGATTTCTGGAAGATGATGGCAGAAGCAGAATCCCCAGTGCACCCAACAATGCTTTTATCACAATCGATAACTTTCCTTTTCCTTATAAGCTTTATTCTCAGAAAGACTACTTTGCAGCTCTGTTACCACTGTACTCTGCTCACTTGATGTGTTTATTATTGATTTTAGCTTTCAAACACCTGAAGAAGGGATACCTAATCATGTATAATCTTGTACAGTTTTTGGGATTCTCTTGGATTTTTGTGAACATGACAGTTCGACTGTTCATCTTAGGGAAAGGCAAGTAATGAGCACAGTTTTATTTATATTGGAGGGTTTGAGCTGATTTTCAGTGTTGTTTTTAAGCCTTTTTATATAGCAGAATCTAAAGGGAGACATATTTAGGAACAATAACATTAATGCATTGCCAAAGAGCACAATGAAAGCCTTTCAAAGGTCATCAAAGTGTCAAGGGCAGGAAAATATTATCCCCTTGTAAGTCACAGCTGTGTACTCTCTGAATGATACTTGTGCTCTGCCAGAATCACTTCTAACAAAATCAGCTGAAGCAAAATGTCTCACTCACTGCAATGTTTTTGAAAATGATCTGGACAGAGTATTTTGTTTTTGAAGCAAGAGCAATCCATTCTGGTGAGGTACAGCACTATTGCCTTTTTTTGTAAAGCAATTACTGAAATAGCTCTTGACCCTTCTGTGTGTGAAATGGAGCAGTGTTTCTGGTCCAACTGTTAAGAGTTCAAGATAAGGCCTATAAAGAACTTACGTAATTATGCATCATGTTTTTCTCAATACAACTAGAATCCTGTTATCACAAGCTGTGCTGCTGCACCAGCTTCCTGAGCATGGAAATTTGGTTATTCTCTAAAATGGTTGGTTTCCTGTGTCTTACAGATTCCTTCTATGACACATTTCACACTATTTCTGATATGATGTATTTCTGTCAGACCCTGGCATTAATGGAGATCATGAATTCACTAATAGGACTGGTCAGATCACCAGTGATACCTTCTGTAGTGCAGGTAATATTTTTAAATTCTTCTCCTTGCTCTTATGTTTAAAGTAAATGTTTATTTTACACAAGTGTTGAAACTCTCCTAACATAAATGATGCAACCTCACTGGCACTGGACTAGAGGGTTTCTTATTCATGAGGCAGGAATCCATGCTTCCCAGTCTTGGCTGTGACAGGCTGTCTGTCTCCTTCCATCATCTGGCTAAGGGAGTGTAGGACAGCAAAAGCAAGAAGCTGATAAAAGTACATGATTCTGATTTGGTGCCAGTGCCCTTTTTATCCTGGTTGTGGTTGTTGTGCATAAAAATGAGGATGGGTGATTTAAGACTGGGTTCCTTGGATTGTACCTAAACACAGAGCAAGATGCCTACTTGTAAGAAGCAGGTCACAGCTCAGCTGTGAGTTATTTGTGTGCTCAGATGTGTGAGGAGTAGATATCTTGTGTTTATATCTTGTGTTTCTAACAGCAAGGAGTTGCCCTTTCTTTTGATGAAGAATGAACATTCCTTAATATGTTTTTCTTTAATAGGTATTTGGAAGAAACTTTGTTTTGTTTGTTATCCTTGGAAGTTTGGAGGAAATGCAGAGCAAACCTGTGGTGTTCTTCATATTTTATTTCTGGAGTATCACTGAGCTGTTCAGGTTGGTGGGATTTTCCTCCTACCAAGTGTGCACAGAACAAAGTGGTTGTTCCCAAGAACTCTGTAAAGAAGATTTTGATCTTTGTATTTTTTGGAAGAGTTGGCCCCAGAGGGTAAAAGCTCCTTGAGTCATGGACTGTTCACAGCCTTCCTTCATCTGCCAAAAGCTGAGGCAGGGGGAGTCTGAAAGTGATACTGTTCTCTTTTATTTCTTTATTTCTTTGTTGCTTTGAATTTCCATTGTTAAATGAATTCTTTATCTTTGAAAAGAAGTTATTTTGAAAGGTTTATTAGGCAGCCAGGCAGCTGCCTTCATCCCTGTGTTCAGAATGGCCTGAGCTCTGTAAACTGCCCAATAACTGTGTGTCCATCATCATACACAGGGACAATGCCTTGAATATTCTTGTGTCATTTGGGAATTGTGTTGAGCACACAGTGTATAGACACAAGACTAATTCTAGTAGTAGCTTCCATTATAAAAGTGTTTGTTTCTCCTCACACTGTAGGTATCCCTATTACATGCTTTCCTGCATTGGAATTGAATGGAAACCACTCACCTGGCTCCGTTACACTGTCTGGATCCCACTCTACCCCTTAGGGGGCTTGGCAGAAGGTATCTCCTTAAAACAGTTTACTAAATAATGAATTCAAGGCTGGGAAAATAACTCAGTCTTTTTTGGCAGCTGGACTTAAAATAGTAAAACAGAACAACAGATAAATACATTTTCTTTGAAGTGAACCAAGTATAAGCATATTACTGAATCAGATATTATTTTCAATTTGATGTGAAGTGTTCCTTTTGGAGGAAAGACTCCCTTTCTGGAGGGGAAGTAAAGGCAATGAAGGGTTGCATGAACAAATGGAACAAGAACAAGCTGCACAGGATGCCAGTGCTCACTTCCCTCTGCTCACCCAAAGCTTTGTCTGCTGGGCCTGACTTGCTCAGCCTGGCCTGGGTTCATACCAGCTCCCAGGTCTTGATATAATATTGTAAATCACTGCAGAGGACAGGCAGAGGCTTATTCCTGTGTTGCAAACCTGTGTCTGTGAGCCAGGAGGAGCTTTGTGTATTGCCCAACTCGGAGCAGGGGAGGACTGGACCTGTTTCATTGCTGGGGGTTATTTCTGGATGCCAAATCCTGCTGGCACAGGCCCTGGGGCAGCAGCTGTGCGTGAGAACAGAGTCTCACCAGGAAGGTTCAGTGCTGCACCCCCTCAGCCAGGTGCTTCCCACCCTGCTGCATGTTCAACACCTTCAAAATTGCTGTTATTAATCAGCACTGGCAAGTAGGAAGGGACTATGCTGAAATAGTTGGTGTGGGCTGGGTAATTATATATTTTATCTGCACTTCATAGTGATGGTGACCTTCTGCTTTCAGCTGTCTGTATTGTTCAGTCCATTCCAATCTTCAGCGAAACAGGGAAATTTAGCCTGGGATTGCCAAATCCACTGAATGTCACAATCCAGTTCCCATTTGTGCTTCAAATATATCTTATAGCCTTGTTTTTAGGTAAGTATTTAATTCTGTTTCTCAGTATTGAACTAAAAAGGTGAGTTTCCCCTGAATAACTTGATTTTTCAAAGAAAATGAAATTCCTGCATCCTGGGGACCATGGCAACACAAAATTGCTTGAGGTTGTGTTGTTCATGTAAATTTGTCAGTGATGGAGGGGAACACACCTCCAATGAGCTCTGATTAGACTCCAAAAAGGTGATCTTGGTAACAAATTAACAGCATAAACTTGGGTTAAAGGAGTAATTTTTTACATGTATTTATAACCATAATATACTTAGTTTCACCTTTTATGGGGTATTTGAGGTTTGGAATGATGTTGTGGCAATCTAAACATAATTTCAAATTAATTTAGTTAAATTTGCAGTTTAATCACAAATGCAATGTGAAGTAATGTTTTTCCAGGCAACAATATAGAACTGTCTCTAAATAGTATATTTAAAGAGGAAAACCTGCTTGGTTTCTGGTGTTACATTTGTAAACATGATGTAACTTCCTTGTACCCACACCCACTTTGGATATCTACAACTCACCGCAATCTAAGGGAGAATTTTGTAGTGAACTTCCACTACATTTCTCCTGCTCACAGACAGTGCTTAAAGCCATCCTTCAGCTGAGTTTCACTCTGAAACACCTGGTTCATCCTCCTTAGCTCTGCACAGCTGGTGTCACAACTTCTTAAAGGTGACAAACCAACATTCTAAGCAACCCTTTACCAAACAGCCTGTGCAGCAACTCCTGCCTCACCTAGCAAGGTACCACTTGCATTAGCTTTCACTATACATATCCCTAAATAATTTATTTTGTTGTGTGGTGGTTTGGTTGGTTGGGTTCTGTTTTTTTTTTTTTTCGATTTGGTACAGCTATTTAGCATGAAAAGATGAAATGATCTCCTACCTAAACACTTCATTTTTTTCCAGGGGTATTTGTCAACTTCCGTCACCTCTACAAGCAAAGGAAACAGCACCTTGGACCAAAGAAGAGAAAGATGAAGTGAAGCAGGACTGCAATGTTTTCTTATCTCACTTGGAGACAAGATAAGCCTCTAATTCTTACGGTTTTACCCACTGTAGTGCAAAGAATTTTGTAAAATGAAATGACCACGCTAGATTTCATGATTTCATAGTGAATTCAGGTAACATTCCCTTATACTGGATTTTGTTCCCTTTCCATCATCTACGCATGGCATTTTACCATTGAGCATTTAAACTTGTATCCTGTCAACCAGCATATTAGAAAGAAATCCTATTATCTGCATATGATATGCTTATAATCAGTGGAGCAGCACTAACTAGAAATAGTGTTTATCTTTTAATTGGAGATTTGCTCTTTCAATATTGCATGCAGATAGGGCTTCTGATGTGGGATATGCTCTTAGCTGGCCCGTGCTGTTCCTGGGAGGCATCTTGATGGCAGAAGGAGGCACAGTCTGAGGCCACTGTGCAGTGTTTGGGTGTTTATCAACCACTGGGATAAACTTGCTCAGCACATAGCCCCTTTCCTTCTGCAGCATTTTTGATGGTGCAGAATTAAAACTGGAAGTAGCTAATGCTGATTTAAATGCTACCACCTTAGTCTGTTTCTAGCTGAGCCTTAACAGAATAGGAGCTGTGTGTGGACCATAGCAATGTGTATTCCTGTAGCAACACATCCTATCCAGTCATTAGGGAAAGGAAGCTGCCACTGAGGGCAGAAATGCTTTCCTGGTTGGTCGAGCAAGCACTGAAACGTAACAAAACAATGTAACATAGGTATCAGCTTTCCTCTGGCACATGAACCCCAACAGAACTCCATCCAACCCATGCAAAGGGAGAATGTGGAATTGTCCTGGGAGATGGGGCCCCTCTGATCCATCCTAGCAGGGCTGTGGCTCCTGTATTTACAGCCTTCAGCAAGGCAGCAAAGTCATTTTTCTACCTGCATTTAGAGGTGCAGCACAGAGTTTATGTTTTGACTGGCCCCTGGGGGGAGGGAACAGGGGGTCAAATAAACTGTATTATTTAGATAGCACATGTAAGGGAGGTCCCACACAGGGTTTGAAGGACCCTTTTCTCTTTGCTTGCTTTAACCACCACCATGAAAGTGAAGTTCCCCCCACATTTCAGGTCACCTGCTGTCTCACCTGCAAACCTCTGGCTCAGTTGACTTTATTTCAGCATGTCCTTCACACCGAGCTTCCTGTAGCTAATCCCAGATTCCTCTGGCCTCCCTAACACAGTTTAGAAATGTACAGAAAGTTTACTCTACACTGTACTGTGGTTATGAACAGGTTCTTTCCCAACTGCCACTGCCCCAGGGCACTGCAAAGCAATGCCAGCAATCCAGAACAGACACTGAAGCTGAGATTAGCTTAGTGCCATGTTACTCTTTATCTTTTTCTACTGTAAAATAGTATGAACCCTCCAAAAAATTATTTTATATATATTAAAAGTAACAAACAGCAGAAGGTTTGTGATATGGACCCAGTGCTTGTTACTGTAAATGAAATAGTGTTGTAAGGAGACTTTAACAAAGAAGCAGTACAGGCTCCACACTGCATTTCATAAATTGTGTTCTGTCAACAAGAGGCGTGATACAACTTCTCTTTGGGAGAAGCACAGCCTACTTTACTCAGGAGAGCTGAGCACTATTTACACAATATTTCATTTAGCACACACTGTACCTATGTTTGAAGTATGTGAAAGGGTTGAAGTAGTTGAGTAACAGAACAGCAAGGATCACTTTAATACTTTAATTTCTCCGCTGGGCATTTAAACCTCTGTTATAAAATCCATATGTATTCATCAGTGAAATTGTGGTACCTAGTGCAAGCTGTCATGGATCTTACACTACTGAATTTTAGTCCTTCAGAAAGAATGTGTTTCTATTAATAAAGATTTACAACCAGATTTTGTTTTAGTTCAGTTGTTTGTTCTTTCAAATTATACAACTTCTCAGAAAAAGTTGTATAATTTGATGTTTAACTTGAGATAAACAGCTGGGACCTGAGCCTTCAGCAGGTCAATGTTTTGGGCCACACAGCCTGGTTGCTATGAAAACAGAATAAATCCAACTGAAATTTTCATGAAGAATTACTCTTTATTTGTATTATGCAAATTAAAAACCATGTGTCCCAAGACCAAGTTACTTTCAGAAGTATAAGCACTGCAATGCAAGTGATAATGCCCAGTACAGACTGTCTGTCAAGTTGGGCATAAAGTCAGGGCCAACACTCCAAAAGGAGCTCTGTATCTGATCTTGGAGGGTTCTTCTCACACTTTTCTTTGGACTAATCAAGTTGATGTTTAAAGTATAGTAGCTGCCTTTTAGGGCACTTTCACCAGTGAGTTCAGTTAAGAAGTAACTGCATTTTGGAGAGGCCAAAACCCAAGAGCTGCCTCTAGTTATATTTTTTTTTCCTCCCCTCACATGTAGCAAATAACTTCCACCCATCATCCAACACCATCAGTGAGTTTGGGACACTTTCCACAGTTTCCAGGTCTGACTAAAAGCCACCACAAACGAGCTACGTTTGTTTAGAGAGCACTGATGCAAAACTTCCCCGTTTGGATAGGAAGTTCTTCAGTGACTGAACAAGCCCTAAAAAAGTAAACAGAATAAAATTTGCACCACTTGAGCTTTAATTTAAAGAAGCTCCCAAAATGGAGACTTCACATTCTCTCAGTACTGCTACTGGAAAAGTCTGTCTGCAGAGGAGCAATGTTGTGATCATAGGCAGCATATTCCGAGGCTCCAGTACTTGCCACTTTGAGCTGCTGGGCCGCGTGTGTGAGCTGGAAGGCGGCGTCGGGGTGGGCGGTGTCGGGCAGCAGGGTGCACTCCCGCTCCAGCATGTCTGCCACGCCCTTCAGCAGCTCCAGGAAGCCAAAGGCCAGAGCTGCCTTTCGCAAACGATTCAGCTCCTGCAATGACACAAAACCCCTTTTAAACCCCTCCAAGCCTCGACATCAAACGTGTGTTTCTTGTATCTGTTTTTAAAGGTGATGTTACTCACAGTGCAGCTGCTGGAAACCGCCCAGCTGCTCATGGACAGAAAAGAAGGGCTGAAGGTAAAAGTGGTCTGTCCCTTGATCCCTTCCTATAAACACTTCTTCCTTTTGTGCATTCAGCTATTGTACTTGCCTGCTTTGTCTTGTCCCAGCAGGGCTCCGGCTTAGGCTTCACTGACTGACTGTTTAACCACAGTGTCCAGTAAAATGCACATACTTTGATTTTTCTTCCCTATAAAATGAACAGTGCTTATGTGCATTTAGGCAGGGTATTAATTCATCAGGTCTCTGGAGGATGCAATACAAACTGCTTCAGCACTAAGCTTGCAAGAGGAATAATTACCTCAAGCTACTGGAGCTGGTTATGGATCTGTCTGGTTATCAGTCTGGTTATGGACCATTTTGGTGTGGCCAAATGTGCATAGAACTTTGTCTTTCTCTGCTTCAGTTGTAGATAAAATGGAGGAGACATTTTCAAGACTCAGAATGACATCTGTGTTCTTATTCCTCTCTGACTCCCCAGTTAATTTCTGCCTGGATGACAGCATAGAAGTTCACCATGGAAGTAGCAGAGGGGCACTTGTAGACATGACACATGTATGCCAGAAAATGTAGCGCCAGACCACTGAAATGAGACCCCTTGTCTCACCTAAGCAGTCTGTAAGTTTTTGCAGAGCACTGCAAGCCTGCACAGAACATGCAGTGTGGTTCCTCTGTCAAATGCACCACCATCACTATGGATCACACTTAGGCCAGCCTGGAATGTTACTCACTTTATAGAAGGTTTGTGTTTTTTCAGGGAGTTTCCTTGCATTTCTCAAGATCTTCTGTACATCTGTCTGCAGAAAAGAGGAAAAAAAAATCCAAAAACCTTGGCAGCTTCTGGGGGAAGCTGCAGAGCAACTCCCAAACTCTATGAATATATTATCCTGACCATTGACAAGACTGCAGCTCAGAAAGACAGAACCATAACTGGTAATTATACTAAATCAAATAAACTAAGCCAGATGCTCCACTGGAGACACAGCTCTCATTAACCAAGCTATGCTTTCTGATTGCATTTTAATCATGACATTGTAAAGAGCCAGTGTTTATAAAAATGAAAGAAAAGCAATAAAGCAATTACATTAAATGGGCAAGACATGCACAGACTGCAGTTCCTGCTGAGATGGCTCCTGCTGCTCCAGGTAAAGCAGCACAACCTGGATCATTACCTGAAGGCCACTGGGTTTGATCCAGACAGTGACATTCTGAGCGTAGCTGCGCTTGTTCTTGGGCTGCAAAGGGAAAGGGCTCTTATTGTCATCCTCCCCATAAGGGTTTTCTTTTGCATCTGGGAGAAAAAAAGAAATTATAGACTTAGCAACTAAGAATTGTCAAGATAATTCACACAACACTGAATGCATAAGAGTTTTTCAGAGGAATGTGACCAGTACCTGAAATGGGGCCAAGCTGTGCCATCTTCCCCAGCCATGGGAGGGGCTCAGGACCAGGTTCAAAGAGTGACATCATGAGGTTTGATTTCTTCTTGCTATCAGCTTGTGAATAAAGCATTCCATACCACTCTGGCCTGTGGAAAAGAGCAAACCATCAGAGGCTGAAAATTTTCCACCCCTCTGCCTAGAATGTGCTTCCCTCTCACTGTGTGGAGGCTCAGTGTTTGCAATTTGTACTGACAGAAACAAATCTGCAATTAAAAATCCACAGCTTAGTCTAGCAGTGCAGGGTTCTGCACAGAATACAGATATAAATAAGCATCATTTATAAATAAAGCCTAAATGAGCAAAGTAAGATTTTTCAGGCAGACATCCAACTCCATACCCCAACTGGACGAGAGCCACCATGCCTTCCACTTTCAGGCTGCCATGTAATAAAACACAGAAGTTGGGGATTTTCCCAGCAATCTGATTAGCTGAATTCTCATCTTCAGTGTCATCTGTGATCCCAGGTCCCACCTCATCCCCCTCTGGGGAAGAATCAAAGCAAACAAAGAGAAAACATGAGAACAAATTCAAACACACGAGTTCTGTTTCCATGACACCACCCTTTACTGTCTGTCTGCAATAGTTAATTAATACTTTTGTAGAACAAACAGCTGCAGAATGAATTGCCTGGGCAAAGTGGCACAATAATGATACATAAATATTCCACTGCATTCTACTCAAGGGCATTAAATATTCATCTTGCACCACATATTTCATGGCTCATTATTATTCTGAACTGTAAGTTTAGAATGTTCTATTAATGATGTTGTAAGGACCCTGGTCCCTCTACGAACTTCACAAAGAACAGAGTATGCAAAATAAGAGAGCCTGTGGTCAAGATTTTAATTTTAATGCAATCACACAAGTATGACATCTGTTTTTTGATAAAGCAAAAAAACCTGTGCTTCCAGTCTTAACCACATTACAAGGGAAGATTAAAGTACTTTTTGCTGAAATAAACCCAACTTACTCACCTCTGTTAAGTGCAATGGGCAGTACCAAGTGTCTGGACAAGACAGGAGGGCTGGAAATGTCTGCAATATCTACAAACCCAACAATTTCTAGATCTGCAGGGAGACAATAGATTTAAGTCAAGGTAAGTCATATTTGGAAATAACTGAAATGTATTCAGAGGCATTTTAACATCACCACTTCAATTTAACATCACCACCAGGTTTTCTAAAGCAATGATTAAAGGTTAGCACAAGAGAACCCAAACTAAACTGGAGTGTAAAGGTGTTAATAAGTTAGAAATACATAAAATACACAACTTTTGAAGATGACTTTCAGCACACAGACTGCTGCCCATAAGCTGTGCTGCTGTGCCCAGTTACAGAACTGGGCACCATGATATTTACACTGTACACAATCGACTGCTGTCTTATAAATTCCAAAAAAAACCAAATTCCTGCTGCTCATGGGAGCTCTGTCCACTGGAGGGCTGGGAAGGTTTTTCTTTGCACAGTTGTTTTTAAAAATAATTTCTCCTCCCAGAAGCTTACGAGGGTGTTCATGGAAAGAAGCCTGTGGCTGTATTCCAGTCTCTACCCCTAGAAATTGGCACCCTGAGCTCTGAAAGTGCCTCTACCCCACTCCAGCCCTTTAACCAGGTACACATGGATGAAGTAGGATGATATTTTTGTCCCCTGGTGTCACACATACACCAAAAAGTCACATAATCAGAAACTGATCCTTGCAGAGACAAAGTAGATGAAGTATTAACTACACAGGATGAGAGGTGGTAGTGAAACAGCAGAAGTCAAATGGATTTTAGTAAAAAAGCAATCAAAGACTTGTTACCTGTATTAATTGCTTTAGGAATGGGATCTATTTCCTCATCTATAATGAAAGGCTCTGGTCTGGGAAATACTTGCACATCAGATGTTAAGTGGCCACACTTGAGGACAGCATGGAATGGTGTATAAGCCAGGTCTATTAGCTTTCTAGAACACAGTCATTAAGGAAAACATAATACATATCAAATGAAAACAGTTTGTCTAAAACACACTAATTTAGTTCCCAAACCTTTTTTAATTACAGTTAATTCAATAGTTCTAGTGTTGCTGCATTATGAAACAAAGCAGCATTATTCCACTCATGGCAAATGAACAATAATTATGGAAATTGCTGTCTTCTATCTGCCAAGCATAAACAGATGCTATGGTTTGGTTACAATAACTAAAATAAATATTGACCATAACCAGGGAAGGTCGAGATGAAATTACAGTTAGCAAGATCATAAAATAAAAAAAAAATAAAGAATTTAATTCAAACATCTCATATCACTAGATTTCTTACTGTATTTGTTTTCCTTTCAAGATACCAACTGGGAACCTTCCCAAAGGTCTCTTATCTACAAGTGTGCTCACCCAAACATGGACTGCACATTCTTCAGGCACAGGGGGCCATCAATGGTGAAAATCTGCCCTTCCCCATTGTTTAAATCAATGAGCCGTTCCAGGCAGTCCAAGGAATCTGTGCTTTGAAGCTGCAGAAAAATAAAGGGAAATATTTTTCTTGAGTGTTATTTTTATTCTCTTTTGTACTAACCAGTATTTTTAAAGAAAATATACACAACACAGTAAAAAGTATCTGATTGGAAGCTCCCATAATTTTTTGTTCTTTCTCTCCTTTCCAAATAAATCAACATTCTTTGTCTCCCAAGCAATGTTCTATTACTTAGCAAAAATAGATGATTTATTTTAAATAATTTCCCAGTTATTTTGAGATGTAAACAGTGTTTCAATCCACCAGTTTTATCAAAAGGATCACCCTTGACAGAGACCATGAAGCTGAGACCTAATTGATGCCTAGACAGAAAACCCTTCTGTGAAGGTAACAAGAATACAGGTGTCAAATCAAAAGCAATGCTATTAATAAAAGTTAATCTAAGGAATATTAGTCAAATAGGCTTCTTTTTAAACAGTGTTTAAGCAGAAGAATTCTAACTCCTGTGAAGATTTTTAAAGCAGGGATTGAAATTTGCAAGAGAAGGAAAAAGAAGGAAGAAAATCAACATTTCCTTCAAAACTAAGGAAACCTGGTTTGAGCACTGGCTTGGAGACTTCAGTTTTCCCCTCTTACATTTCTACATACAGCTGCTGTGTTTTAAGTGTTGAGCATCTTTGCAACACAAGTCATTTACTCTCAAGAATTTAATTGTAGATTAAGAAGAGCCCCAAAAGCATTCAACATAATTAAAGCAGTACTAATACAAACAGAGAAATTAAAATCCCACAATACTCCCCAGGGACAAACTGACATGATTTTCAAAAATTATGGTAATAATGCAGTAGCAGTAGATAATAATAATAATGCAATAATAAACCTCAAATTCTCTTTCACCCAATAACTAAGCACCAGAATGTCAACTAAACCTTAAGCACAAGAACATCAACGCAATGTTTTGTGCAGACCTGGTCGTTAGTTCAGAGAAGACCAACAATTATCCAAAGCAACAAAGAATAAGACCTCACCTCTTCCAGGTTGGCCATGCACATGACATAGAGCTTGGACGGGAAGGGGAAGGGCAGTGGGAACCTGTTGCTCTCGCTGCGCTGGCTGTGAGTGGCCAGGGAGTGGCGCAGGGAGCCCCTGCCGATGCCCAGGCAGCCGTCGGTGACCAGGACAACCTGCGGGGACAGCGACATGTGAGACACTTCCCCCTGCACCGGGCACCTGAACACCCACACACTGCAGGAGCCTTCCTGCAGCACTGCCGTGCTCCCACCGAAAATCCCTGCTTCCCCTGGATTTCCTCCACCAAGCTGGGCAAAGAACTGCGAGAAAAATTTCCAGTGAAAAGCCCACATAAATGAGAAATTGAAGGTTAAAGCCTCTTGATTTACACGGTGTGCATGGTAAATAAACGTTTTCTTGGCATGAGGTAATTGCACTAAAATTTGAATCTCATACATTTCATTTTTAAGTGTACACTTGAAGCACAGTGAACACACAGTCAAAAAACAGCCTCTTGCTGTCGGACTCAAGGATTCCAGGTTTATTTTCAGATGGATGATAAAGCCCATTTCTCCTGCAGAATCTGGAGAGCAATTCAACTTCCACTAGAAGCCACAGAAACCTCAAAAGAGGGTAGTATTAGTGATCTTAATTCTTTGAAAATGCAGCTGCAGTATGCCTAAATTTTGCAGCAGAACTACTACAGCAAAACCACACATTTTTCCATTCAACTGCACACCCAGAGTCAATCCTTGTGGAAACCTGCACTAATTACACTGAATAATGGGATTATTTACCCTCAGCTGTGACCCAGTCACATCCAGAGGGGTAAAAGAGCTGCTTCTTCAATGCTGCACGGCAACAGCAAGAATGATTTCTGGCTGGTAGGTAAGGAAATTCAAATCCAATTGAAACTCCATGTGTAATTGCTACATCCAGATTTGTAACCTCCCTTCATCCTCAGTCTCTCTAGCAATGTCCTCAGGACAGGTGCTCAGCAGTGATGTTTTCCACTACTCCAAGGCTGCACAGTACATTCCCCAGTGTCCTCTACCACCCCAGCACCTCAAGCGCCCATAAAATGAGCTATGACACAAATAAGAGACAAAATAGCTGAAGTCTAATATCTGCTTGGTTTTCGCATCTTTCTTGTTCTTTGCTTTGAATGTTTTTTGCTGTCCCAAGGTGCCTTTTGTCTGTGCTGGATGATAAAGCACTGCCTAACCAATAAACCTTTTTCCTTTTTCTCCTTAGAGAATGTTGCTTCAGGCATTTTCCCAGCTCACTGAGCTACAAAATTACTGAAATTAATTCAAGTGTCTCAGAAAACCGAGGGTTAAAAGCAAACTCTGCCATAAGAGGAAGCAGATTTGGAAGGCTGTGAGCTTGGAGGCTGAATGGGGTGTGAGCAGCTGCATGGCAAATGACTCATTTAGGAGAGAAGTCAGATCAAAACACACTCAGCAGCCATGCTCCTGGCTGAGATCTGGAATTGTTACAAGCCCTGGAAACCATCAGGGACTAGAGGGGAGAGACTCCTGCATGTGTGACTATACCCCTTCCAAATGGAGTGAGGCTCCTGGGGCAGCAGATTGCATCCAGATCAAATACCAGGCTTGCAAAACAGTGCCCCTGAGCCACATTTTATAATCCACTGCACTACAATAACACATTGGGCAGGAAACAGTCTCATTTTTTTTTTGCTGCTGCATATTTTATAAAGATCACCTTCTGTTCATACTGCAGGTTTAGCCAAAATACTAATTCTTTGTGTTTTTGCAGCACCAGCATGCCTGAGACTATTCAAATCTCTCAAATTACATTTATATTTCTATCTGCAATTCACGGGCATAGAATCAATCACAGAATCACTGGATGGTTTGGGCTGGAAGGGGTCTTAAAGATCACCAACTTCCAATCTTCCTGCCAAGGACAACTAAACATGCAGTAAACTTAAACCAGTGAAATCAGCCATACCTGGCAAGGAATTGCTGCTCCCCATTCCTGCTGGACAATATTGCAAACCCCCAGCAGCGCCGACTCCAAACAGGTTTTGTCATAATCATCCATGTTACTCAGGGCTTCCTGCAAAGACAAACACCAAAGTCACTGCTGGGGGAATATCCCTGCCAGGAGACACCCAGCAGTCTCTCATGGCTTTGAAGGAACTGTAATATTATCAACACAGCTCCTAAAGAGTGAAAAAACACCTCTGCATGTCTTAAAAAAGTGAAAACCTGAGGCAACATCGAACGGGAAACATTTAGCTGAGAAAATCCTCACAGGTGTCAGAGCAGCTCAAACTTCTCATAGATTCACGGAGACCACAAGGATTTTATCTCACAAAAACTCTTTGGCAGAGAGGGAGTAACAAACCTAAAATCCCCACCTGCATCCATAAAGCAGCTTTTCTCCTAGAAGTGAAAACCTCACACTTTAACACAGCATCACCAGGGTGCAGCTGTGAGATGAACTTGCTAAAGCCTGTTTGGGCTCCTGGCTTGAAAAATTTCTCAAATGAACTCTTAGAGAAATGAAAATAAATCAGAGAAGCTGCACTGGCACTCACCTGCTAAACTGCAAACCTAACACAGAACAGCTTTTAAAATCTCTCTGCCCAATGGACAAACCTAAACCATGGTGCCCTGTGACAGCAATGTGTCATTTCCTCCTGCATGTGAGGGTCAGATAGAAATGTACAATTTTTACTGGATTCAGAGGCTCCAGCACCTTACTTGCATTCATGTGGAATTTCCCTCTTGGACTTTCTCCTTTCCACTTCCACCTCCCAACTTCCCGTCATATCTCAGGGGCCTAAAATCACTTATTTTCACTCTTGCACTCTTTTGACTTCTACACTCTCTCAACAGCAACTTCTCCCTACCAAATCACTCGACTCAAAGCCTTTCTAAATGGTCCTGTTGGCTGCATCACCAAGAGCAAACTAACAACTACACATAAAAGCAGGGACATCACATAACCACTTGTAGATATTCATCAGACAGCCCTTCCCTCCATCCCATTTTTAATTCCATCCCATTTTAGAGTCAATCAGCCACACCCCAGTGCTCACCTGCAAAGGTGCAATTAGTAAAGTTCAGTGTTTCAAACACCGATTTCACCTACCCTTAAAATAAGGACAAACCCACTCAATTCAAGACACTGTGCACAGGATGATACCAAATCACACAATTTCACCGTGCTTTGGTGGTACAGTTGGCTGGGGTTTTTTTTTTAAATGTCGACGGTTTATTGCTTTAGTGTTCACACCCCCTACCTGGAGCGTGTTGTAGTCTCTCGTGAAGGGCACCATCAGCTCCCAGAGGGATGAAAACACCACCAAGGCCGTGAACTCCAGCTTGTAGTTGGTGGCCATGTGCTCGAAGAGCATGGTGAGCCCGTGGGCAGCCAGGTGCTTCCGCTGGTACTCTTCGGAGCCCTCCACCGACACCGGCCGTGTCATGGACAGCGACACGTCCATCACCACCACGGTGGGCATGGCGAGCTGCTCCTCCGCCGCCCTCACGGGCGGGCTCAGCCGGGATCGCCTGCCTGCAGCGGGAGGGAAAGGCACAAATCGTTATCAAAGCTGCCTTTGTGGAGCCACGCGTCTCGCCCCATCACGCTGACCCCGGGGAGAAGAGACAATTACCCTTTTCCCCCTCAAAAGTGGGGCTGAGCACAGATTAAGTGAATGCACGCTGAACCCCACAAAGCATTTCCACCCGGGTGCAGCGCAAGGCCTGGAGACGGCAGGAGCTGAACCTTGCTGGGGAAAGGGCGCAGCCCTGCCGCCCCGAGGGCGGTCGGGCAGGGATCCAGCCCTCCCTACAAGCCTCAGCGGGGCTGTTCCCGGAGCGATCCCGGGACGGCCCGGGCCGAGCAGCGGCAGCAGACACGGAGCAGGCCGGCGGAAGGTGAATGCTGCTGCACACCGCGGGCCCGCCGCGCCGCCATGCGTCCGGCACGGAAAGCGTTCCCCCGGAAGGCGCGACCTGGGCGGGAAGGGCCGCGCTTCACGCAGCCCGTGAGGGCTGCCACCGCGCGGGAAGTGGGAATGTGGGATGCCCGTGGAGGGGGAATGGGGTGCCTACGTAAAACATGACCACAAATGACCGCTGTGTGCGGAGAAGGGTTTGTGGATAAGCATCCTGGCTGGGCAGTGGGCTTCCATCTCCCGATTCTGTACGTGTGGGAGTGGGGAGGGGTTGAGGAGGGGGCGGGAGGCAATAAAAATTGCAGTAAATCCCAGTGCAAAACTGGGATGTACTCCTGAAATTGTGTGTTCAGACAACAGTTGGTTTTAAAATTATCAGAGAGTCACAGAATAGTTTAACTGTCATGTTTAAATAGTCTAGCTTAGATGAGCTCTATGCTCATCAAGTCCCCCTATTCCCCTAGCATTGCCAGGACCACCATAAGCCATGTCTCCAGGTGTCACATCCATACTGCTTTTAAATCCCTTCAGGGATGGGGACTCCACCACTGCCCTGGGCAGCCTGTTCTAATGCTGAACAAGCCTTTCAGAAGAGACATTTTCCCTAATATCCAATCTAAATCTCCCCTGGTGCAACTTGAGGCTATTTCCTCTCCTCCTGTCTCTGCTCCCCGGGAGCAGAGCCTGACCCCCCTGGCTGTCTCCTCCTGTGAGGGGTTGTGCAGAGCCACAAGGTCTCTCCTGAGCCTTCTTTTCTCCAGGCTGAGCTCCCTCAGCTCCCTCAGCCACTCCAGACCCTTCCCCAGCTCCATTCCCTTCTCTGGACATACTCCAGCACCTCGATGGCCTTCGCATGAGGGACCTAAAATCAAATCATAATTTCCTAATCCCCCTGTGATAAATCTAGGTTAGTTTGTTAAGATCTAGATTAGACTGATGAATTTATTAGATTGCTGCGCCTGTTAAATCCTTGGCCAGAGTTGTTATTTCTTTCCCTGTGGAGCTAGGCTGTATCAATGCCACAGGAGAGTGACCGGCACCATCCCCAGGTCCTGGTGCCTGCTCCCTGCCTCAGTGCTCCTAGCACAGGCCCTCAGGGATCTTTCCAGGAGTCAACGAGTTTTAAACCTCCCTCTGGCATTGCAAAGTAGACACATACGGTGACAAAGACCAACAGAGCTGCTTGTCTGGCATCTGGCCTGTCAGCCATAGGAGATGTCTCAAAATGCAGCCCCATGTGTCGTATTTAAGTGTTATAAATGTGATTTACCCCCTGTCAGTGCTGTGAGGGTGATCCGTGTCCATGGCTGGTGCTTCACTCCAAGAGTTTGTGAAGGGGATAATCACCTGCCCTCACACTGAGAATAACCTGTGGGAGCAGACAAAGGTGCTGGCTTCAGAGATAGACCCAAATCTATACAATGCTATTTAATCTTCTTAGGGGCTGTGGGTATTAAACTGGATTGAGAATTCCTCCACTAACTTGTCCTTCACACCTGACCTGCTCTTGTTTTAGGACTCTGCCAGCAGAGGAGACATTCTGAAAATGGGATCATTTTCACCTGCCTCTCTCTGCAACAGCATCTCCCATCTGTCTATTAAGTACCAAAGAACCTTCCAGCACGACACCCAACCCCTGGAACTCCCCTTCCTCCTGGACAGACCTTTGGAAGGTAGGCTGGGGAGGTTTGTTTGATTGCTTTGGATCTCATGTTACTGAGACAGGAGGTGAGGAAAGGAGTTTATCAGGAGTTAACATAAACTTATAAGACTAGAGAAACAATTCCTCTGGTCATGAATTGTGAAAGGCTGGAGAGCTCTTAGAACTGATCCTGGCTTTGGGTGTCTTTCTGCTTGCAAAAAGTCTTTGAAGCAGCTCATTTTGGAGAGGAGAAGTAAAACCAGTGTTAAAATAGGAGTGTGTGCATAAGTGTGTTCTCTCTGTGACATTCTTTTAACTCTCCCGTCTTTGTTAGGGAGAATTATTTTCTTGTTACCTGCAATTTTTTATACCTCTTGTGCAGTTCTGCCACATGTACGTTTATTTTCTTTTTATGTATGAAAAGCAAAGCTTGTATCATCTATTTATCTAGGTACTCCCATGACCCTCTCTTACTGTTGCCTTAGTGATCCTCCCAACTATTTAAATTAACATTGCCTGTTTTGCAAGAAATTTAGGCTGATTAACTTCCCTAGGTGTTATGTAAGAGGGTGAATGTGTGATAACTTGCATGAAGAGCTTATCTGAGAATGGTTTAGAAAACTATGATTCACATCTGAAGAATAATTCGCAGCTAAAGAATGCCCACTCTGGGGAAAAAAGTAATCCGTGAAGAGTGTCATTCTAAGGTAAAACATTCAAGCTGTGCTGAAGGGTAAATGCTGTCCAGTCCCAAATCCCTGTCCCTGTGCTGTCACAGCTGCAGGCACTGTCACTCTGGCATTTACAATTTCACCCCCTTTGTAAATGCTGTTCACCTAATTATGCAAGATATGCTAATTACCCCTAATAAAAGGTATAATTACAATTCTACTTTGCCAGTTCTGATTTCTACAGAAAGCCTTGAAAATATGTAGTCATAGAAACAAATGGCTGCTTAGCACCCCCAGTTTTACTAGAACCACGTTTTCCTCACCCTCTGCCTCACCCTTCCTTGGATGGTTTCCTGGGGAGTGAAAGGCTGGAAAGCCACGGAGCAGCATCACTGGGAACTCTAAACCAGTTTCCATCCTCCTGAGGTTATTTTGGTGAATAACTGGTTTAAGAGGGAGGTTTGAACATCTTGGTCTTGTCTTCAGAGCCTCACTTCTAGCAATTTAAAGTCAGTTCCTTGACAGAAGCTGTATCCACTCCTCCTGCACAACACTGACCCACTTGATATTACAGAATAACAACTGGACTCCAGTAGTCCTTAACAGCTCCTGGATATGGGCATTTGGTGGAATCATAATTCAGCTGGGATTGGACTCAGCCAGCTCCTTTCTATTAAGCCAGACCTTTGATCATTAATCAGCATAGCTTTCAGTCCTATTAAAAAAATAGAAACCTGGATCTAGATCCCTCTTTACTCATTTAAATCCTTTTTTTCTAATTTGAAAAATAGACAAGCAGTCAGTGAGGTGTTGCTGCCCAAATGGCAGAAAGTTGCGGTACTTTGTTTTTCACACCAGATTTTCTTTTGCAGGATTCTCCATTTTGTGCTGTGCAGTTCCAATCCTGATGCTCCATATCAGCAAACTGATCAAGTCAAAATCTTGCTGACCAAGTGAAGTCTTCAGTGTCTTCTGGACACGGCTCTGAGTTTTAAACCTTTAGGAAATGCATTTGCCACGGAGGAGGCGGCTACAGAGGAACCGAATCCTTTTCTTGCTTGCCATAGTGTTGGCCCTCTCTTTCTACCAGCTCCAGTTCAGTCCCTCTGCCCTTCCAGCATCACACAGAGGCCCCCAACCCACAGACCCTGTCAGAGTGACCTCCAGAGACCTTCCCAGCAACAAGAGTGCTGTAAGAGGCAACACCACAGCCCCCAAAATAAGGCAGTGTATCTATGTGGATCCTGAGCCAGCTGTGCCCATCACCACATCAGTGGGTACAACACCACAGCAAGAAAATGCCAGTGAAAGCTCCCCAGATGAAAAACCACCCTATGAGTCCAAAGGAGAATATCCCCAGGACCTGTTCAGTGTGGAAGAACGCAGGCAAGGGTGGGTTGTACTTCACATCTTTGGCATGATGTATGTATTTGTGGCCTTGGCCATAGTGTGTGATGAGTATTTTGTCCCTGCTTTGGGAGTGATCACTGAGAAGCTGCAGATCTCTGAAGATGTGGCTGGAGCCACCTTCATGGCAGCGGGTGGATCAGCACCAGAACTCTTCACGTCCCTCATAGGTGTCTTCATCTCACACAGCAATGTCGGCATCGGTACCATTGTGGGCTCAGCAGTGTTCAATATCCTCTTTGTCATTGGCACCTGTGCCCTCTTCTCAAGGCAAATACTCCACCTGACATGGTGGCCCTTATTTAGAGACATCTCATTCTACATTGTAGACTTACTGATGCTCATCCTGTTTTTCCTAGACAGTATCATTGATTGGTGGGAAAGCCTCCTTTTACTGACTGCCTATGCCACATATGTGTTCACCATGAAACAGAACGTGTTCCTAGAGCAATGGGTGAAGCAGGAGCTGAAAAAGAAGCTAAATGCTGTGCAGGCAGCATCAGCAGAGCATATGCAGAAGGTTGGTGTTCTTAGAGTTCAGAGGGCAAGTTGGAAATAACTTTCTAGTGTAAACCACAAAGTAAAACTTCATCTCCTTCACAAAGCACATATTCAAACCTCAGAATACAGGTACTGGTCAATAATTATTGTTTTAAAATGAGGGAAATGCAAACTAGAGAGATTCTAAGAAATTAGAGATCACTAAAAGGGAGTCCTACCTGTGCAATTACTAAATGTCTCTTAGCTGCTTTCAAAGATGTGTGTGGGATTTTGCTTACTTGATTGTTTTAAAGAAGTTTCTGAAAGAGCACTTGCAGGAATACATTCTTGGTCTGGGAATAAGATTAGACAATTCTGGAATGGGGGGAAAACGCTTCTGTCCCAGTCTCTTGCAACAGAGAGATGTTGGAGGAAATTCTCTTTTCTCTCTCTGAAGCCAGATTGTGTTGCTGGGATGCTGGTGGTATCACCTGTTACCTGATCAGCAGCATAGAAAGGCATCTGGCAGCTTTAGCAACCACTGCCTGCTCTCCTGGGCAGCATTTGGCAACCAGATTGAAGTACCCCAACCCAATTCCATGCCAGCAGATTTCAAACTGTCCCCTGGCACTGCATGCTCTGCTAGTCAGATGTGTCCCTGGCCCTCAAGCATGCTTTGCCTTCTGATCCTAGCACTCCACTTCCATTTAGGGAAAGCAAAGAAGCAGGTAAGGAGGGTGAGGATAGTTGAAGTGGTGTAGAATTGAGAAACTGCTTCTTTTTCCTACTCAGGGTTTGTTGTTCAGCCAGTGCTCACAGCTGGGAATCCTGAAAGCTCCTGGGTTACATTCCAGTGGGATACACGTGCGAGAAACTGCAGTGACATACACACGTCACTGTGGACATCACCAAGCATCACAAATTTAATCCAGCCCTGCACTTGAAGTTTATAGAGAACTCTCACTAATGTGTAGTAGCATGAGAGAAAGCTGCTGAACCTATCCCTTTGGAAAAATTAATCATAGAAATTATATATGATGGAAAATAATGCTAATTGCTGTAAAAAAATCCCCCTTTGCACCTTCACTCTGCTGGAAAATGAGTAAGGATACAAATGTTTGGGGATGAAGTCTGAGTCTGTAGCTACAGGAATCAGTTGTGAGTCTGCCCCCAGTCTGCCTGCATCCTCACCGGGAGGCTGAAGGTAGAATCCTGTTTTTCTCAGAAGCCAGTGGTTTTACAGAGGCTCATGGCTTTGGCTGTTTCAGTAACATTCAGGGACATTTGTGTCACTGTGCCACTTCCCTACAGGCAGCAGCCTGAAGGATCATTAGATCCTGAAGCAGCAGAAGTGATTGGTCATGTTCTTTGTTGCTTGCAGACAAGCACTGGGGCGGTTGTAGATGATGGAACAATGAAGCCACCAGATGTGAGGCAGCTGTAAGTAGGTCTAAGCAACTTTCCAGGGATCTGAAGTCATGGTATTTTGAATCTCTCCTCATATCAGGTCATACATAAAGGTGTTATCTCCTGTGCCAAGAAACCTGGACCGAAACCTGTATCACATCAGGAACAATGGCCACAGTTTGCTTAAGAGGACACCTGGCTGAGTCCTGTCCTTAAAGGAATTTTTATAAAATTTAAGAGACAGCTCAGGCCTCCCAGTTGGATTTAACTAGAATTGTATGGCTCATTCTCTGCTGTAAAACAGGCATATAGAAATTCAGAAAGTGACTCTTCTTACCTGGTTTTGTGTCCAGATTTCTTCATGAGCTCTCACAGCAGAGGCTGGCAGGGTCTGTCCTTTCCCGTAGTAAACACTGAACAGCTGGTTCCTCTGCTGCTGTTGAATTGCTGCCCCATGGCCTGGATAGGCCTTGTGTGATGTAGAGGACATAGAAGCTGGAACTGACAGGCTTTGTGCCTTCCCACAGCCTGGGCCAGCCTTGCAGCGGGGCAGCAGCTCGGCCTCCCTGCACAACTCGCAGATGCGCAGCACCATCGTCCAGCTCATGATCCATACCCTGGACCCCCTGGCAGAAGGTGAGTGGATGCTCCACACCAGAGAGCCTTGGGTTCACAGCCCTGAGTGGTTTCACTGGGAATACAATCAGTATTTTGGGGTCAGCAACTCACCCTGGGGTGCAGCTGAGTATCACAGATGGTGTCAGGTGAGGGGAGCTCTGTGACAGTGGAATGTGCCCCTTCTGATCATGTGGCTGGCAAGGCAAAACACTTCATGTTTTGGTCCTGTCATATCTACTTTTCCTGTGCCAAGCTGGTTACTGCTGTGGTGGCAGCTGCTGCTGCTGCAGTTCCCTGGAAGTGGTGACATCCCCAGTCTCTGACTGCAGGGGCAACAAATGTGAGTTACTTCCTCCATTCCATGTCTTATCCTCCTCTTAGCTCAGACCTCAGACCTGAAACAGCAGCACAAAAAGAGGTTAAAACCCTTAAAGAATTGTCTTTTTGACAGTGGTTAAAATCCCAGTTGAGGTTCTAATCATGATGGTGAGGCCAATCCTCTGTGATTCAGGCTGACACCTCTAAAAGCCCACCTGCACCATGGTATCCTCACTGCCATGGCAAAGTGTGCCCACAGCCCTGTGCAGGCAATGGGAAGCTCTCCAGGGCCAGGGGAGGACCAGCTCAGGTCCAAGACCTCTTAAACTGCCCAGGGTGCAGAGAAGCCTCATCTCCGGACAGACCAGGGTCTTTGTACAGAGCCTTTTAACATATTTCTTTATTTTAACTTTAATCCAGTCACACAGTAGAGGTTCATTTTCCAAGAAATAGTGAAGCACATTAAAAATATATAGTTTTAAGATTGTCTTTCCTAGCTCAGCTCATGCCCCACCCCTCCACTGCCCTACTTGTTCTAAAGAGATTATCTGCTGCCCATTCAAAGAGAGACTGAAGCTAAGCAGATCAACACCTCTGGTGTCCCTCACAGAGGTTACAAGGAGGACTCTCCAGATCAGAATCCCAGCTGCACAAACTGATCGAGGGAACAAAAGAGGTTGGAGCAGGACAGCAAGGCAGATCAGTGTCTGCTTTGACAGATTCCAGTGAAAGCACCCCATGTGTAATGAACAGTAGCCTAACAAGAGCCAGACTCATCAGGGTTTGCTCCTTGCCTCCTGTCCCTCCAAAAGGTTGTACCAAGAGTACCAGGGTAGACCCAAAACCTTCCAAGAGGATGTGCCATTGCCTTGAGAGCATCAGCAAGTGCCAGAACTGAGGGGCTGCTGCCTCTCAGAGACCTCCCAGCACCTTCTCATCCTTCCCACACCTCTAAATGTGTATCTGCCCGCCCCAGTCTTGGCTTTCTGGTCCAGGTTGGTGCTCTGGTGAAACTCTGGGACCCCTCAGCAGGAGAGTTGTGGGGAGCTGAGGTTGGTAGCCCAGGCCAAGGAGAGCCCCAGCCTCTTCAGCCCAGAACAGACTGCTGGGAGCTTTCCATGCAGTTGCAAGTCACTGTCCTTGCTGAAGAGGGTGCTGCTCCCAGGCCTTGTAAATATGGAATAAACAGGACTAGGGGACCAGTATGGATTTTCTCTCAAATAGAACTTCCCTACTCATTACACAGAATCACAGACTCATTTAGGTTGAAAAAGACCTTTAAGATCATAAAGTCCGGCTGTTCCCCCAGCACCGCCAAGCCCATGTGTCCTCAAGTGCCCCATCTACAGATCCTTTAAATCCCTCCGGGGGTGGTGACTCCCTGTGCCAGGGCTTGAGAACCCTTTGGGTGCAGAAATTGTTCCCGATATCCAACCTAAGCCTGTGCCGGCGGCCCGGCAGGCTGTGAGCTCTGTGCGTGTGCGGCAGCCACTAGATGGGAGTGTGACCATGTGGATCTGCGCTGATGCCGCAGGGACCGTGCGGGCGTGGGCTGCAACAGCCTCTCCTCAAGGGTTTTGTTTCCTAGACCCATTACTTGGGTCTAGGAAATAAAATGCCACTGAATTAATGGCAAAACCTCTGTCCCACATACGTGCCTGCTCCACTCAAGGCTGTGAGAACAGAGACACTGCCTTATAACAATAAAATTACTGATTTTACAACAGCTCAGCACTCAGAAATCAAGGAGCCCATGTGGCAAATCCTGTGTGACTTGTAGGAGATACTCCTTAATCAGATAAATTCCTACCTGAAGAAAAGAGAGTCTGGAGTAAAGGAATTTATGCATAAACTGAGAAACCTAAGTGGCATGAGGAGCTTGGCCAAAGAGATGGAATGACACCCAAGGAAGGATCTGGTGAAGGATTTGAACCTGCCAAGGCATATGAAGAGTTGTGTTCTGATATGTTAATAGTTCCTAGTCCTGTATTAACAGCCCTGCAGCCCTGTGGGGTACTGGGGACAGCTGTGCCTGCTTCCCATGGATCACCAACACCGTCCCTCCCTTTGCTGCATGTGCAGCACTGTCTGTACCAGGCACATTTCTGTAATTAGGCTGACACATAAAAGATGATCCCAAAGCAATTTATCTTTCCCCAAGGGCCCTTGTTCCTTCATGCCAAGGCCTGTAGCATCAGCACTTACAGGCTGTAGTAAGGAACACTCAACAGAGGGAAAAGGTTGCTGACACTTGCTCAGCAGTTCCTCACTGAACCTGCTGCAATCAGGATTCTGTAGGATTTCCTTCTCTTGGCTGCTCTTGCTTTTTAATGGGGCAGCACAGAAGTGGTTTCAGGGCAGCAAGATCCAAAACATAGAAAAGCTGCCAGCATTGGGTCTCCAAACCAAAATTTCAGGGGCAGAGGTCTTGGAAATACAGAAGTGTGAAACACAAAGCTGCAACACCCCTGTGCAAAACAAGAATGTCTCTTTTGAAGAGTGGATAAAGTTCAGGATGTGGGGTTTTTTCTTTTTGCCTTAAAAAGGTATCTTTACTTAAGTTTTTGTGTTAGGGAGACTACTTGTTTACTTTAGAAGTTCTAATATTTATATGGCATCCTAAATTATATTTTTGATAGAACTTTTTACTTTCAATATGCCTTTTTCTTTTTAATTAGGAATTTCTAGCAAGTTTATTCTTTTGTCCTTTCCCCCACTTCTTTTGAAAGTGAGTAGAAGGAGGGCATGAGATCTTTTCCAGATCATCCTATTAGACACCAGAGGGAACTGTTGGGGAATTAAAGGGAGCGAGGATTTTGGAAATGCTGAGGAACCCTCTCATTTCTGAACCTCTAGCCTTACCACCACACTCTTTAAACTCTAGTCACACAGGAAACAAGGCAGAAGCCTACACTTCTTTTTGAATGAAGCAAAAGGCTCCAGCAGAGAGGTTGTCAGAGCTGCCTGACCTCACTATGCCCCAGTTAACAAGGTAATGATTTTGGAAATTAGACCAGAGCAGTGGGCACTGTTGCAGGATGGAGAAGGCTGAAGGCAGCTACAGCTTCTCCTTGCTTCATTAGCATTCCATCATTTGTTGTAAGAGAATCATGATAGAGAGGGGCAAAAGGAATCACAAGACTCTTTTTATATTTCTGTTTTTATACAGCAAAATCTCCAAATCCTTCAGGTTCATGGCAAATTGTAAAGAAAAAATCCTCCCTGCTGAGTGTATTGTCAGTCCTCTGAGACTGAATATTACAGCCAAGGAGTGAATTAAATGTAAGAGGCAAATTTAAGGTAGAAGCTCAGCTGCCACCCGAAGTCCATCCTGGATGCTGTCAATTCCTAGGACTAGAATTCTCCTAGACAGCCTCTCAGGGCCACTGGACATGTCCTGTGTGACAGGTTCTGAGCCCTGGGGACAGAGGTGCCAGCAGTGCATGCCCCAGGGGACTGAGAGGGACACTGCCCTGCACAGCTGATCCAGCACAGCCCGGACTGAGCCCGTGGACATCCTTCCTCCCTGTGCTGACCTGCAGATCTGGCCAGCTTAGAGCCAGCTCTGCCTCCAATCTCAGTCCCTCCTGCAGGAATTGTGTGTCAGAGGAATTAACACCCTTTAAAACAAGGCTGATCTCATGAGGACTGGACAGTGGCCTGGGCCTAATCTGTTTATCCTGACAGAGATGCTCCTGGGCTCCACTCGGCGCTCCCAGCCTGCGGCCTGGCAGGGCAGTGAGCCAGGAGTTTGAATTTCCATAATCTCAGGCTGAGCCTGACCGCCCTGACCCTGCTGACAGGAGCTTTTGCAGCAGCTTCAGGGAAAAGCCAAACAGAAGGATGCATTGCCCAGTGCTTAGAGGGGACTGGGAGCAAAAGGTCACCCCTGCATTGAGGGATGTGCTTGTGCACAAGCATGGGGGAAGGAAGCTGACACTTCTCATCCCCTCCAGTGAACTTCAGTATTGACAAGGAGCATGGAAGAGTCAGGCTCTTGAGTCCAAGCCAGCTTTTCAAAGGAGAAGAAATTATCATTTCGATTAGAAATTCTTACCTGTGAGAATTCTCTGGCACAGGGTGCCCAGAGAAGCTGTGGTTGCCCCTGGATCCCCGGGAGCATTCAAGGCCAGGATGGACAGGACTTGGAGCTGCCTGGGACAGTGGAAGGTGTCCCTGCCCATGGCAGGGGATGGGACTGGATGGGATTTAAGGTCCCTTCCAACCCAAACCGTTCTGGGACTCCATGATAGTTTCATCTCAGTCCAACCATTCCAGTGCTCAGTGGAAATCCCAGCTGGTGAAAGATGTTTCTGTCAGACAGTAGCAGGAATTTCACTGGAACAGGACTTGTCCCCTGAGGTCTTAATGTCTGAGCTGGGCCCAGTTATTGGACATTCAGCAATTTACTGATTTTCATAAGGTTCAGCTCAGAAGAATAGTTCTGCCCAAATGGCTGGACCTGCTAGTTCTATTATCTCAATGTCACTGTGATTAATAAAGCAGCAGGGCCCTGCCCTTGAGGCATATGACAACAGCACCTTCTGGGTACATAGGCAACAACACAGTAGATTAAATCAGTGTGATAAAACTTTCAGAGGAAATTAATTTACAGCCCTGCACACAAGCCAAGCACAGCATAGGCCAATTCCTTGTGGCTACTGCCCATGTGCAAACCCAGTGACCCTCAGCATTAGGTGTGCAGCTCAACAGAGGACACAGGTTAGAGCAAAATGGGGCTTTTCTTTGAGCCCATTCTTGTTCACTTTCACTGAGAGTCAGCAGTAAGATATGTGAGCAAAAAACAACTACAGACACACAGTTTCACAGTTCACTGTAAACCAGTAAAAATGCAGCTCCACTGAGTAAAGCAGAGCTTGGTTTACAGTGGGAGAAGCCCTCAGCAATAGAGCTGTCTCAGAAATAGAGCACCAGAACTGTGCTGGTGAAGATCGTCTCTCAGACAGCCTGGACTGTGCTGAACCTCAATACCAGGAATTTAGATCAGCTCCAGCAGGAGACACTCGAGTATACTTAGAAAAGGCAATCATTTTCCAGGGAGCTGGAACATAAAAAGTGTTTATTTTCCATTCTCATCAGGTCCCCAGGCTGTAAGCAGCACCTAAAGCCTCTTCAACAGCCACATGGCAGAAGGAAGGTGTCATTTTTAGTTTGCTCATAATCTAGCCTGGAAAAAAAATCAATAGTCCATGGGGAAGAAGATGATATTGCACAAAAACTCCCCCTCTTTTCTTTTTGCATTTTCTCCCTATGAATATCAGATATCCTCTGGATTACTGACCTGGAAAGGATTTCTCATTCCTCTAGATTCTCTTTAAATAGTTCCATGTCAAATTGCTGCTCTAATTGCTGTTGCACTAAGCAGTTAAACACAACAGCTATAACCAACTAGCAGCAGCCAAAATCTGTGGAGGGGTCACAGCCAGAGCAACCCCTGGGGCAGTGCTGGCTGCAGCACCTGCAGGAGGAAGGGGCCAAGAGCATGTGTGTGGTGGGGGAGGCAGGTCCAGGGGGCTTTGCAATGACAGCCCCTGATGATCATGTCCTTCTCACCCACAGCAAAACTGAAAGACAGGGTTGACATCCTGAGCAACATGGCCAAGGCCAAGGCTGAGACCCTGGAAGGACAAGGCTCCCAGGCAGGTGAGTGCAGGAAGAGCCAGCACTGTTTGCCTTGTTTTGCACTGCAAGCCCTCCCCTTCCTAGCAGGCAAAGCCCAAGGGCTGGCAAAGAAACCCTGGGCTCTAACACAAATGTTGTGCTGTTGCTGGGCACAGATGGCTGCTGTAACAATGCAGCAGAAATCAATCGATGCACACGGGCAGGAGCAGCCGTCCCCAGAGGAGCTGTTAGAGAGGCAGGGCAGGGAGAGTGCAAGGATGGACTGGAAATGGCCATGGAACAGTGCAGGAGGGAAATCAGGGCACTGCAGACAGGGGGTACTGCTGGTCTTTGGTAGACCTGCAAATCAGGTGTTTGTTAGAACAAAGTACCTGCATACAGTACTTGCAGCGGGGCACAGAAGGTTCCTCCAGAGGGAGCAATGTACACTGTGTCTGTATTGGTTCCAAGGACCTGTGCACCCTTCCTTTAACAGAAGCACAGAATCATATAATGGTTTGGGTTGGAAGGAACCTTAGAGACCATCCCATTCCAATGCCATGGGCAGGGACACCTTCCACTATCCCAGGGTGCTCCAAGCCCTGTCCAACCTGACCTTGGACACTTCCAGGGATGGATCAGTCACAGCTTCTCTGGGCACCCTGTGCTGGGGCCTCCCCATTCTCTCAGGGAAGAATTTCTAATCTAACATTTAACCTAGATCTGCTGTCAGTTTAATATTTTTTGGGGTTTTCTCTGTCATTCCTGACACAAAGGCTGCCTTGGAGCCAGTGCTGACCTGTGCTACAATACAGATTAGTGCTGCCAGAAAGGCTGGAGATTTTAAACACCAAGAAACTTTTGTATGGAAGACCCCAGCTTCACACAACACAGGCACTTGAGCACCTCCCAATGCTAGGCCTCACTCATGGAGGCAAACGAGCCCAAACTTGAGAAAAATGCTGTTTAAAACCCAAGTAAATTCTTGGTGCATGCTAGAAACACCACACTGACTTCCCACCCTCATCCCTGCTCCATGTTATCCATATTTCTGCTCTGTTCCCACAGAGGTTTCCATGTTCCTCTTGGCTGTGCAGGTTAATGCAGGAACAGCAGGACATTGCAGTTATTTCCTTGTATGTGTCAGCACTTTCCTATTTGCTTTTGAATACCAACCAAATATCAGGGATTAAAGCCTGGCAGCACATCCTGGTCATTTCTCAGAAGCCCTGAAGAGTATCAGGTCCCTGGAGAATGTTGTGCTCTATGGAGGGAGGGGGGAGCTGGGAGGGAAACCTGAGAAGCAAAGCTTTACATCCTTTCTGGGTTTTAAGGATGGTTTTAATACAATCTTCAGAATCCAGAAAGAAACCAAGAAAAGCTCATCAGCTGTAGCTGAGGTTATTAGCATTTCCCTGTTACAGATGTGCCCCTTACAGCAGTTCTGCATGGAAAGTGCGAGGAGCATTAAGGTCTCGTTCTACTCCAGGTGGGCCAAATTCTGCCCAGATTGACCCAACACAATCACAGCAGTCAGGGAGGACACACAACAAACCTAAGCAATCTGAGGGCATTTAACCTGAAATGCCACCGTTGTGGCTAGGGAACTCAGAGTTCCTTCTGGTCACAGGGAAAGTGATGCCCTGATATGGTGGCCACCCATCCAGGATGACTGAAATGAGCATTCCTTCTTATTGCTTTTGCAGAAGAGGAAAAGAAAGCACCAAGCACCATCCAGGTAACTCCTGGCAGTGACTCTGAGCCCAGCAAAGACACACAGGAGTCAAATGTGCCAGAGGATGGACAGGTATCAAAATCAGGAGCACCAGCACTATGTGCCACCCAGGCTGATCTCCACATGTACTTTCCTTCTTCCCTCTCTGGAGCTGTTGGGACAGGACCCAACCCATGTCACTGGTATCTACATATAGGTCCTGTGTGCAGTGGTTTAAAATGCTGGCTGAAACACTTTGGCTTATAAACACAAATTGGGTCCAAATTATGACACCAAGTGGACAATATTGTCCCCTCAAATGACTCGCCCCAGGGTAAGGGGAGATAAGAGCACCTGCCTGTCCTGTGCTCACCAGCACTGTTGTATTTTGCTCCCCAACTCCCTTTTGGGTGATACTACTCGGCAGTTCCAATGAAAAAAGGTTTCATAAGGACATAAAATATTTGTGTCTAAAAGGTGGTTGTAGTTAATGGATGCCCGTTAATTAACAATACACTGGTGGTGGGGTGGGGTGTGCCTGGTCCTGTCCCATAACATCTGTGCCTGCCCTTAGCAGGTTACAAATGTGAGCTCTGCTCAGGTGAGGCCACAGTGAGTAACTGCAGCTGCTTGTTAGTGTGAAAATATATTGGCTTTTTTATTTTTTTATCCTGAGGTACAGCCCCCGTCAAGCAGTGACACCTCAGAGGACAGCAGCTCTGAAAGCCAGGACAGTGAAGGTGACAGCACAGAGGGTGATGAAAACCATGAGCCCTTATCTCTGGAATGGCCAGAATCAAGGACAAAACAAGCAATTTACCTTTTCCTCTTTCCCATTGTCTTTCCTCTCTGGAGCACTCTGCCTGATGTCAGAAACCCAGTAAGAATTTATCTTTCTTCTGCTACTGGAGTCATTAACTGAGCTATAGATTTCCTGTGGGCAAGAGTCCCTAAGTCCATTTTTCCATGTCTGGAGTCTTTGCATATTTGAAGGGCTGTTACTGCTGCAGGGAGTGGGACAGGAGCCCCAGCTGCAGTGTAATGTCATTCCAGAGACTTAATTTAATAAACCACAAACTCTAGCAGCTACGGGTCACCTAATCAAGCAAACAGAGACCAGGTCCAAGTTAAAGCAATCAATTGCAGTCAAGTGTTTCTGGTGAATAGTTTTCAATGGGGACTATTAACTTACCTGAAACTTCTCTTTTTTTTCTTTTCAAACTTGATTTCAACAGGAGTCAAAAAAATTCTTTGTCATCACATTTTTTGGATCCATCCTCTGGATCGCTGCATTTTCTTATCTCATGGTGTGGTGGGCTCACCAGGTGAGAGGTTTTGTTCTTTCTGCAAATCTCCATTTCAGAACAAGTAGATAGAGAGAGGGGACAGCATTACTGTGGCATTTTATCTGATGAATTACAGCTGCAGTCATCCATCACAACAGTAGAAACTCTGTTTTGTTAGAACCCAAAAGGGAATTTTTGATTTCCTTTTTTTTGGTTTGACAAAGATGCATTCGAGAGCTTCCAAGGGAGTTTGTGCATCAGTGAAAGGAAAAGCACCATAAAGATTTATCTTAATTCTGACTTTTCATTGAGAAATGTTTCTGTGCAGAATATAATTATCCATTACCTAATTAAAATTCCAGGAAAATATAGGTTCTGATTCTGGAAGCTGCTAAATGTTCACCTGGTATTCTGGGAAATAATACTTCCATCTTGCAGGATCAGCCCCCCAGTCTGTATTGAGTGATATATTGCACATGCACAGTAGATCTGATCATGCCATAAATCCAAGGACTGCCATCTCCCAAGGCCCTTAGATCTTGCACAGCTGATGTTAAATTTGCCAAGGTACTCAAAATCCTGAAGAGGAGGCCTGAAGAAAGGAAAATTGTGTTGTAGCTGACTTGCCCATGGTTCAGTGCTGGCATCACTGTGGTCAGATTTCCTACACGACAAAGAACATCCAGAATCCACAGACACAGTAAAATGGAACTTTTTAATCCTATAAAGCAGGAAAATGCTGCCAAGTTTATGGACTTGGACTATTTTAACTCAAACATGGCACAAACCCTAACACTGCACAGAGCTAACAGCCCTACCCAATGTTGTGTTGATTAGGTTGGTGAAACAATTGGGATATCAGAGGAAATTATGGGGTTAACCATACTGGCAGCAGGCACATCCATCCCTGACCTCATCACCAGCGTCATCGTGGCCCGGAAGGGCTTAGGGGACATGGCTGTGTCCAGTTCTGTGGGCAGCAACATCTTCGACATCACTGTTGGGTGAGTACCAGCTCCATGCTAAAAGCTGCATTTCTTCTGAAACAAAGTTACCTGCTTTGACACCAAACATGCCTCAGAAAATTTCATTTTAGCTGTAGTTAAGTGAAGGGCAGCTGAGCAACCAGTTCTTTTTAAAGAAACCCCACCCAAAGCCAAACCTAGCCAGGAAAGACAAACTAGTATAACTCAGCCTGCTATCTTCACCCAATTCTGAATCCACACAAAATTAGCAATTTTCAAGACAAAAATTCAAGAGGCCTTTGGCTAATGTCCAAGCTATACAGACTTACATAGCTTATATACAGGCTGGGTGACCTCATCTGGTCATTCAGCTCCTGGGGAAGGTCAGTGTCAGTGCCTGGATCTCCCATCTTAAACCATCAGGACATTTTTTTATTATAGCACACCAAGGCACTTAATTCTCAGGTATTATTTTCAAACCATTTTACTATTGGATTGCATTATGATACTGCAAGCATTATCCAAATGCAGTTTTGACAGGAACAACATCCAGTTTAGATTTATGCTGAGCTATATTGAATACAATCACAAATTTTTTTTCCTGTAGCAGTTTGGAAAAATTGCTTAGTTATGATACAGAAAATGAACTGCCTTAAAACATTTATTTCAATTACTTTACCTTTCCTTGCAGCCTGCCAGTTCCCTGGTTCCTTTTTTCTATCTTCAATGGGCTCAGCCCTGTGGCAGTCAGCAGCAATGGTTTGTTTTGTGCAATTGTTCTCCTTTTCCTCATGCTCCTGTTTGTGATTCTCTCTATTGCTGTCTGTAAATGGAAAATGAACAAACTACTGGGGCTCACCATGTTTGCTCTTTACTTTGTGTTTCTGATCATCAGTGTGATGTTAGAGGACAAGATAATTTCCTGCCCAGTATCTGTATGACATGTGGACACTTCAAGATGTGTGTGAGGATCCAGCAACATCAAAAGGGGGTTGAGGTAGCATTTGTACTACTGAAAAAGAGCAACCAGAATTGTAACAAACTTATTGAAAATAAGGTATCTTTAACACACTAAAAAAATAAATCAGTCTTAAGTGGTGTGTCAACCTCTACTGTCTTTCTTTAGCATCAGAACAGATACTGAAATGACCAGTATTAAGTAACACACATTTAGGCACTTGTGGAAAGGCTGATAAAATTTAGATGCATCAAGTTTTCACTATGGCTGATCCCCTCAAGTTAAAGGAGCTGATTTTCACCACAGAATATTTACTCATTATAGGAAATTCTCAGGAACACACTCTAAACTAGTCAGTGAACTGCTCAAACTCCCTGCAATCAATGAATTTTACTTCAGTAGGAAGAGAATCAGATTGATGTCCCTGGGCCTTTACAGAACTGCTCTGCCAAAAATCCCAGTGTGACACACAGGCTGCATCTCAGCAGTGAACTCCCTCAAACTGCACTGAGCTCCTTTCACATCTGTTCCTGATCTTGCAGTGCCTAAACTCCTGTAAAGTGCCACCACTACCAGTGTGATGGCACTTGGCTCTACATCTTGCTGCAGCAGGACTGAAAGGCTCAGGGGTTAGAACAGCACATTTCCCCTAATCAAAACTGAAGCCAGGAATCAAATACAACAAGGAGCTGAATGCTGGGAGCTTGTTTTCATCCTGACACTAATCTCTGACAGTTACAGATTAATTAATCAGCACTAATTCCTCTTGGTAGCACTGACTTCTACATAGACAAGATGAAAAAATGCCACTGACATCACCAAACCTGAGAGGTTTATTGTTAACACCTCATGGGAGCACACAATGTGGTTAAGAGTTGCAGACATTTCTGTCACTCTAATCAATCTAACAAAATGTTAATGAAAATAACCAGAAAGATTTTAAGCTTTTTATTGACTCACTGTAAAACTTTTTTTTTCTTTTTGGATGAGACAGAAAAAAACCTTAACATTGTGAACATTGACTTTGCATATTTTAAAGGAACTACAAACCAAAGCAAACATCCAACATACTGGTTTTTGGTAAATAAAATTTAAACATTACATATTTACAAATCTACAACCATTCATTTAAAAAGTGCTGCTTGCAGACTAACAAAGTACCATTTTTAAATCCCAGTGAGATAATCCAGAAATACCCCTCTCTATTATTACTATTTGCATCTCCCATTTGTTGCACTAAGATTTTATATGCAGGAATTTTCTCTTTCTTGGGATACAAATCATTTAATTTGCCAGTGGAAGTCAAATTCATCAGACTGTAACTGTACCAACAGCAAACCTTCTCAAATGGGACACAGCAGTGTCAGAGAAACAGCACAATTTATATTCACATTTCAGTATTTCATCTCCAATAATTATTCCAGTGGAACCATAAGTAAAGCAAAATATATATTGCACTGCAAATGTAAAACCTTTGTTTAAGGTTTTGGACATAAGCATTATTTAATACACAAAAGGCGAAAATTCAGTTCATACAAAATTTTAAATTGAAAATATGTCTCAAATATTTTATTCATTCATCTTTGTGGTATTGGAAAATATAGTCAAATTGCTTTTCTAATAAAGGACAATGAAATTTGAAAACTGTTTCAACACTGAATTGTATGGTGCTTAAAAACTGCCAACCCCAGGATACATTTGGAACATTATGACTTGAATGAGGAAAATTTCCCACTTAGAGTATGTTGCTATTCCAACTCTATTTTTATATATTTCTACAGTGGACTGACTTGCAACAGACTTTATAAAACAATTCATTAAGTATAATGATTTCACTTGATGAGCCACTACATGATAGAGTAATTTAAAAGCACACCCAAATTAACATTGGCAACGCTTCAGGAGAGCCACGCCGGGGATGCAGGACAGAGGGATCGTGGGAGGGCTGCAGGGACAACCCTGTTCCCAGTGCAGTACCCACTCCCTGAGTGCTGAGGCATGTTGGAAAGAAGTGAAACTGGCTGGGTTTCTAAGTTTGGAGGCAGCTGGAAGTCCTTACAAGGATGCTGGGACAAGGATGGAGGAAGGGTCACGTGTGACAGTGCTGCCCCCACACCTGCGCCACGTCCTGGGGACAGGGACTGGGCTCGGCTCTTCAGCCACCCCAGAATGGGAGTGGGAAGCTGGGTCATAGCTCAGCCCCTCTAACACCCCACAGCAGCTCTGGAAAAAGCACTTGCTCTCTCTCCTTTCATGGCTTGAAGGTTCTATAGAACAGTGGCTGCCCCAGTGGCAAATGGGAAACAGAACTGCAGGGAGCTGGGAACTCGACCTTCCCCACAGCACACCCAGCTACGAGCTTAAGTACAGCAACTACTGGAGGCAAGATTTCCATGGTAAGTAAGCAGCATTCCTACTGTACAGAGCAGAGCAGCCATGCACACTAAGGGGTACTTACAGGGAATGTGTTCAAAAATAGCCTGCTTATTTCACAAGTTCAGAGGAATGAAGAGGGTATCTCTACCATGTACCTGGGTGAAAAAAGGAGCTCCATTTCATGCACAAGGATACTGTACAAGCGTGGCAGTACAAAAGAGCATCACAAATTGTCAAAATAAATTAAATGTGAAAGATGTAAGTGTAGCATTGCTAGCTCCACCTCAGGTAGGGGGGATACTTTCAAAAAGGTCAGCTACATAATTACCAGCACGTTAGAGAAGAGGCATTACTCGATGGGACCTGTAATCCTGCAATTATCATCAGCACATACCTGCAGCTCTACATGTTTTAAATCCTTTCTTATTAGGGCAGCTTCTTCTTACAACTTCACAGAGGTCTGGGAGGAGGTTACAGAGCTTCATAGCAGCATTACTTTTCATTTAAGCCTCTAAGGCTCGCTCTATTTCACTTAATAAAGTATA
The DNA here is from genome assembly GCA_013399455.1 of Anthoscopus minutus. Taxonomy (NCBI): domain Eukaryota; kingdom Metazoa; phylum Chordata; class Aves; order Passeriformes; family Paridae; genus Anthoscopus; species Anthoscopus minutus. The sequence goes on from VWYI01031724.1 coordinate 949,814, forward strand.
TGTGAGCTTCAAAGTTTATCACCTCTCTGCCTAACTAAGTACTGCTGGTTTATTATACTTGCAAACTAAAGATGTTTTTAAAAACACCTACTGGTAGGCAGACTGCAATATAAAATCTAATGTAACAGTTAAATATTTGGAAGTATTATAACAGCAACAACTAAAAAAATTAGAAATGGAAAATCATTAAGATTACTTAAAAGAAAGCTATTTGTTAAAGCAAGATTTAAATTTGTTTAGGGTGTTTTATACAGACCGATGTCTGTTTTCCCTCCTCCATGCAAGACTTCTGATATTTTCCCTGTAGCCTACCTTCTGGTGAGGAGTTGCTATGTGACTGAGAGCACAGAACATTTTTTAAATGTCTAGAACAAGAAAACATGAAGCAAAAGCCATGACTCCACCACAAGGACTGATATAGCAGTTTTCTTCAGAGAAAAAAATAAAGTTGTTTTGCCTGTGAAAGAGAGACCAAACATTCAAAAGTATGCTAAAGTAAGCACAATATGCCCCAATAAATTACATTCCCTATAATTCCCTGTAGCAAGTTTGCAGGATGCACTTGAGTTAGAAGCTTTGGATGGGCATTATGTGGTGTTGTACTGAGTGTTTCACACACAACCCCCGAGACTCCGAGCGCTGCGCGTCCATGGAGAACTCACTGCAGGCTGGCACATCTGGAATGAGGCCACACTAACAAATGCCAGCAGCTGAGACAGGCTGATTCCATAACAAAATCCACAGGACTCTTCAATGTGCTTTCCCTTTCCTAGAGAGTGGGGAGGGAAGGGAACATGAGAGGAAGAGGAGATTTCTACAGAAGTGTTTCACGGAGACATCAGTGTATTTGTTAAGAGTTTTGTGAAGTTTACCATACTTTCCTTCTGATTGCTGTGGTAACACATTTTCCAAGTGTGCATGAGAGAAATCCTGGATCTCCAGTACTGTCTTAGGTGAAGGTTGACATTTTCTATTCTGCTTTAAAAACAAATCACTCTTCAAAAAGTAACTGGACAAGTTACTATAAATAGCAGTGTACTGCAAAAAAAATAAGCACTGTATTGCTTCTGCAGCAAGTCCATTTAAAATTCACTCCAGTAATTTAAAAAAATTAAAAAAATATCAACTTACTATAAACAATTTAAAATATGTATAATACAACTTTGTATGCTCTTCATAACATCATGAATATTCTATGTAAACAATAGATTCTGAAGAATTTCCTTCGCTCACATTAGTTTCAGTGCATTGTTTCTGTCCACCTGTTACTAGTTTGTTTTGTTTTTTTAAGGGAGCTGTAATACGTTGTCCCAAGTCAGAGATCTGATTTTGTTTAGGACCTGCCTCTCCACACATCGATTTGCAGAAAGGACAAGGGACAGGGAAATAATATTTGGCCCATTTTGCTCTCTGTCCATCTGCACAACCGCAGCCAGGCCGAATTTCCCGAGGCCTCCTGCCACAGTCCATCGTACACACGTTCCTGAACACTGAAGACTGAGATGTTCCTTGTGACTGAAGTGGTTATTTTACACAGGGACACGTCATAGATAACACCTCTTTAGCCAGGTATATTTAAAGATATGGTTCTCCAAAAATCTTTCTGCATTCCATCACTCCAGTGCTTGGTGGTCTATCGCAGTTATGAGTGTTCTTCACTTGATTCGCAGTGAGACGATCATAGGCCATTTTGTACTCTCTGTCAAAAGCATCTGCAGGAAGGGAAAAACAGCTTTAGATACCAAGCTCAAAAACACCCACCCAAATGCTACAACAGCTGCATTTATCAGCACAAAATATCTGTAAAGTCCTTTTTTATCTGGCACTTACAACAGAGTGGCACACATCTAATCTACAGATTATTTTTTTCTGGAAGCTGAACAACAAAGTTTGCATAAGTTCATCATCTGTGCTCAATTGAATAGTTGGCAGAACTCACCTATATCAATGTTATCTCTTCCCAGGGCAACAAGTGAAAGAAACAGTATTTCTCTGTAAAGGCTCCTGAAATGGTAAAAACCTCAATTTATACACTGCACTGATACAGCACAAAACAATCACTATTAAAAATAGATTGAAGTATTTAAAGACAAGTTATTTAAAAGAGGCATTTTGAACATAATTCCTGGTTGTGCCTCTAATATATTGACATTTCTGAGCTCTGGAGAATGCCCTGGATTCCCCACATATGGACATCACCCATGGTAGGGCCCCTGGCAGTTGCACCAAGAAACATGCACTTGAACACTCAGCCAAATTCCACAAAATTTCACCAAGCAAGGAATTTGCTTTTCTGCATTTTCACAGTAGCTTGAAAAAGCTAGCAGACAAGAAAACAAAACCCTTGTAAACGCTCCAGCTGTTGACAAGCCTGTTGTATATCCTAGTATAAATCAATAAATTCAGGCAAGAAATGAAAATTCACAGGAATTAATGTTCACCAATTCCATTGCTAACAGGAAAAAACCCTGCCTGAGACATAACCTCTCTTAGCTCCTTTTTTGTCCTCTACTGAAGACTTGAAAATAAACCCCAAATCTACCCATTTACACTCTAAAAACAGGTGTAAGGTTTTTATTTTAAAACAACCTAATTTATAAATAACATTCAATAACAAAATATACACAATCCCTAGTTCCTATTGCTCAGAGGTGAGAAAAAGAGGTGGCTGTAAAGGGGATGGGGGAGATGAAAAGGTAAAAAGAAAAATAATGGAGAAACTTAAGTTTGTGAAAGTTACCATCAAAAAAATTTACCAGAGTGATAAATTTGAGAAAACTGGTGAGAAACACTGATTTTTTCTTTAAAAACACACTAGGAAAATATAATTCACATTAATAAGCTGATAATTGCCCAACTCTGCTCCAGCTAGGCATGCTGGTGGTCTTACCTCTGTCTTTTAATATGTGGCCACTTGTTGAGCCTCTCCAGTATCTGACTCATTGGTCCATACACATCATTCATCTTAATGCTTTTCACCATGCTCCTCAAGAGCTCCTGGTTAAAGGAGTCATCATCTTTTTGCAATAACTGGACCATTGGGTACTTCTGGGCTGAAAAACATTAGAAAGGCTATAAGAATAAATAGATTCTTTGTGTAACAAGTACAGAGTTGTTAAAAAAAGGCTAAAGAATCTGTGAAAATATTGACATGTATGTAATGAACAAAACATCAAGTAAAAAAATTATCAATGCAGAACACAAAAAGCACATAAGAAAACTCAACAGATGCAATGGGCCATAAGCTATTTTCAGGTGTGTGATCCAACACCAGCAACAAAACTCTGAGTAAGCAAATTCTAAAAATAAGAACGTGAGCTAAGTGGATGAATGGCATCAATGAAACATATTCCCTTCTCATTCCTCTCATCTCAGTGAAAAAAAAGGTACTGGCAATACCAGTCAATGATTTGAAACAGAAATGCTGGAAAACGAAAACTTGTTCAAGCAGTTTACTGCTAAGCACAGAACCAACCTCCCTCCAAAAACAAGTCACCCAAACTGAGAATAGCAACACCAAACTTAACACTCACTCTCAAACAAAAGAGTGCGATTTTGACCTGCAAGACAAAAAGCAGCATGATCAAAAATCTGTATTGTAGACTGTATGAGCTAACCACAAAGACATCTTTTCTCAACACACATGCTTCAGTTGCTCTAAATGATAATTGTTCTTAAAAAATGCCACCAAAATCCACAAGAAAGAAAACTTACTCTGAGCATTCCACAGAATATACAGAGGCTGCCTCGGATCCTGATGCAATTTCATATTGTCCCATAGCATCTGAATAAGAACATATTTACTGTCCTCTGACATACAGTTCCGTGGAATCTGAACAGGAGAGTGCACAAAGGCATTTTATTACAAAGTCATGACAAGCAAGTTCTGTATTTAACATGTATCCTCACATCCCTAGGTCTCACGGTAAAAAACTTTGCTATTAAAACTACATACAGAAAGCTAAATCTGAATGAGACCATCAGTGACATGGCAAATGAGTGTTTTGCCTATTTCCTACAGTCCTAAAATCTAAACTCCCTCCTTCTACTGTTTAGCTACTCAAATAGCAACAAAACTGACTAGCAACTTTATCCTCCTTGAAACTGAGGACCACAAATTGCAGTGGGATGAGTAAGAGCTAAAGACTGGTCCCCCACAAGGACTGCTGAGCACATGTTCCAGAGTTTTGAATATCTTCCCTCAGCTGACACATTATTTACCAATTCTGGACTGGGTTCAGCATAGTGCAAGACACATTTCTAAGAGTTACTGAATCATGTAATGATTTCCTATATGGAAAAACATCCATTTCTCACATGTCAGTGTCTCCTGTCAGATCCCATACCTTGGAGTTCTTATTGCAGTGCTCAGAAGAAAGTATTAATCCTGGTAAGTTGCTGGGCAAGTCCAAGCGCCTGAAATACCACACCAAATTCCAGAACACGATGGGATGATGATCTACAAAGTCTGCCACTGTTATTGCATGATCCCCTTCATTTTCAAGTAAGCTTTCAAGCTCTTTCCATACCACAAGAGGACTGAGGTAAGGAACTGTTATAGGATCAGGACTAGGCAAGCGCCATTCCAGGCCCAAGGAATCCTGCAGTAACAGAAAAAATGCCATTAGTTGTAAGTAATGTAATGAATGTAACTGTCTCTCCAAGGTCTTATAAATGCTTTTGCTCCCTATGACAGACACCAACACCTAAAAGCTACAACTAGCATTAGTTTAAATAATACAACCTAGCATTTACTGCAATTTAGGAAGGTTAATGTTGTTACACATTATCTAATCTATGGCAAACAGGAAAAAATGACTTTTAAGGTAGAAAAACTACACACTGTTGGTCCTTGCAAAGTAGCAGGCAGGCTACCAGTAGGAATGATATGGCTGATCTTCTGGTTTTCCTTCTCATCTTCTTCCAAAGGACCAAAAGTACTGATGCTCCTTGCCACAGGGTGGCTTGTACATTCTGACCCAGAGGCATTTTGTCTTCTTCCTGAGGGGATCTGGATACTTCTGGCATAAACATTGTCATGCTGCTTAGATTTGCTAGAGGAAAAAAACAAGAAAAAAGAATCTCAGCTTTTTGTTTTACTCTGAATGCTCCAACACGTACACAGACAGACAGAAATAAACTGGAAATAATGGACCTGGATGGTTTGAATTCTGCCTTGTTGGTCACCACAATCATTCATGTTACAGTGCAAGATTCCCCCGATGATGAACACAAATGTCCTCAAAAGAATTCATAAAACTTGCAGAATTACAAATACCAAAAGAATTTTTATATTAGGGATGAAATGGTGCATATCAGGCAGAGAAAGCACAATGTGGCCAGCTGAGAGATAAGGGAGAGGCAGCAGAGTGATCCTCTCTCCAATCAATCTCTCCTCTTCAAAGAATATAATAAAAAATTATTTCTGCTAATTAAAACACATGCATAGGCACAGAGAAGCTGAGGAATTTCTAGCTAGGAAATGCACATTTACCTATTCGAATTGATATCCTCTTGGACAGACATCAGGGATGTAGTGAGGCCAACAGTGGCTGTGGTGTTACAGGACTTCCCAGTCTGATTGGAGAAAAGGGATGGGAACTGCATATTTTCTGTAGAAGGACTGGACTTCAGAAAATACCTGCAGGGAAAATACAAAAGCTTAACATTATAAAACAAAACAAAACAAAAAACCCCAAAAAACCTAAATCCCAAACAAAAAGCTCCATTTCCAATAAGAGCATTTAAAATTGAGGAAAATTCAAATAATGTTATTACCGTCCAGGCCGCCGAAGATCTCGGATTTCTATGCTTAAAAAAGGCAGAAATAAATTGCCACAGAAGGGACATGTGGTATTGAGATTGGAATCATCTGCTGTCCAGCCTGCCATGATTTCTTCATCATGAACCAAACAGTCACAAGTCCGACACCGAGAACAGCTCGAGATGAGGACCTGCACAGGGAGGAACAGAACCCATTAGAACGTGTTCCCAAAGCTAGTTTTGTGTCACAAGGCACTTAAAACTACAGCCAAAATCTCTGCCCTTTGATGAATGCTCCTCCCACTTGCATACAAGTTTGTCCTCTTATTGCTTCTCAGATTAAAAGCAGCTGTTTAATAATACTTCTATTAAAAACAACAGTATCTGTAATGTGCAAGCATAAAAGTAAAGGAATATTTATGCAGCTACATAAATTATTATTAGAATTTAAACACATTTTTGTAGTGACTGTCAGTATTATAGAAATGGGGAAAAAAGGATGCAAATGAAATCATTAACCTAAATCCAGAAGGGGGGAAAAGCAAAGAAAATAATGAAGAGCCACCCAAACCAGCCTAACAGTGAAAAAAAAATGATCTTACTAGAGCTTACACCAAGAAATAGGTAGTTCTCTCTTCTGTATTTTTAAATATCCAGTGCAACTTCAGACTTGGTGTTTTCACTTTGAACAAATTTATCTCCACAAGGGATTTAGATGCCTCAATTCAACTGCATGCAACTCTTGAGAACTGAAGCTTTAAGGACCAAAAGATGTGACTGAAATAAAGACCTTCCTAGAGCAGGATTTGAAATTAAATCTACTTTGTGACAGAAATATCCATCTGTCTTTCAGTGTTCTAGTTTGAAGCTTTCAATTTTACCAGAGATACAGATAATATTCATATTAAAGACACATGCTCCCAGTCCACCAATTAAACCAGTAAATCATCCTGTACCTCCATGGCATAGTTCTGGAACACGCTGGTACTGCTGGTGCTGCAGGAAGACACCAACTCTGATTTGTCAGGTAAAGGGAACTTGGAAAGAGAACCTGTAAACAGAAGAAACCCAAAGTACCAGTTGTTCATAAAATGCATTTTTAGCACCGTGTTTTTCTGCTCAAACAATACTACAGTTAAAATAAAATGTGTGATGGAAGATGCAACAAATGAGATACACTGGTAGGAACTGTGGAGTGTGAGGCTTCCATCTGCCCAGCACCAACCAAGGCAAAAATAAAAGCTGCCAACAAACAATTTCCATATGTTCACTCTTTTTTGTTAACAACAGTTGGTAGCTTGGAAACAAATTTTAAGTATTACATAGCCACACTTTCTGCGTGGACAAAAGCTAGGAAGGACAAGAGGTTCTGTTTGCGCCCCAAATGACATTAGAAAGTGATACAACAGTCCTGACCAATTATTCAGCACAGATTAGAAAAAAAAAATCTACAGCCTATCTGATAATCAGAATCAACAGTGGCTTCTAGAAAATAACAGATTTCTAAAAAGTGTTTCTACTACTTTTAGAAAATAGAACCAGTCCAATGAATTTACCATTACAATGTTTTATGGATGTTTTCTGGAGCTTTACAACTTACACAATTAAGGAGTTTACATGAATACTCAAGGACTCAAAGGGCTTCCTATTTGAGGAAGCGTTTTCAGATAGTAAAAGGAAAATTTACTTTTTCCACAAAAAGGGCTAATGACTAGGGTGATCCTAAACTGAGAATTATGAAAGAACAACTTGTAAAACTGGAAAGCTTTTGTTCACATTGATGAATGCCATGCAAAAGCTGTCTCTTACCACACTGGTCAAATTGCTTAGCTGAGCTATCATGGGAAGCTGAGCTTTCCAGGCTTGTCTTGCTGATGCTAATTCCCTTAATTTCTGATGTGGTGTTCTCCTGAGGAGAAGCACTTTCAAAATCATTGCACACATCTTCATCAGTGAGAGAAGTAGATTCTGAGTCCAGAGCTCCAAGAGATGAAACACTTGCTCGGTCTGAATTCTGATCCTGAGAAAAGGAAAGAAGTTCCAGTGAGGAAACGAAAGGAAAGCAGAAGTATTTCCAAGGAAAAAAAAAAAAAAGAAAGAGACAGTCTTCTTTGTCTCAGTAAATTCCAGGCATGATCCTTCCCCCTCAGAGTATCACAGAACTGTGTTCAGAAATGATGCAAGACAAGGGAAATACCACTCTGGGTTAAACAGCTACACTAGGATTCTTTTTTAAATATTCTCCTAACAAAAATAATTCAGTGAAATCATAACCATTTTAATCCTGTAACTTTTTCACCCCATTGATACAAGAATTATCAGCAGCTGTAGGAATACATTAGGATGGACAAGGCAAGTGTCTCTCTTCATTCTCAAGGATTGGGCACGAAAGTAGTTTTGGTCTGAACTGGTAGCAGCAAACAACATTCTAACAAATGATCTCAGATCAAAACTAGCTTTAAATTATTTTGGCAACCAATACAACCAGATTTCCCCTTACTCATAAAAGCAATAAAGACTTCAAACCAGTACTTGTTTATATAAGTGTTTCTTCTTGAGGTTAAAAAGGGAACCCAGAGCAATCTTTGTTCTGTCAACACACTTATGTTCTCCCATTAAATATATTCAGAACCCAAGCTGGACTAAAATTTTATTCAGGATATTAAAATGAGGGTTCTGGTATACCAAACACAATTAAAACAACTTAACATACGTAGACTACAATGACACACGTCATGCAAGGGATTCATCACCTGTGAGTCAGTAATTAAACCTTTAAAAAGTTTTTCCCTTAATTTATATATTCTTAATAAACATTTACCTTTGCAGATGCAGCATACATTGCAAATTTGGAGTACCACTTGCTTGCTTTCTCTGCAACCCCTTTTCCAGCAGAGAACATGCTGCTTTTCAGAACATCAAACTTGGGAGTTAGCAGCGTGTCCAAGTTGAACGATGGTGATGACACAAGTGTCAATGCACTGGTTGTGTCCTGGGGCTGCTCCTTGGCTGGGCTGTTGGGGGAATAAGCTGGGGAAGACCAGAGCCTATCCCTTGGCCTTTCATCGTTTTTTGTTTGGTAGCTCTTGGATTTGGTAAGACTGGGTGGCCTTGGGGAGTTTGGAGGAAGGCTGGATCTCCTACAAGGCTGAATAATGGTTGGGCTCCTTTTATTGGCATTTCTGTCATCGAAGGGTTTTTGCAGCTCAATGCTTGGGGCACGACTGGACAAAGGGCTGCTCATGTTGTTCATGTACATTACTATTTCTTCAGCTAAATCTCTTCTTGCAGATGGAGTAGAAACACTTCTGTCATCATCCTCTTCCTCCTCCTCTTTCTGCTGCTCTGTCTCAGCAACCAGCAGAGATAATGGATCAAATCCAGTTTCAACATCTGTTTTTTCAACTGGCTTTACTGGAAAGCTGCTCTTTCTTTGCAACCTTTTAGATTTTTCACTGGAAGTTTTCACTGCTGTAGGTGTTTCAGGTTCTGCATCCAGGTCTTCCAGATCAAAGATAACAGGAGACTCTGTTTTATCTGTAAAACTGCAATCAAAGGCTACATCTTCATCACTGGATTCTTTCTCCAGGCTTTCTCTCTTAGACTCTAAAGAGGAAGACCTGATATTAAGAGTTTTTGGCCTTATGGTTTTCTGTAATGCACTAGATAGAATTTTGGCATCAGCTCCCAGTTTTTCAACGATTTCTCCAGGGTTTGCTTCCTGGTTGATTCGGTTTATCATGAGTCCCACTAAACCATCTCCACTCAGGTTCCGGCTCCTGCTTTCCCATGGTATCTCCCTTAAGTCAGCTTCCACTGCACTTTTATGTCTCCTCCTTAAGGATTTACTTTTTATAACTTCCTCTTCATTGGCATCCTCAAAAGATGATGTAAACAGCAATCCTACAGAACTCTCTGAAAAACAGATGGAACAAGGTGCTTTATTTATTGCTGTACAAGAAAACTAAATGAAAGTACAAAAGAATGCAAATTTGTCTCATCATCCAAACATTTTACAACAGAGATGAAATCCACAGTGTTGTGCTAGAGGTTGAAATGTTGAGCTGCCTGTGGGTCATAACTTCTACGAAGGGACAGACAATAAAACACTTAAAAAGGGAGTAAAATCATAGAACCTAAGGAGCATTTTGAGAGACATCATCAGGTCTCAGCTGTATTTACTCCCCTCTTTCAGAATCATTATTACAAGGTTTGAAAGCTAAAGAGAGCATAGGTATTGAGGAAATTGCAAAAAAGCATCACTTTTTAACATAATGATTTAGAAAAAGAGTCAAGAAAAGGAATTATTGTCAGAAAGATCTCCATTGTTTTGCCAGAGAATAATGATGTAGACTTTAAAGTATATTACAGTATTTCAAGCATAGCTGACAGTATTATAATTACCAGATCTGACATTACTAAAGACTCATGAAATTGTCTGAAAGTGTGTTTTTAATTTTACTGCACAGAAACCCCTTGCCCATCCTGAAGGAATTAATTACTTGCCAGATATTACAAGAAAAAAACCCAATATTTTGGTGTTTTGTAAGCAGATCTTAATTACAGCAAAAACCAGAACAAACAAGGGAAAAAATCTGGAAATGCATAATATTCCCATGCATCTTCCTGACACAGCATATGCTGACTCCAACCTAAACTCCCTCCTCCACTTTTCATCAACCACTGCTATTACAGCAACAAAATACTGTTTATATAAAATAAAATACAACTTTAGTGGACAAGAACTTAGGAACACTACCCAGAACTCATTAGTAACCAATTAGATATATGTGCATTTTCCCTGCACTCACCCCTGCTCCCTTCTGCCATGGTACTGTCAACGGTGCCGTTGAGCCGCACGATGCTGGAAGTGGCTTTGTCATTCCTGGAGTTCTGGTAATTCAGTTTGGGCAGGCAGTCCCCACTCCCTTTTGTGCTCTCCACTTCAGACACTGCAGAAAGAAAAGGACAGAGTTTTGTAGAATCCAAGGAACACCCTTTAAATCTCAAGTGCCCATTACCTACTGGACACCTCACACAGGATTAATTGACACCTTGTTGCACCCATCCCATGATGCACAGTCTGATATCTGCCTGGGCAGAGGTTTTCACTAGGGAAATTTAACTCCCAGCATTACTTCTGGAATGTTCTAAAAGGTAGAAGTTCCATAAGCCTCTCTACACAGAGCCAAAAAGTCATTCCCAAATATGTGGTGGTTGTGAAGATTAAGACCACCCTTGTTCACTTGCATAGAAGAGGTGTAAGAGTATTTTACTCCTGCCTTTGCAAGGGCTCAGCTTCACACACCTTTCATTTCCCCCAAGACTTCACAGGAGAAATGAAGTAAATGTAAATATTCCTATTCAACTCTTTTAGATATGAAACAAAAATTCCATTGCAGGTGACTACCCAAAATAGAGAATTACTTCTCTAGGGGATTACAGGCAACTTTAATATTATCAAGTTGTTTTCAAAAGTGCAAAATGTTTTAGCACGTTATTTTGCTACAGAGAGCCACAAATGTCTTAATTATAGCGAAAAATAATAAATTCGCATTTTCTGCATCCTCAAAAGTTTTATCAAACCTAAAGAACTTGTCTGTAGTCTTACATATATGTTCTTATGATAATAAATAAGACAGCTTTTCAAGCAAATTGAAGAAAAAACTACTAGTGCTGGAAGATTGTGGTGAAAACACTGAAGCAACTTAACTAATATCATGTTTTCTCAGACTTTTTTAACACTTGACAATGCAGTAAATTAACCCAACTAGTAGGAGAAAACCCACTGAAAAATTTAAACAATTATATTACTAAGGGAACATTTACTAAGAAGGGTATTTTCCATGAATATACAGAGAAATCTATAGTGCTTATACCATTTTACTACACAATCTGATCTTCTATGTTTGTGCATGAAGTTGATGCTACTCAACTGCAGTTGAAGGAAACAAGAGCAGCAGATGCAAAACCTGAAGAAAAAACCCTTCCCATTCTGATGCATCTCCCAAACTCTGAGGATTCCAAGGAGCTGGGCAATTTAGAGCTCCCAGTCTTGCAAAATTTCAGCTGTTCTCCTCTTACAGGATTTATTAAGAAACCAGACTGGCAGAAAAGGCTTTTCTGTAGATTATGCCTATGAGGCATTTCCATTTTTTGAAAAGACAAAAACATTAGGCTATAATTATCATTAAGCCTTTATGCTCCCATTATCACTTATTTGAAGCAGGAGAGAAAAAAGAACTGTAATTTTCCAAATGAAAACCATTAGACATCCCAGAAAATTACACTTTGAGAAAGAACTTTAGGCAGTGGCATAAACTGGCTTTATCACACACACTCACTGTGAGGAATCAGCTGTCCCACTTAGCTTTTGCTGCAATCCTTATTTATCCCCAAATGAACCAGATATCTGTATTCACAAGATACGTACAAGAACTGGAGTCACTCTCTCTCTTGTCCTCCTTTTGTTCTTGGATGTCTTGAAGATAAGTTTTCCCTTGCTTGGCTTCTTCTTTGAGTGATGTGTTATTGGCAGGGTCTGAAAGTCCCCCTATCAGTGCAGGGCAACATCAGAATAAAGGCAGTTATGGTATTTAACATTGTGACATTGTTCAGGGGAATAAATTGAATACCAACAGTAATTAAAAGGCCTCTTATCGAGAATATTCCAATTAACACTGAACATTTTACCACCAAAAAAAGAAAAGAAAAAGGATTGGCTTATTATAGTATAGACACTGAAGTGATGCTTTAGAGGATGAAATTAAAGGGGTAATGGGCAACATTTCTTTTAAAATACTGAATTAAAGCACTGTTTGACTTTAATTCTGTTGCCTAGTTTATTTGATCAAAAGGTCATGTCTTCAAGAACTCCAAGAAGCATCTAAACATGGTTTCTTTTTAGTATAAAATGTTTCTCAGAAACATTAAATTACCAGAAGTGTTAATGCATGTGATTCTCATGGTTTTACTCTAGAAAAAGTAAAAAAGTGTAAACAATACAGTGGCAAACATGAGTTTGTCTGCAAAACCAGATTAAAATAAAACCAACCAACCAACATCACCCCCAACTCCCCTGCAAACATTCAAGTCACTTATCTGGTTATTCTCAAGCCAAAACACTGTCCAGGTGTAATTAATATAGTCTCTCTCCAGGATCAGGAGGGTCCAACAGAACTGAAAGTTTCTTTCTCTCTTTTCCCTAAGAGGCTGCACTGAATGGCTACAGATGGTAAAAACCTTGTATAGTCAAGATAAGAAAATATTATGGAATTTATGGGATAGTTTTTTGGGTCTCCTGAGGAGTCAGCATACATTCCAACTATGAGATCTCACGCAAAGTAATCTTGAAAATCAGATTATGTCAAGAGCAAATGCTATTAATTATGTAAGTGACAGTAATTTCATTAAGGATCATTTACACTTCCTCAGTTTGCATGGTTTGAGTTGCAACCAACATTGCTAAGCTCTTGTACAGTGCTTTGCATGAATGCCTTTCAATAAAGTGGTTTATCAGGAAGCTCAGCTCCATGAAGAACAGGCAGAAAAAAAGCAAAACTGTTCAGGGCCAACCATAAGGTTAACGATAGAGCCAGAAGTAGGACTGGAGTCACAGGGGTCTGGAGAAATAATCTAGCCATAAGGCCATCAAACATGTTCTGCTTGTCAGGGCAAAGATTTATTTCTACACATTTGGAATCATAGAACAGCCCTGGATGGAAGGACTTTGAAAGTTGAGTCAGATGACCCACATACATTTATAAAAGTATGTTGTAAAGGTCTTCCAAGGTCAGTCTGAACTAAACTAAACTGCACTGCTGCTACTTTACAATTCACTATCATGCTTTACTACCAGGAAGTTATAAACACCATGGAAAGTAGTACCTTTAAAAAATACCAGTTACAGGCATGGCCACATGACCACTTGATGTTCACATTATCTAAGTCTTTACTGGAAAGAAAAGGAAAGAACCCCTGAAGTTTACAGCCTGACATATTTTACCTATACTCTAGATAAAAACAAACATGACCATTGCAGGTGGTATGCAGAATCTGCAATCAGCAAACTCAAGGACTAGTTCTAGTTGCCTCTTAGCTAACATTAAAAAAAAAGCAGAAAATAAAAAAAGGCAAGGCTGGAAAATAGTTTCTGCCAATTATAAGGCTGGTTATTAGATGAACTAGGATAATTATCACAAATTTCAGGTTCATATTTTGTCTCCATTTGTCTCATGAATAGCTGACACAATAAATGAATAGCAGACTATTTCAGACTGAAAGGTAAGAAGAAGAGACTGCTTTTCAAAAATTTTGCAGGATCTATTGGGTTTTTTCCTCTAAAACAGTTTTATCAAACTCACAAAAGAAAGATTTTTGAAATAAACTTTCTCACCAGCATGAAAATAAAACAGAGGGATGTGAATACTTTACCAGGAACAGATGTATGTGCAGTGCTTGCTGGTAGCTTTTTCAATGCTTTTTTAAACTGTGCTATTCCTAAGACAACATTTCGTATTTTCATCCAGAGGAAATAGCCACCTCGATTGCTTGAAGGCCAGGTGCTTTCCAAAACAGCCTGTTTTGGAAATATCAAAATCAAACAGTCATCTTCAGGAACAGTCAGGTGTGAAAAGAGTACCTTAAATTTCAGACTGAGTTACATTGGCAGTAATACAGTAGATTTCTAAACCTACAAAATCAAAACCCACAAAATGATTCTGTCTTGTGCTTCTACAACTTACAAGAAATGACAGATTCATACCCGAATTGCTGTTATTTTCCTCCCCTTCTATTTGCCTAAACAAAAATGTACTTTTGTCTCCCCCATTTTTAAAACATACCTTGTTGTAGTAGCCGTAGGTGATGGCATTGGGGTCGATGCCAGCCTTCTGCATTTCAAAGAGCACCCTGACTGCCAGCACAGGCTGCCCATACTGCCCACACAGCTGCATCAGCACCCTGTAGCACACCTGCAAACAAACAAACAAACACCAGTGAGCCCTTGCCTCCCAGCACTGCCCCACCCTCAGACCCACAGGCTCCTGCTGGAGTTGGGGGCTGTTTTACCTCGTCAGGTGGATCTATTTTTTTGGTGTGCATTTTCTGTAGCACATCATAGGCAGTTCTCAGAGCCCTGACTTTGGAGTGGCAGACTTTCACATAGGCAGGGAGGCAGATGAACCAAAGGCCGTAGCAGTGACGGAGCAAACACCTGGACCACATCTGGGGGATGGAGGAATACTTCTTTGCAATTTTGTGGGCAGATTTAATTTCCTGGAAAGAAACACAGATTATCTGTGTGTGTTTATATCTACATCTCACAAAGGTACATGTTAAAACTGAACATGTACCATTATATCTGTGGAAACGGCAACAGTAATATTAACAATATAATAAAGTCAGAAGGCATTTAAAAGCAGTGACAGTGATACCAAAAACAGTCACTGTGCAATATGCCACTGATAAAACCTTGCATTTCCTTAAATCTCTATTACTTTGTAAGTTAGAGTCCCTCAAAGCCCTGAAAAGCAATCAAGAAGTGGATGTGGAGAACCACGTGAAGATAGGGGAAGGGACAGGGACAGCACAGCAAACAACAACCTGTACAGGGGCTCTTGGAGGATATGGTGCAGGCAAGAAGCACATCCAAAGAACAATTTACACAGTGACCCTACAGTCAGTGATGAAATGAAAAACAATCAGGCTGTAGCCACTGCCAGTCAGGCTTTACAGCCAAACTGAAGCTGTCCCCCTTCCAAAGCACCTCACACTCCAAGAACACCAGCAAGTACCTGTTTAGTTCTTCTGAACATTGGTGATGGGCTGTTGGGGCTACTGGCTTTTGAGGACAGTTTGTTATTTGGTGCTGTGAGAAATCCTTCAGGTCGTTCAAACAACTCTAGCTTTAATACAGGAAATCCATTATAGCTGTAAGAGAAATGTGTCAATTCCAAGTCAGCTCCAAAGCAAACACATCACATAATAGCAAAGAAATCAACTACACACTTGCACCAGAAGATTCCCAGGAAACAAACATGAAAGTAAACCTTTAACGACATCACTGACAAAGTGGTTCATAATCCCTCAGCATGAGTTCATATGCCTGCACAAACAGTCTCAACTTGCTATTCAGGTAAACAACTTAAATTGATAAATGTATTTACTGTCATAACATTTTCTTTAATTAATGTGTCAAATGAATTAGTATTGATTCTAGTTAATAAAAGAAAATCTGTGTGGCCCAGTCCCCAGTGAGCATCACATGACTGAGGTTTATGAAAATCAACAGAAACAATATCAAACTGTCTAAAAGATTAAATTAGATTAGATCTAAAAATATTTCTCAGAATTAAGGAAGTAATCAATAAACTCATCCAAAATAATTACTAAATTAATAATACTAGTTTTCAGTGATTCATTGACACGTACTCTCTCTTTCCAAAGAGCATCTGCAGTTTGTATCATTCCAGTAACAGCAGCAAGACAACAGACTGGCTCCACTAATTTCAATTTTAAGCTTAAAAGGTGTCAACAGCCAGCACAATGTAATGTGATCACTACCAGCTTTATTAAGTATTATTGCTTCTGTGTGTACACACAAAATTAAAACTTCAAAACAACTGGCACAACAGCCACTTCACACATGCCTTTTACTTGAGCAACATAAAGGGACAGGAAAAATATGTGCTTCCTGACTCTCACAAGAAACTAGAAAGTAAAGTCTACAAGGGCAGCTGTTTAGGTTTTGGCTGGCATCCTGCTGTGTCCTTAGTTTACCTGTACTGTAGAGGGTGCTCTTCCCCGTTTGGCAGATGAGGGATTTCAGGGGGTGTTATGAAAACTGTGTGCTCACTCTTGTAGGACTCATCCACCTCTATAAGTCGTGTTTCCCCACTTTTGTCCATATCTACCTGAAGGAGGAAGTTAAAAGAAAAAGTAGTTACCAGGGGCATTGTATTTTCTGCTGTTACCAGCTGTATGATCAAGAGGACAGAGTCTGCATTAGCTTCAAAAACCAGCAGCTGAAATGCAAGGATACCTTGCAAAGTTATAATGACAAGTGTTACAATGGTTTTGTGAACTTCATCCAACCCAATAACCAGTGTTTAATGGTATAGTCTGAATTGTCTGATTTCAGGTAAATATTTTAAGTAGTATGTAAAGATTAATCCTTCTGAACACAACCATTTCTAGAACTATGTTTCCAACTGCAGCAGTAACTTGAAATTTATTTTTAAATATAAAAATAAGAGCTATTTCCCCCCTCTTAACCACTGAAAACAATCCTAAGCTTTATCAAATTGTCTAATGCATACAAAAGGTATTAGCAGCCCCATCCACAACTGCAGTCACACAGCACTTAATGTCTTGATAGTTTGCAGAGACTGCAGAAATACACATGCACTCCAAGAGAATGGAATATAAATGTGTGACCTTACTGAAGTCAAAGGGAGACAGGCATAGCTTTGTTTTTATAATTTAAATTACTTAAATGGCTTAAATGGCAACCAAATGACAGCCAAATGGTAGAATACTTCAAAGAAATGAATAAGCAACCTGTGGAACCCAAGAATGCATTTATGCCTTAAGATTTTGGCAACAGAGAGTTAATGTATAAAAAGAAGCACATTCCAAAGTTCTCTCCCTCCAGTGAGGTGCAAATATATCAAGTAATTTCAGAAAAATTCTTGAATATTTAAAGTTTGATAAACACACAAAGAGGTGTCCTTAATTACACATTTTGCTGCATGAGACAGATGGAAAGCATTAGCAAATTGAACCAGCCAAGTAGCAAGAACATATGGCTCCTGAAAAGCAGCAGTAAACGAAACCTTACTTGCAATTTAAATACTTCTAAGGATGTAAAAATCCCAC
Organism: Anthoscopus minutus; assembly: GCA_013399455.1. Classification (NCBI taxonomy): domain Eukaryota; kingdom Metazoa; phylum Chordata; class Aves; order Passeriformes; family Paridae; genus Anthoscopus; species Anthoscopus minutus. Next base: position 967,454 of record VWYI01031724.1, read on the forward strand.
AGCTACAAGTTTTACCAGAGAAATATAATAAAGCTAGTAGCTTAAATGTGTGTCGAATTGAGGTAATTTTTGAATTCCTGGAAAAATGAGAACTTGTGAGAAAATTTCAGTTGACAAAATGGGTAATCAATTACAATCTGCTGCTGCTGTCTAGGACCAAATAACAGAAGAGATTACTCTTCATCTTAAACTATTCTCACAAATTATTCAAGGCAGGGCTTAGTTGATATTTTATAGATAACTAATTTCACAGTACATAAAATTTGTCTCAAGCCAGTAGTCTGTGACTACCCAGAAGAAAGCACTGTATCACCTTTCAACTCATGACATCACTCTCATCTAAAACCCTGTCAGGTACTGGTTCACCTAATAAAAGATTAAAATATATTTATTTGCTTTACTGGAACAATTCAATTTGAGTATCTGGCCTTGGCCACAGCTCTAGTTGGTACAACAGTCCTTGGTATACTTCCATATTTTAACTCTGTACTGTTACTAGTAAGAACAGTATCAGAAATTAGGAGAAATCAGGGAGGAGAAGCAGGAAAGAGAGAAGGCAAATATATAATTGTTCAAAGAAATCCTACATGGGAAGCTGCTCCCTCATGCCAGTGAATATCCGGTTTCACAAGCAATTCTAAAGCCATGGCAAATCCTAAAAGCATTGCAATGCCACTGCCTCAGTTTCCCCAGTTATCCCTGACACAGAAGTGTCTATCCCTGTCCCATTAATAAACCTCAATAAAACCCTCACAGCCAGTAATGGAAGCTGGAGAAGTGTACGTGCATTCTGGAAGATTTCTTCTCACTGAACTGTCATGAGCATTTTTTATAGTGGAAAGAAGCTGTCCAGGGCATCAAGCAGCAAAATACCTGGCACTAGAACAGACAGTCTCTGTTTCAGCTGTATAAATGGCTACTTAACCTTTTCTAAAAGGTGAAAGCTCCAACAGCTCCACAGATTATGTGCAGTCTCACAGTGGTATCAGCAACCTAAGCATGACTTTTTTGAAAGAGATGTCTGAGTTCCCAGACAAGATGACTTTAGTTTAGGGCATGGACTTCAGCACCCTCATAAACCATTTTATAAAATGAAATGCAACAGATAGAACTTGACACTTACACAGTCATTGCACTCTGAATAAACATCCTTTTTAACTTCAGCCAGAGAACTGTACTGCAACACAGAGGAAACCAAGTGCTGCTCAGCAGTTCAGTCACTGGGTCTATTTCTGTCTAGGAGAGCTCCTGTTTCATGCACAAACTGGCACATGGCAAAGCAAGCACTACATGTTGAAAGGTTTCTAACAGAACTATGGGATTGACTCAGCATTACAGAAATATTTCTAATTATTTCAATTTACAAGCCATGAATACCTGCAAGTCACACTATAGAACTGGGAAGCAGAGTTTTGCAAGCTGTTACTACTAAAATATTGAGACTAGCAAAAGCTAAAAAGAGCATTAAATCATTATGCTATGCTTTTGTATTTTTCTCAAACTTCACTGTTTTCAGACTACTTTTCAAAACAGCTCCTTTTAGCTCTTCTGCACTTCCACGGAAAAAACAGGAATAAATAGGAACTGTAAATAGCAGTTATCAATCTTCAGTATTAATTCCCATGGAACAGCAGGTGACCTACTTTCCAGGAAATCCCAGACAACTGCACCATGCTTAAACAGCAGTGTCCCAGAATAGAGTGGTACAGGTAGCCAATAAGATGACAACAAGGTGTGGAATTTCTTATAATATTAATAGAAATAGGGATGTAAGATTCTGGGTTTCAGTTCAATCCCCTTTCTTGCACATTTTACAATGGGCCAGTATTTCAGAAGTTTACATACCAGTGAAAATTAGCACCTCTAATCTGTTCTCATGGTGTTTTATTTACATTCAAGAATTTGATGCAATATATGGAAAACAGCCCAACAGAAAAGGAAAATGGAAGGCTACAATGATGAGAAAATGAGAAAGTAAAAGCAAAAATAAACTTGCAATTCAAATACATTCTGGTTGTACTTCATGAGATAAGGTAGACAACAGCAGAAGTTGAACACTGTATGCACACCAAGACTTGCTTACTTTGTCCACACAATCATCAAAGAAGGCAAGGCTGGCATCCTTGTCACTGACAAAAGAACATTCCTCAATGAAGCGAATGAACATCTGGGTTTTGGTCATCAGTGTGTAGAACTTCTGATGGGAACGGTCTCTGCTCTTCAGGAACCCTGCAAAGTGCAGTCAGCAGCATTGTCAGAATGTCCAGAACAGAAAAGCCCTCACCAGAACTCAGTGTAAGCTCTACTTATGTGCAAAAAGCTTCCTGCAATCTTTGCCACTGCTGTGCAATTTTGTCTGCACTTACATTTCCCCCACCATTTACAACACTAACACACAAATGTTTTTATTCTGTAGATAAAAGAGAATAAAAAATAACAAATGAATACACACAAGTTTATAACTTCACCTTGTAGTTCAAAAAGAGAACTTGCATCTGTGGCTGTTTCAGAGGGTGCCTCTGTTATTGGCCTGAGATAAGACCTGTAACCTTTTAGGATCGAAGCCATGAAACAGAGAAATGCTTCCTGGATCTCCAAATCTAACAGATGCAATTTCTTCCCAGAATTAAAATCATAATCATTCATTGCCAATTCCATTAATGCATCTTCTCTTGGTCGCTGTTGCACTGTGAACAAAACAGCATTATAGCGTTTTATTTTTTTTTCCACTCAATATTGGCCAAAAATATTCTCTTTATCTTACTAGATTCAGTGATCACTGAACTCTATTACATTTGAAATAGGTCAAAATATACCCAAATTCAATCAGGATATGAGACAATGGATTCAGCTTGACCTTCTGTACCTCATGATCTGTGAATAACACCAAAAGCAGGATGCACTGGCCTGGTCAACACAGGAGTTACCACAGTAACAGAGAACCAGTGTGGACAGAGCTTTAAAAAGCCCTCAAAAAAAGCTATTTGTAAAACCATGTGAAAATTTAGATAGGAGCTGATGAAAGAAGCATATTTTCAGGACAAACACATGGGCTATGTTCTTTTTTTTTGATTGTGCCTTTCATTTGAAAAAGCAGACAATGCATATTAAATACCAACATGCACAGAAAATCACCACTTAGAGGGAAAGTGAAGCCATTAAACAGCAAAATGCTGCTACAGACAAAATGTGGCTCTAGAAAAACATGCATTCTTTAATTAAGTATGTGTATCAACATTTTAAAGCCATCAGAACTCTGGCTGAGACTTCACTGCTACACAGAGTTTCGTAATATTCTAGTAACTTCTCAGGAAAGTGAAAGGATGGTTTTATCAGTGTCTTTCCACATCACATAATTACAGCCAACCTTACCTCGATATCATTTTTAAGCAACCAGCTCTGTAGTAAGATTTAAGTTCACTACCACTCTATTTTTACATGCAGAACATAAGGTTTAGAATTTTATTCTAAAAATGTCCTTGCAGAAAAATATATCAAAATTCTGAAGCATCAGATAATTTTCAACACCCACCAGCTATACACTTCCTTGTGCAGCAAATCCCAATAAGCTTCTGTTCCTGTATGTTCTAACCAGAACACAAATTCTTGTGACCTCAATAGCCAGGAATGTGTAAACAGCCTTTAAAAAAACTGGTTTGTTTTAATGAATTTCACTAAAACCACCTCTATCCATTCTTCTCACTTCAAGGTTCAATATACCTTGCTCTGCAATTTTTGAGGATTCTATCAACAAACAATTTTTACTTAGAGATGTCCAGTAATTTTGCCTTACATTTAAACCCCTAATGTTTAAAAAACACTTGTTATTTCCATCTTAAAATTTTAGGTGAAGTACTCTGAGCTTGAGTGTCAAAGTTATTCCAATTTCAACTGCCAAGACATGAGCAAACTTTGAAGATGAAAAAAAACAACTATTTATTAGGTCCTGGCCTACTCTTTGCTTTGCTTTCCTATTCCCTTCTCATAGAAACTCTGCTCTTTTTTTTGTATGAGTCTAACATTAATAGGAAAGGATATCTATTAAGTACTGCCTTCACATATATGTCTAGTGTCTGTCCCAAAAGTCCCCACATAGTTTCTAATCTCTGGATTTAGAGCACAGATCTTCCCATTCTGTAAAAGGAATATTTAGTGGAACTGATAACTTTGGAACGTATTTAATTTGCTACATTTTTCTATTTTTATGGCACACTGTGCCCAGAGTAAAGCTTACTATGTACTTTCCCACTCACATTCTGCCAGTTGCTGATACAAAGTATTTAAAGTGTTCATCAGATTTTTACAAGGTTTCTTTGGTAAGATCTTCCAGGCAATAGCTTTCTTGTCCCCAGTTCTAGAAAGGGAAAAAGAAAAAAAGATCAGCATACACTGGAATGCATTCAAAGGATGTTCCACCCCATCAGAGGAAGAGGTTTCAATCCATTAAAAGTGGACTGAGAAGGATTGCAAACCAACTAACAAAGTCAAATTTGATTTACTGCGTGAGAGCTGATCAGAGCTATCCAACCAATGTTCCATATTTCAGGTTGATGATTACACTGCCACACTCTTCAGCACTGAAATCAATCCAGCTACAACTCACCAGAGATGGATTAATGGTATTGAGCACCTCTTATTGCACCAGCAACCACCACTCATGCCATGTTCTGAGCTCTAATTACTCAGGCAATTAATTACATGCTCTAAACTTGGCATGGACAGAAGGAAAAGAAATGAAAAGAAAAACTAGAATACCTCTCCAAGTTTTGCCAAAAAAAGCCAGTTTTTACTGTTGAAATTAGGAAGCAGAAAAAAATAGAGAAAAAAAAACTTACTGAGAAATTGTGTTGGTGTCCAGGTCAACACAGCTGACATCAGGTGGGGGGTCATAGAGATCAAAGTATCTGGAATCAATTCCCACTATGAAAGGGCACGGGGCACTCAGCACATCTGCCAGTGCCAAGGGACAGAGAGGAATATATGGGCAAGGCCAATGGAAGGGAAATATCATCTTGGAAAACATGCAGAGACAAAAATACAGGTTAAACATGTGCAATACAGCCTATGCAAGAATAATTCACACTTCACTTATTTCAAAATTATTTAACATGGCAGATTGTTATTACTGAGAATCTAGATGTAGATTATTAATTAAAAACCACACTAATTTCTCTAAAATTCAATTTGTAGGGAAAATATCTTCAGAATAACAGATTGCACATAGCTGAGGCAGCATACAATGCTTAGTGATGACAGGCAGGGAAAATCATGCATTTGAAACTTCGTAGGAATAGATAACAGTGCTAGTTGGGAACACCAGGAATTCTTATTTAATGCACTGTGATGATCAAACACTTATTTACAATATTTATACAAAGAATCAACAACCATTTACCTTCTAACTTTAGGATATCATTACAACAATAATTTTTCTCTCCAGTGAATTTTGTTTTAATTTTTAAGTAACCTTTACGTTTAACAGCACTAATACTAAATCTAGATTTTATCTCAGAAGCATTCTTTCCATCCTTTTACAGGTGTATGACTAAAAGCTGGTACTTACAGAGACCAATGCCTCTGTCACACTCGTGAGGACAGAAGGTCGCAATGAGTGGATGAGAATTTTATGTTCTGTCACAGCAAACACCAGCAGAGTTACTGCATTTTCAGGTCCTAAATTCTGAAGTAGTGTAGAAAACTTGCCACCACTGTTACAGGACATAAACACACCAGTGAGTTACAAGGGACAGTAAAAAAAAAGAAATGTTCGACAATAAAATAAATGGAAATCTGCAAATCTTTCTTTTAGAGCAGTTCTCTTGGTAGAATACTTGGCACACTGTACTGTCCAGTGAGGAATAGTTATTTCCCAGCAGTAACCATGATTCCTTGAGACTTCACTCAGTCCAGACTATTTTCAGGACAGAAGCATTACAATATTTTTTTTGAGAAGCAATTTACAAGGAGACAACATGTGTTTCTTTAATCAGTCCCCTGCACTGAGACATGGAAGTCAAGACAGTAATAGAACTCCTTCAACTCCCTTCCAAAACAAAAAAACTGAACTATCTTAGGAGCCCAGGGATCAACTCCTAGAAAGAGGATCTAATAATCTATATAATCTATATGCTTCCTCAAGAACTACCAAAATTATTTAAATCCCCCAAACACATTGTTAATTAATTGTGTATCCTTGTCAGCGTGCAGGTCTAATCACATGAATAAACTTCACTTTGTTCCCAAAGGCACCAGACAAGGTGAGTCAATTTACACAACTGCAACTCAAAATACCAAATCTTTTCCCTAACATAAATCAGAACACATCTAATGATTAACAAGATACTGCTACTTGCCTCAGTGGGAGTGGTGATGATACAGGCTGGCTAAGAATCAGGTTATCATGTGGAGATAGCTGGGAAAATATTTTAAAATACAGTGTTTTTATTCTGAACTTTGGAAATACTTATTAGAAATTACACAACTGTAAGAAAGAACACTTTAAAATAATTCAAATTAAGCTGAATCTTGTATACCCCAGTTGTGTATCACTGTAAGAAGTGCTGTGCAATGATATGCATCAGGATCTTTTAGTAAAAACTGGGCAAAGCATAATCTTCCTTTCTTGGCCAGAACTGAATACATTGCATATTCATAAAGAAGACTTTAAACTAGCTAATGCTGCAAAAATCTGAATATATTAACTGCTGAAAAATGAAGCCTTCTGTACTTTAAGGGCTGTGAGAACCCATAGTTCACACACAGCTTTCAGGAGCTGGGGGGAATTCTTTCTGGATTTAGGGGTAAAGAGGAGAGATGGCAGGTCATAATGTAAAGCCATATTTTCTGCAGAAGACATAAGAGAATTAGGCTCTTGGCTGGTAGAAACTTCCCAGCTCTGATAGAATCATTAAAATTTGCCTTAGTTGGAGATGCAATATCCTATTAAATCACATTTCTTTCTTACAGTGACATGGCATCTAGCAAATCATTCACATATTCAGCATGAATAGGAAGACTCAGGTAAGTACAAGAATAGCAACAGACAATCAGTTTATCAAAGCTCAGCTATGTTTACAGCCATTGTAAATCCAGGGTAACAAGATACCAGCTGGCTTAATCCTGCCTGCACTTTCTGTTGTATAAAAGCAGTAGTAACAGCCACAGCAACTTGTACAACCAAGCTGCAAGTTCAGACCATTTTCAGTAACATTTCAGGTTTAAGTGCATTTCACCTTAGACCCACTGCAGGTGACCAGGTAATAGAAGCCAGAAGACAAGACTGATTACTCAGAAACACAAAGTCACCTAATGCTCTGCCTGGAGACCCACCAAACACAGGCAATTAAGGAGAGTCTGCAATGCTGTTTCCCTGCATGTCTCACATCCCACTTCCCTGACAAATGTGGATGGTCACACCACAGGCTGGATTTGTCAAATAAGTCACCTTGGGACCACCAGCACCATGAGCTTGGTCAGTGGAAGAATTCAGACGACTCATTTTTTCAGCCTGAGGCAAACCCTCATAAACCACCCTCTGAAAGGAAGCATCACCCTGATGTCCTCTGACTTCTGTGCTTCAGCAAAAGCACATAAACACAATTAAGCATCTATTCAAGGGGCACATCTCCCTCAGGCAGAAGGGGCACTCATTACCCCCAGCCCCCCGAGGGAGAAACATTACTCCACATGCCCTTGAAGTCTGCAGGTTGTGATACATTAGCATAGCAACCTCTGGGCAAAGAGGGGATGTAGGACAGAGTCCAGCAGATCTCAGGTCAGAAGGAACCTGGCAACACTGGCAGCTGGCAAACAGAAATATTGCTGAGTGTTTTACTAATGGCTATCATTTCTTTGAGACTTAAAAGTTTAATTGCTTAGCAAAAGACTACCACATTTTCCATCAGCAGGCTTCAGAGAGAAATGGAATCCTGAAAGCTTGCCATTTTCAATGCAGGTATTTTCCACACTAATTGTGAGAAGTCTAAGGTACAATCACCAGTGATTTTATTCAGGGCAGTTTCAAACATGACTTAAGTCCCTGGAAGTAGTTGGAAGGAAGAATTTATTCAAAGATCTCAATTACCACAGCCTGCTACAAAAGCAGTGTTTTCTCCATCTGTACTATCAGCTCCTAAAGCTGTACTAACTTAATGCAAAAAACATTTTGAAAATAAGGTATACCAGACATAATTTTCACATCGTTTATATCTAGATCTTCAGACTTTGTTCCAGGATATAAACCCGTACAAACTTTGACAAAATTCCCTAAAATTTTAGACTAAAAACATAAAATGCTTTTCTCTGAACTAAATTACTATTAAATAGGTGTTTAGTGTTTCCTAGCACAAATATTTTATTGAATATAATTAAAAAAAAACTAGAAGTAAAAACACTGGGTTTTGAACTTCAAAATCTTAAGAAAAGGGACAGAAGTGCCAGATATAGTTTCAGTACAACTATTCTCTAATCCCTTTTCAGTAACAGTAATACATATCACTCTTTTAGAATAAAGAGGATCTTCAATATTCAGAACATGCTATGAAGACATAACCCAGGACAGTATTTGCTCTCAAAGACTTCACTACCATTTGGGCTACACAATAAAGGCTCAGAATTGCACAGGGATCTCCATTATTTTATGCTGTACAAGTAATAACAGAATAGCATCATTTTGTAACTATTTAATCAAAACCACAATTGGTAGAATACTGTGACAGCAAGAGAGCTCTCTTTTCTCTGCAACAAAAATTCTAGCACGTCTCTACCTACTTTGCCTCTTTAGGAGAAAACAAAGATTTAATAACACTTCAGAAGTCCTCGAGACCAGGATTCTTTCTGTCCTACCAACAGTCACAGGGCTGAAATTTCAAAGAGCAGGTAGCAGTTCCTGTAATTATTTCACTCCCACACAGCCCTGCAGGTAGCACAGAGCAAGGGCCACGTTTGATAAAGGGGCTGTTAGCGGGTGTGGCTCTTCCAGCTCTCACTGAGCACAGAGCCCTTTGGGAAGAAGGGCAATCATGGATACACATCTCACATCTAGTTTTAGTTTTATTTATTTATTTTACACTCAGTCTTCATACAGTAGCAAGAAAAATGTTCAAAAGCTATTGCAAAAGTCAGATCAGATGCTGCCTTGGAGTAGTTTTTCATTAATTTCCATATACTCTGAAAAAAAAATTAAGTTCTCAGCTTACTAAACAGCTTCTTGTAATAACTCACTGAAGACATTAACTAAACTGGAAACAGAATTTTTACAGATTTCTGACATTACATGTATGAATTTAGGAAAAAGAAATCCTGAACAAAAAATAACTTGAGCACAAAAATCACATTTTCCATTTACTAACCTGTTTGATCTTCACCTTAGAAACAGTTACTAAAGAAAAATTACACTTACCTGCACTAGAATTCTTGGCCTCTGAGGGGATGGAAAAGGTACTTTATGCATAAAATGGGAAATGTGTCTAGAGGAAAAGAAAAATACTGATTTAGTAGAAATTAAAGCTTAAACTACACTTCACCTCAAGACAAAGCTTTTGACAGTAAGAGAAATTATTATATAAAAATGGCACATACTTATTCAAAAAACAAAGCAAAAAATCCCAGTATCTAAACCCTATTGGGATATTCTGACCTTGAAAATCTATTTTTCTACTGGTCACAAGAAAATGGGAGGGCAGATTTTCTTTTGGAATACAAACTCTGTTTGTGAGATTGAAAAAGTACAAGGAGATTTTTTTTTCATTTGTAAAGTAGAAATATTGATGTTTGAACATCACAGTACCATTTTAAAATCCTGCTTCTGACAGAGTTAGAAATAGCATTAAACCTTAGAGACTAGAGCTGGTTACTTGCAAAAAAATATTCACGGCTGAATATCAAGAAGGATCATTAAGCTCATCCATTTTCTTCAGTTCTAAATACAAAGTGTTATATAAAATTACTCTGAAAAAGCTTTGCAGTTTTTTCACATACTACAAATAGAAAAAAATGTTTTTAGAATTTGACCAAGTTCTCGGTTTTATGAATTGATTAGACTTAAGTTCTAGAAGTGTAGCTTTCGTATTAAAAAAAGCTACACCAGGTCAGTAAAAACCCATGAAAAACAGGTATTCCATCCTAAACTCCACCTTATGGCACACACTTTACCAGATTTCTACAAATGTCACCAGTATTATGACTCAGGCAACTACATTTAGAAGAAATTCAGACAAACCCACAAAAATAAGTGTCTGGGTTTTATTTTATTACCAGTGTATGTAGAGAGTGGCCAAAGTATGGAACGTGTCACACAACAAGGGAAAACTGCTGTTTGCAGCAGCTGGGCTGACTGAAAATGTTCAGGCACGTGTATGGCACAGACAAACCTTTATCATCATTAAAACAGCCAGAGGAAGTAGGCTGGATACTGCATTAGAATCCTCTACTTAAGTTATTCACAGTAAATTGACCAGTTTACAAATCAGAGAAATTAGAATAAATCTATAAAATCGAAATCGATAAAGTATTTTTCATATCTACTTATTTTATTCATTCCCAAGAGCTAAAACACCAAATCTCTGAACTTAAAACCAAAACAAACAAACAAAAATATATAGGTTTTTATCACTGGAAGTTTACACTATCAGAATTTTCAAACCAGTTCACTGATGAGAACTGTAATAATGAAGGGGATAAACAATCACAAGAAATACTTAATCCACAAAGGCAAAGTCTCCTGGAAGTTAATATTTATTTAAGTTGGAGCAGGAAAAAACTCCCGTGTCATAAAACAGAAAAGTAAACAGTGTATTTGAAATCTGCTGCATTAAAAGATTACGTTATCCTAGAAATGTTACATGGCATTACATATCCATTATAGGTATCGACCATTTCTTGGTGTAAGGATTTCATCTGCATTTTATAATGTGAAATCCTTTATGTGAGAAAGAAATTAAGTTTATTTATCACAAACAGAAGATAATTACTAATGCAAAATATTCAATCTGCTTTATAATATCTCATTACACCACAAATAGGCATTTGAAAAAATGCAAATCTACTCATTTAATTCTCCTAACTTGATGTGTCCAAGATTAAGAAAGGATTTATAACCTTGCTCTTTCTAATCACAATGGCTAAAGGTGCAAAGCTTATTAAAAGAGCTTTGCAGGCACTTAAATCACAAATAAAAATCTAGACTTTTTTCAGGAAGAAGGTAAAGATACATTTATCAAAGGAGAAAAGTGCAGCCATTATATTTAATGTTTGATGAGTAAAGTAAAAAGCATATTACAGGAAATTTAGAACAAAAAACCCCCCTCTTTATCAACTGAAATTGCTGTTATGAATTTCAGAAATTACTTACTTCTCAATGGGGAGGACATGGGGCCCAGAAATGGAGTAACGATACAGAAAGGTAAGAAACTTCTTGAAAGCATCAAAGAAAGGCCAGTGAGAGAGCAGACAGATGCATTTATTTGTCTGCACTGTTCTACATGTGTCTTTTCCCTCAACAGCAGCTGCTAATCCCAGCTGAGATTTTTGTTTCTCTGTGAGATTCTCTTCAGGATACAGTTCATAAAACTGAATAGCAGCACCATAAACCTGCAAATACAGCATAGATGTGAATTCAGTAATTCTGCCTCGATCTTCCACAGCAATCTAAGAAACCCCAAACACACAGAAAATCAAGTCTGTTTTACTGTTTGAAAATATACATGAATGCATCATCTTTTGAAGCAATCCTTTCTGGAATATTCTTATGGTTGTGAAAATCCAGACTACTATTTATTTAAAACACTTAACGTCACATGAGAAAAAGTAATTTACAAAACAATTTATTTGAGAGAAAAATAATGATTATAGAGAATACAACTGCAGTCAACTGCTCCTCCAATTGCCTTTAAAGCTATTTTAGGAATCCTTTATACACAACTTGAAGCCATATCCCTGACATCCAATTTACTTTTTAGAACAAGTATGTACATGCAAGGTCGCTTCCATGCTTGCAATAAAAATAGCATTACTTGCATGTATATGCAGTCCAATTTTACAGCTCTCCAGTTTCACAGGCTAATAGTAAAGCAGAGGAGCTCAGGTTTATGATCAACTGAAACTATTGCAAATCACTCTTCAAAGCAGTCTTGGAATCAAACCCAAGAGAACAGATTCAAGCTCATCTTTGAAAACATTCATTATCATCATCTGGAATGGATAAACAACCAGATTTTTCCAATTAAATTAATAACTTTTTTTTTAAGGCTTCAAAATACCTTTTCTGCAGAAGCTCCAGTTAGTACAAATGTAGAAAAAACTGGGAGAGGGTATTTACTGTTAGATGGCCAACATTCAATCGTTGCACCCATAGGGAGACAAAAAAGAGGCACAGATTCTGGTAATGGGAATGATTCATAATCTTCTTCAGGATATCTGCATATTAAACCTATAAATAGAATGAGCAAAGAGGCAGTTATAGAAAAGCCAGCAGAAAGAGGTTTGCAATAGCTTATTCCATAAAATAATTGCCATAAAATTCATATGTGACCACACAGTAACTTCAGAAGATGAGTGAAGGTATAAATAATCAGGCAGAGGGAATAGCTGCAAGGGCCAGGTGCTCCCACGGCCTGAGAAATCACCTGACTAAAGCATTATACTGAAATCCTACTTTCCATTCCAGAACCTATTCATAACTGATTTATCTTTTCCTGTTTTCAGGCTGTGTGCATGTCACCTGTTATTATATAATAGTTCACATTCATCACGAGCATAAGCAAAAATTTAAAATCTAGTTTTAAAAAGGTAATGTGAATAATTGAGAAATAAGACTGATGTTTTCATCTATGACACCAATTAATTCTGGCCAACAAGCATTCCCTGAAAAATATGTTAGATATTAGATAGTTTTTTAATACCAATAGAATCAAATCAATTATGCTGATTCACCTCAGCTGAGGACTCAGCTCTAGTGCTCTCAGGCCAATGTGTTCAGACTTATTTTAAACACAGCTGTAAAACATGAAGATCTGAAGCAGAGGCTTTTAGCACACAGGTCCTCAGTTACATCAGAGGCTGTAGCAATCCATCCTGTCTGATTGCCAGCTCAGGGGACTCCACACTGAGAACTGACACCACATGAAAGGATTTAGGATTTCTCTCCACTAGACAGCACAATCACTATGCCCTTTTCTAACAAAGGGGAATATTAATAAGCAATAAAAATTTGTAAACAAAAAATAATTAAAATTTAGTGCAAGCTACCACCAGATGTGGAGCCTTTTAAAATTTTTATTTGTTTACAAATGTACTGTCTACCTTTTAGTATGTCCTGAACTCCTGTTTACAGAGAGCAGCTTCTAAAAGGGATGTAAGTGGATTAAAGCTTAAGTGTGAATCATGCTCATGACTTACTTGTATGCCAAACAAAATCAGGGTTTAAAAAAAAACAACCCAACAACAAATGCAAAGCCAACACATTTCATCAGTCATAGCAAATCTAATTCTGTCTTATAAATAAAACAATAAAATAAAGATGATCCATGATCCAAAAATACTTAAAGAGCTCAGTGCCAACCATGCTTGAGGCTGTGTGGAAATCTGCAGGATTCTTCAAAATGTTTCTTAAAGAAAGTGATCATGAAAATGCATCAAGTAATTTCTGTGGTGTTTTCTTCTGCATATACATACATACACATCTTTAAGAGACAGTTACCACTATCATAAACAGAGTTGGGAGACACCCAGGTTTGCAGAAACCTATCAAAACACAGCTGAGCTTCCCAATTAAACACAAATTTTAAAAGAGTATGGTAATGATATCCAGCTCTAAGGCCTCTTTTCTGACATGATTTTAAAGGAAATCTTTAGGGAAAAATTCTTTTTTGTACAATGGCAGGAGAGTGTCGATTCTTTAGTACAAAATGTATTACATTACAAACGAGACTGGACATCCTGAATTGAAGATAAAAAAAGCTACACAGTAGTTACATACCAGCTTTATATGATATGGTGTTGGTTTTTGCCACAGACTTTTTATAACATAAATAAACTGCTGAGCCCCACTGTAAAATAAAAGAAGTTATTGGATTAAGTGATAAAGTATTACAAATGGACATAACAGAATATAATTAATAATAATGTTGATAATTTTAAGTATTCTCAGTTTCTGGAAATGAGAATAAAGAACAGGGAAAGCCATGGAACAGAAAAGAGCAGCACCCATAGGGGGAACACAGCGCTTTTATAGAAGGGAGAAAGGTGTAACAACTTCCATAAGACAGCACTCCCATAACCCAGTTCAGCAGAACTGAAAAGTCCATTGGTTAATGCCTCCAGGCATTTATTTAAAAACAAGCACAAACCAATTTCTATGATCTTTTTTTTTACATGATCCCACTTGCAGAGCAGTCAGCATTCTCCTCAACAAACTAACTTCTGAGGACCCTGCAAGAGCCAGTACATGGGGCTGCACATTTAACCAGAAAACATTTAAATATTCAGTTCTGCAACACAAAGTGCTGTGAAACCTGCACATTTTAGCAGGTAAGGCTTTGGAACCATATTAAACATTTACATTTGCTTACAGAAAACAGCTTCCAACATCACTCAATACAACTTTCTTTAAATAAAAAGTTTGTGAAACTACTGAGGAGAAAAGCATTTATAAAATAGAATTAAAGGGAGTAAAAGTAAAAGGTAAAGGCAGGAGTTGAAAAACAAAGCAGAAGTTGGTTGCTAGATATGGAATTCCTACCACAACAGTAAAAGCAGTGTCAGAAACAGCCACATCTGTAAAACCTCTGGTACACACATGTACACAACAATTCTAAATGACCAATCCAAAGATGCTGGAGTCAGCACCAAAAAAACCCCAAACATTTGCTCTAAGGCTTCCAGAAAGACTTTGCTCCAATTATGAACAAAGGAATGCAATCCTCCAACTCTTCCAATACTTGATTTATCTTTGGAGACCTCTTAGGAAGATTTTTCACCAGGTACTCCAAGAGCTGCCACAAGTGTCACATCAGCAAGTACCAAGTGTTCAAAGCCCAGCTTTTCAATCTTACCATGCTATTATTCAGATTCTTGTCCACCTTGCAGAAGGTGTGTGGAGGAGTCTCTCCTTTGCTTGGGATGATGATGCAGATGTCTGTGACAGCCAGGGTGTTCTGGGTCATGTTCTCAGAGGCCCTGCGGTAGGTGATGTACACCCGCTGCGACGAGGGGCTGCCGCTGATGTTGGCAGGCCGCCCATATGGGGTGCTCTGAATGATTTCACAGCCTTGCTTTACTCTCTCTTTCCCATCATATAAAACCCTAGTTAAAATGGGGTGGAAAGAAGTCAGAAGGCGCATTTTTAAAACTCTTGGGAGTTTTAATCACAGCTCCTGTCTTATATCTGAGCAAAATATTTTTACTGACAAGTTCAGGTCGCATTATCTTCAACTGTATTCTAATAGAAAAGCTTAATGATGAAACTATACTGGTTTTATAATTGCTTTTAAGCATTTTGTTTACTGCAAAATAGTGTTATTTTCAGTTCTATTAAAAATTCATTGCTGATCCTAAGAATGTCATATAACATCTCTTTCCAATCTGTATTAAATAGGTTAAGCATCTTAGCCCAATCCAAACATATACATTAAAAATTACAAATGGCTTTGAAAACTCCAAAATGGAAAGGATTAAACTTATCAGTTAAAATCCACTCAGCATGCATTTTCCCTTTCATACTGGGTTACAGTATGCTCAAGTCAACAAATACCTTCCTGTTTAGAGTTTTGCCTTGTAGTTAAAAAGTACGGCATTTCCATAAACCTGCCCTATCTGCTCCTCACTTAAATAAAACTGTGAAAATCACCCACTGGATCAGGGAAAGTGCTCACCCCAAATCAGTAAGAGGGGGCTTATCCCTCCCTCGGCGATAACAAAGGTACATCTGCGGTCCCACAAGGCTGCCGTTATTGAGATCTGCAGACAGGCCTGAGGGAGTGACATCGATGCATTTATAGCCCTGAGGAACCTCCTCCCCCAGGGATTTATTAAGGACTGTCACGTCTGTGATGGGTTCTTTCGGTTTGGCGATTTTATGGCAGGCATCATTGAAGTGGATCTCCTCCTCCAGTGGCTTTGAGATATCCGTCAGTCCTGCGACAACAAAGTAATCAGCAACACGGGCCCCTTTGTCTTCCATCTTCCATCACAAGGTGTTACAGCTTCTAAGAAAGAAATACAGGTCAGAAATGATAAAATTGTGGTTATTTTTAAAAACAGAAAATCATAGCCTGCAAATAAAGAAAATGCTTTCTGCGCTCACATGGAACATTGAGAAATAGGCTAAAAATGTCTTTCCAAGTCACCAATATGTGCTGGAATCCTGCTAGAGTAGCTTTAGGAAGTTTACTGTCATCAAGTTCCAGACTTTTTAAACCAGACAAACTATTTATGACTCTCTTTTGTTGAATTAATTTTATTTGGGTGCAAAATTTTATTGCAAGAGAAACTGTTACCACACAGGAGTTTCAAGAGCTTGCTGACATTCTGAAACTGAACAACCAAAATTTAAAACAGTTTGAATAGTTGGTACAAGACTTCAGTTTTCATGTAACATTTATTCCCATTGCTTTATCTCTATTTATTGCTCTAGGTAGCAAGTATTGAGCCTTATCAAACTTCATGCCATCATGATCCTTGGATTTGACCAAGATTTTAGTTGAAATAAAGAAGTCAGACATTTCTTACTGGTAATTTGGAAAATTATGTCCCAATTTTATAATGTGCATTTAATCAAATTGCTCCAAGCTGGCCTCAGATTTCCAGTACCAGCCCCTGCTCAAGCAGGAAGAATGTCAGGCTGGGCCTGGTCATCCCTACCAACCTCATCTACCAGCACATGAGAGGTAACTCCCTCTTCTTGCTCTTATTTTGCAGGTTGGTTGTGTTTTGCTGGACTGGCTTGAGAAGCTTCTAAAGCTGCAAGGAAATGAGTATAGGTTTTTATTTTATGCTTATTTACATTCTTCTAGAAAACAGCAAGAACAAATCCCAGATTATCTAACTTTTATTTTTCTATATGAGTAATAAGCACTATGTGACACTTTAGCAAACATGATTACTGGCAAGCAATCATCAATATAGAGGAGAGTAACAGTTTGAAAATAACTTCAGCTTGTGTTTGAAGAGAGAATGCAGCTGCAAAACTGAGCTCAGTTTAACCTACATGTAGCTATTTCAAAAACATCTGGAATATGTTACTCAGCATATACATGAAAGTAATAACTACAAATTCAAACTCCTCCCTGAGTGATATGTTCAGAGGCACACAAACTCAACCTCTGCATATGCTGCCTATTCTCTCTCTGTCCATCTGGCTTCAGCAAACCCAGGCAGGCTGGGAACAAATGCAAACAGAGAAGGAGATGTTTAACAAAGCATCCTTAAACTCTGGCGTAAGACCAAACACTGACATCTTTCAGCTAACATGACTGAAGTTCTAGGTACTTTCTTACATGAACAATTCTGTGAGACTACACTATAGCTATTGTAACATTGAGGTTTTTTTCCTTTTCTCACCAGCTTCATTTCACAGAACTACACTGATTTCTGGAGTGATTTCTGCCTTTCAGGATGAAACACAACTAACACTTTAGTAAACAAACATTATACAAATGATAGCTGTTAAAATTGCAAGGAAGACTTATAACTTCAGTGTATTAACAGCAGTTAACTACAGTTTAATCAGCAAAGACAGCATTACAAACAAAGAAAATAATGTGTGTATCTATTATATTGAAGAATCATACCTTTACACAGTTTAAACTTCACCATTATTCCATATAAAATTTATACCAGAAGTCTTAAATTCAAACATTCATTTATTCCCAAAAGCACTTTCAAGAAAAACTGGGACAAGCTCTCCTCATTTAGAGGCAGTTAAAATTAGAATCCCCTACATACAAACACCTGCTATCACAAATTTGCTTCCTAAGGTTATAGCACATAATATATAAGTCAGCAAGGCTTTCATAATTTAATGCAGATTTTATAGAAGAGAGGAAAAAACAGGCCTGGCTGATGATGTATTATCCCTTCATATTTACCCCATCCCAAGTGTCCAAGGCCAGGCAGGACATGGCTTGGAGGAGCCTGGGATAGTGGAAGGCATCCCTGCCTATCTTTAACGTTCTTTTCAACCCAAATAATTCTGAGATTTTACATGGGTTTTATGACTTTTGTGTTTTGATACAAAGCCTTACAACTAAAAATGGGATGAAAATGTGGTATTTTAGTCTAAGGCTAACCCTGGGATGGGGACATGTCAGTCCAAGGAGAGAGATTTCTCCACAGCTGCTGATTCCACAGCAGGATCTCTTCCCTTATCTCCCTTGGGTTTCAGCTGCTGTGTGGCTCTATCAGGCAGGAAGTCCCAGAGTTCCCTCCTCTGCAAAGGTTTCAACACAGCCTGGCCATGGGGTCTCCATGCCACTCCTTAGAGTATGTGGTGTGGGAGGTCAGGAATGCTGCCCATATTCCATCCAAGGAGTAGATTTTTCCCTACAACTTCCATACTGTAATCTTTCTACCCTCACTCATCTCCCTGCATCATCTCACCATAGTGGAAGTCATCTTTGAAGGCAGAACCACCCCTAAATCAAACAAATATGGAAAATACAGCAGAAAAAGTCACACTGCACAAGAGGGTTGCTTGAGGCAGCTGGTTCCAGATGAAATTCAACATTAGGAGTGCCATACTGAGAAGCTTCCACTGTTTCTCTATGCTTCAGCAGCCTGGGGACAAAAGGCTGCACTTCAAAGGCAATGCCATGGGACCACAACCATAACCTCTTAAAAAAGTCCCTAGAAATAAGTGCAATATATGTATGGTCTTTGAGCCACCTCATGATAATGATTTTTAATGGATGCCATATAATTAATACAGCTATATATTAAACACCATAAAGATCAGAAAGAATCAAAATTTCCTTGCAAATAACAAAATCACTTGTGAAAAAATTATTAAATACACATGCTAGATCATGACCACATGGATGAGAGAGCTTTTTGTAATTTCTAAGAATGTTGGAAACAATCAGATAATCTCTCAGATCCACAAACTATTAACTTAATTACTTTGCTGAAAGACAAAGGGTAAACACAGTTTCACTGTTTATTCAATGTAATTTTCTAACATCCTATTTTTTCATAAACATTTAGGAAATACTAATTAAATTAAAGATTTTTGCTGCTTGTCACCACTGCTGTAATTCTTTCAGTGTCCAAGCTTTTTGAAGAGATCACATTCTTCATTCAAATACTGTAAGAGGAAAGCACACATCAGCTTTTCCCCATCACATGACCAGAACTGATGTGGATGAGCCATATATTCCATCTGTGCAGCAGGAACAGGCATGATGCTTCACAAAGTATGGTTTACTACAGATGCACTACAACATTTGCAAGGAAAAAAATGCTGATCTAATCCCTACAACCTGCTCCTACCCACAGAATTTTGCAGAGATAACTTAGAAGTGGCTGCAGATCAGAAGAATTGCTCCATCCATGCCTGTTTCTTTCCAGAAGCCAACTTTTCCAGACAGCAGTAAGGACCATCTGACTCCCTTAAAACAGTTTTTGCCAGTCGACCTCTGGCAGGAAAATACAACAACTGCCTTGTATTCTTTTAATCTGCCACGTTGTTACTCTCATTCCTTCCTGCATTTTTCTTTGAGAATATTAAATTGCTTATTAATTTGAGTTCATTATTAGATCCATCTGCTGTCTAAACTAGGTGATATCCCACTTTGTTAGCCTGACTCCAAACAAGCAATGAATGAATGTCTCCTAGAGTAGGCTGGAAACCAGTGCAGGGCAACCTTTTTTAAAAGGGTTAAAGCTGGTGATTTATTTTTTTTTTAAATATTCATCATACAATAACATTCCAAGAACTTACTTCCTTTGAAAGAACAAGAAGAACAGATGAACAGAGACATAAATCAGAGGCTAATTATTAAAAATTGCCAGTAAAGTTCTAACAGCTCCCAGCATCTGATCTGTGTATTGCAACACTAGCCTGCTGAAGCAACCAACCCACAGAGATGTGTCAGCTGGGCATGCAAGAGCAAAGTGAAGTTAACTGCATCAGTCAGTCCTGCTCTGGCTACTCAGAACCACTTCTCAGACATAACACCACACAAATCACATGGGAGTTCAACAGTCTCAAGACATGGGAGCAACGGCAGTTACACAAGGAAAAAAACTTCACCCTCTCTCTGCATTGGCAAAATTGTCAGACAAGCCATTTTCCCCCTCAATATTTTCTTCAGAGCAAGCAAACAATCCTGGGTACAAAGCAAAAGCCCTCTAATTTCACAAGGAATTCCCAAGGCAGACACAAGCTTTTTGCCCACTCTACCAATGTGTTCCCTACCTTTTTATCAGGGCATTGCTTCTACACTTTTCCTCTCTTGCTGTCAGCCAGGCTTTAACATAGACTTCTTGTTAAAGTTTCATTCCCTATAGAAACAGCAAAAATAAGAATCAAACAATGAGCACATTTATTGAAACTTACTTTCTGCACACTTCACTGCACCAGTCACATGAAATGAACACTGTGGGTTGCTGTAGGACTCCTTGCTAAGATAAGGTTATATATCACTTCACTAAAAAAGTAAATGAAAACAGACTTTAAAGCTAAGAAACAAAATATCAAGTTTTATACCACACAGATATTTTAGAATGCAAACAACACTTAATGCTTAAAACCAAAATAAATCAAAGAGATGAGCCAGCCAAATTATCTCACCTCTTACATTATTTTTTGACAATCAATACCTTCTGTGTCCATTCCTAAGTGTTAGCCAGCTATCAAAGTGCTCTCTCAGCCCAAGAACCTTTCAAAATCTACTTCAAACCATTTTTCTTTGCAACTCATGGATATTTAAGCAGATCCTTCTTACTCTACAATCAGCATCTTTCATCTAGTCACCTTACCCCAATTCCCGTTGCAGTAGGTGATACAATATTCTTGCCCTTTACTGCCACATTTTCATAATTTTTCTTCAGATGTGGTGAACACCAGCATGGCCACTTTTAAACATTGGCATCACCACAGACAGCTGGAGCTTGTGTTTTACACTGAGGAACTTGCAAGCCCAGGAGCCTGTGCTACATTGAAGCATTTTGAAGCAGCATTTTTGCACCACAGAACTGAGGATAGCAGCTCACTGGAGACACTGAGCCTCTGGGCTCTCAGAACAAGTCATTAGCATCAGCAAGGCTGTAATCAAAAGTGAACCTTGTTTAAAGGAAGCTTCCATTACCCAAGACTTGTAGAACACTCTCAGAAGATTTCCCTGAGAAGACTGCAACAAACAAAGTGTAACATAAGAGAGGCCAGGAAGAAACACATCTCAAGAGGGTTGATGCAAACCATGAAAGATTTGCTTCTATTCCTCAAGTGGAAAAATCTGGGGAATTAGATTATCAGAATTGTATTTTGGGATCACAAAGTTCATAACCCCAATCTACAAGGCCATTTCTTTGAGAACTCAGAGGAGCAATTAGCACTGTTAGTTCATTACTCCTGACAGCCCAGAGATCTCTCAAACCCACACAGCACCATGGACCTGAACCAGTTACAGGCAGGTACTTTCCACTATCTGACTTTGAACATTTTCATACGAGACTATAAAGAGAATGCACCAGTAGCACAACATAATATAATTTTCTCCAACTACACAGTCATTAATATCAAGCTTCCAGGAGTGCCAGAAATTATAAATTTTGGGATCACCTGCTGACCTCAAGCACAGCTGAAAAAAGTCCAAACATTATGCAGCATTAACACATGACTAATTTCCCCATGGACACTTCAAAAAACTTATTTTCTAGTCAACTCTCTGGAAAACCAGTGAGAAGACTTAAATGAAAGCAAAAAATACAGATTTAGGCATCACAAGGAACATAGCCAGAAGTGCTGCCAGTGTACTTGCAGCTCCATTCTGTATTGCTTTCAAAACTTATTTACAACTAGTTTCTTGTCCTCTACATATCAAGTACAGGATCTACTTCTTCAAGAAACAAGAATGCAAAGGACTTACATCATAACCTAAATACAAACAGAACTTCTCACAGCATTTTCAATTTTAGTAGGACATCATCTCTACTTCTTCTTCCCATTTCCTACTACAGTTACACAAACAGCAACAGAAAAAACATGGCTAAAGTGATCAATGGCATTCGTTTTTAGACCCTACTGCACACATAATTCACAGAAAGCCACCAGCTTCCACTAAGCTCTCTTTGATCCTGCATCAAGTTTTATCAAAAAAGAAGAAAACTAACAAAAAACCAAGAAAAAAACTAAGATTTTTCTGTCCTGCATCACTGGACTGGAAATGCTACCAAGTGTTTTGCAGACCTGTTCACAATCATCTGTACCAAGTCATGGTTTACATCTCTGATCCAAACAAGCTGAGGAGATAATCAAGAAAGCTTGGAAAACTTGGCAGCAAAGGATCTCTAAGAGGTGCCGGGAAACAGAAAAGTGCTGGATAAAAGCACAGGGACAAAACAAAAGACCATGAATTTGGGAGAAGAAAATAGGAATGTAGCCAAGAATTGAGGGACAAGCAAATTTGTTCAGCAATGCCAAAGAAAAAAAAAAGATTAGGCCTAAATTCAGAGGCTAATCCAGATTCAGCAGGATGAGTACAGCAAAGTGAGCAGAACTGATCATCTACAGCACCAAAGCTTAGAGGAGGAAGCAGAATAAGTGGCAGAGAGAAGGCAGGAAGGAACAGATTTCACCCTGAGGGAAAGATCAGGCATATTCCACATCTATACATTTCTTCCTCACTCACCAAGTGGTCTATTTGTTTTTCAGTGTTGTTTGTAGTCTCAATAAAATCAGAGCATTTACTAGGAGGTCTAACAAGGTACAGTCTGCTTTGGTGATCATTTCAGTTGTGCCACAGCAAAATCCCGTGAAATTCAACCCTGCCTACAAGAATTCAGGGAAGGGATGGTCAAGTATCCCACAAGATTCATGACAAAGACAAATCTCAGTAGGGCCAGTTTGAAAACTCCCACTTGTCTTTCTAGATTACAGTATTTATGGCCACAAGGCACCACCAAAGAATGGAAAAGATTTCTGAAATACAACTGTGTTTGTAGGGAGGGATGCAAAAGACAAATTGTAGCAAATTAGGGGGAGGAAAGCCAAAATAAGCACTATAAAATGTAAATATGACTTCATCTAAAGCACATTTCAGGAGGGTGGCTTGTCCACATTTTTGTACAGCTATTTACTATACAACAACTTTTTAAAAGGAGAAGTCCCCCAAACAGAATGTTCTGTTTTTCTTGGCACAGTAGATAAAGGCAAATGAAAATAGAAAATCTTCCAGTACTGAGCTTCTCACCTAAACTGTAACTGAAAATGTTAAAGTGCATCAACTAAGAGTGACAGAACAACCTGCTTTCACCCTGCCACATTTGGACACGTATGTCAACCTCAATTTTGATTTGAAACCATCCTCTACCCAAATTAAATTTTGAATTCATAATGTGATAGAAGAAAAGACGGGTGGGGATTGTTTCTAACACTTTTTGCTACATTTAAAAACACACTTTGAGACTTAGAACTTTTTATATGATTTTTTCCCTTCAGCCAGCAAAAATGTTCTGTAACACA
Organism: Anthoscopus minutus; assembly: GCA_013399455.1. Classification (NCBI taxonomy): domain Eukaryota; kingdom Metazoa; phylum Chordata; class Aves; order Passeriformes; family Paridae; genus Anthoscopus; species Anthoscopus minutus. The sequence goes on from VWYI01031724.1 coordinate 991,131, forward strand.
AGAAAATGGGACCCAACCACATTGCAAATTACAGACTGGGACGGCCATGCACAGACTGCATCTGCAGGGCTGTAACTGCTGCCTGCAGATCATTTACACCTCACTGGAAAGGTTTAATAGAGATAACACTCACTAATACCTCCCTCAACCAGCAAATCTCTACATACACTTACCAAAATGTTCATCATCTATTCCATAAGAAAATAAGTGTGCAAGTACCACTACCAGCTCAGCTACAAACACATCAATTAATTACCACGTATTGCTGGGACGTTTCCCAGCCAGCAAAGCAATAGAAAACAACATTAGGGTTTCCTCCCGAAAATCTCCATAAATTAGCTGAAGAGCAATGACATGCCAAGGTAACTACTGCTGATCCTGAAGAGTTAGGAATTTTGGGAATAATTCCTTAAGCACACAGGTTTCTTCTGAAGCTCAAGTCAAAACCAAAATTCAAGAGTCCAGCCCTCAAAACCCTTCTCTGCGTTTGCATGAAGCTTGTACATAAGGTGGAGGCTTTCTCTTGGGATTTTTTATTTACATACATGTACTTATACATCACACTTACTTCCTGTTCACTTTCATTTCAGATGGCCAAAATGAAATAATTTTATTAATTAGCATTAATGATTTTCCTGACCCAGATTTTTAAAAGCCAAGATTTACACTAAATATTAAATAGGGAGGATATAACTGGCAAACTTCTAACACAGTCCTTATTCTTCTCATCCCATTTTTAGATCACAGTTCCTCCTCCTTTCACTCCCCTCCCATTATTACTTAGTCCACTCTATTTCAGCATCTACAGTAACCATAATCTAATATATCCATTAGACACTTATACATTTTTCATATGTATATATTAGATAATGCAATATATCTTACAACTAATATATCAAAAGGGTAAAATTACACCATTTAAAATAGTCAGGTCAGCCAGCACTTTCTGAAGTCTTTCATTTCCACTTCTCAGTTTCCTCTGGGTACTGTTTCCGAGCTCTTTAGGGAACTACCAGTGACTAGTTCTGCATCACAGACTGCTACTGAAATGAGTGCTACAGATCAAACCTCTGGGCATCACTGCCCCACACAGCCTTCCCTGCACGGTTCAATTTTGACTCTGAGTCTGTGGGAGCACATAATAAGCACAGGCAGCCCATTTTCAGAGCAGCCACAGACCAAACTTTCAGACCAGGCACAGAATAAACCTGAACCGAAGGACAACAGAAAACATCCAAGGATTATTATGCCATATAGCAAAGCACCCCATTCACTTCAAGTAATTAACTGGTCAGTACCAGTGTCAGCAACAGCTGATTTTTAACAACAGTTGAACAGTGGTGATGCATTCACAGCTTACACATATTCACGCCCTACCTGTTGTCTGTCCCTCAATTGAAATGAGGCATAGCTGGCTTTAGCTTCCACAGGATTGGCTGCTTGTAGTACGGCAAAAAATTGTATCACATTTGTGCCTGCAGTGGCAGTATTATTTACATACAGAATCGATATATAAGTGACGAGACCAAGGGCATTTTCTGTGCTCTTGTCACCACCCAGTGAAGCTACAGCAGAAGGACAAGGGGCAGGCAATTTCAGCCCACCCCACCACACCTGCAAGCTCAGCCTCAACTTTATTCAAAGGTCTTACATTTTTACAGGTTTGGTTTTGGAGGGGGATTTCAAAGAGGGCAGGATTTGGATTTTGGGCTTTTTTTGTTTAGGTTTTCTATGAGTCAGCTTAACGAAAGTTTGAAATTTGAATACATCCCAGAGAAGCCTGACTAAAACAAGATAAACATACTGGAAATGCACCAATCACCATAAATTGCATCATGCTTTGTTAAGGCACTTGTACAGAAATTATTTTGGTGTCTTTTTTTTTTGTGTTGTTCTTTTATTATTAGTATTATTCAGTATTACAGTTCTTTCCAGGAAACTTCAGAAAAAATACCTCCGTTTTACAGCAACATGTGCATTAAAACCTTTACTAGTGGAACCCTGTCACACAGCAACACAGTTGGAAATCACCAATACTCCAAACATACATTTGAACAACATTACAATTCTATACTGACTTTTTATTTTTTAATCCAACATAAACTGGGCAACATCTGGCCTCCAAATTTCTGGTCATGCCAACACCATATTTAAAAACTCAGGTGAAAGTTGAGGAAAGGACAAAAAACAGAAAGAAGGCTTCCTGCAAGTCTTCATTTCAGGAGATAAATTTAAGATTGAGAATGCTTTTGACTAAGTACCTATTGTACTATTCCTATTCCAACTTGCCTGTGTTTGGCCAGGAAGAACACACGTTTCTGCAGTCACTGTTATAAAAAGCATTTCAGCCTACTATGACTTGCAAAACTAACAGCAACTCAGCTGCTAGGGAGCATGATGGAAATAAAAAAGGATGTTGAATATTTAAGTGACGCTGCAAATTTCTTGTTCCCATATTAAAACCTCAAGGTTACCAAATCCCATTATCATTTAGCTTTGTTTAGGAATTGTCTTCCTCACTGAAGAGTCACAAGACAGTTTTCTCCAGCTATCACACACTACAGCAGGAATTAACCTAGAAATTAGTAAGCCCTCAATGCAAAATCCTGCAGATTAAAATCTGACAGACTGCCTTCTGGCAGTGGTGATGCCCACAACTCTTCTTGAAGAGTCACACAGAACAGCTGTATCAGTTACAACCTCACTCCCTTTAGGGACCAGCTGGCTTTACTCTCTCTTACCTTTCTACTTTCCCTTTCAAGCACATATTTGGAATAGAAGTAGGTTATTGACATTGTTTCTAAGGCTTGACCTGCATCAGCTCTGTTCACCTGAGCCCTATAGTGTGTACCAGGCTATGTCAATATTTGTGCTTTTCCTAACTAATAATTAACTCTGGCTATATTAACTAGATAACTGCTAATATTGCCATTAACACATATAGTAATTCCATTAAGCACCATACTGGGGTTATGTCATTCATACAGAACAAGCTGCTCACCAGAAACATAAACCTGCAACCACACGGCTACAAAAAATATGAATATTCAGATGTATGAAAATCTCAAATATGGGAAAACATTTTTAATTAAGTCTCTGTTTAAAGAAAATAGTCCTGGTGTTTTTTGTCTTACTTCTTGCAGAAGCAGGTCTTATATTTTCTGCTGCTTTCTAACCAATTCACCCTTTAGAACAGGCCATTGGGTAAAGCCTGTTCTAAAGGAGCAGAAGCCACTCAGACTTGAGGGAAGTACACACTGAGCTGGAGCCCAACACTTCCAGAAGTAAAATATGTACATCACAGAAGCACTTAAGGCTGTAGAGAAGCTTAATCTTTTTTGTTCTGTCTTTAAGGCTCCATGCAATTTTCCCCTTCCTCAAGCTAACCACAGATGCTAAACTCTAATGCCCTATTTTTGATAATTAATCTATTTTAATGCCAAGTCACGACAGCCCCTAAAAAATAGCTCCCTTTACCAGAATCCCACTTTAATGCTCACTTTAAATAAACTTACAGACTCCTCAATACCAAAGCTAGATGAAGTTACTCCAGTACTGTAAATATATGACTTTTTAAAAACAGATGAGAAAAGCAAGAGACTCTTACTAAGTAAAACTTGCATTCTAGACACACAAACCAGAAAGAATCCATTTACTCTACCCTGGCCTTCCTTGGCTAGACTAAGTCAATTAGTTTCCCTAAACCACCAAATACTTGCCAAGATAACATATTTGTGTTTAATCATTCAAAAAGTGAAATATTATGTACCGTAATGTAACACTTTTTACGGAAGCCTCCAGTTGAGCAACAGTTCCAGAAAAAATTGTGAAATGAAATAAAAAAAGCTCTCCAGAACACCATACTTCCACTCAGTTAATTAACAAAAAATGAAGTTTCAGAACTAGGCAGAAAGTCAAGACCTCATTTTTAGCAAAGTAGAAACGGCACATTTTTAAACGCAGACTGTTTGGAATAACTTCGGAATAACAACCATCACTGGGAAGTTACTGAATACCATCATCCCCAGGCCAGCAACTTGTGCTGCACGCAGACCTCATGACAGAACGACGATAAAAATGCCAGGGCTAATTTCTACCACCGTGCCCAGCGCGCCGCATTAATCCAGGCACAGGGTAACCCAGGCTGCCGAAGGGAAAGCCGGGACAGAAACACGCACCGTGGGGCTGAGCCCCACTGGGCAATTCCGGCTGACGCAGCGCTGCTGCGCGGAAAATCCGCACATGCATTTGGGGGACACGCACACACACGAGGCTCGGAGGAACGCGCACCCTCGGGGCTTTGGGGAACGCACAAACGCGGGTCCAGGGAGCGCACACATCTCCGCTGTCACGGGGCGGGCACACTGCACACACCCCGGCCCGCCGGCGTGCAGCCCGTACAACATGGCAGGTCGACGGCGAGGGCTCGGCCGGCCCCACCGCCTGAGGAGCCCCTCGGGCCCGGCCGGGGCTGGCGGGAGCCTCGAGCCGACGGGCACAAGGAGAAAGGAGAAAGTTTTCCCCCTCCCACCGCGGCCCAGCGGAAAGTTACCGCCGCCCCCGCGCCGCCTCAGCCCCCGGCCCGCCAGCGCCGGCCTCGTCGCCCCCGCTGACAGCCGCGCGCCCCTTCCCCGCTGGCCCCGGAACGCGGCAGCGCCCGACCCGCGGCATCGCCTCGGAGAACCCCCTGGCCTGCGCCCCGCGGCGATGACAGCCCCGCCACCCTCACCTCAGGCAAGGGCCGCGCTCCCCAGGGTGAGGAGCGGGTGGTGAAGGGGTTCGGGGGACAGCGCGCTCGCTGCCCGCGCCCTTATCTCATCCCAGCGGAGCCCGGCTCGCCCCCGCCGCCTCCCGCCGTGTGGGCGGCTCAGGCGGGATCCCCCCTCCCCTCCGCCGCCATCTCCGCTGTCACGGGGCGGGGGAGGCGGGCGGCGACCCGTGATCGCGGCGGGGCGGGCGCGGGACGGCTCCCGCGGCTCCTGAGGGGGAGGCGGCCGTGCCCCGCCGCCCACCGGATCCGTTCTGAGCGCTCCCCCTCGCACCGCGGGTCCGCCGCTCCCGCCTTCCCCCTCACGGAACGCGGCCCCTCCGCTCCCGCCTTCCCCCTCACGGAACGCGGCGCCGGCGGCTCGGAGCCGTGAGGAGGGGAGTGGGGCATCCTAAGTGAAAGCGCCTAAAAGACAGCGCGCAGACTATGGGGTTGACTCTACCTCCCCCCACCTCAGCCTTTTAACCCAGGCAGCATCTTTAATTTAAACAGAAATTAATCTCCGGCCCAAATAGGCCGAGATTTGGCTCACCTGCGGCTCCCGTCGCCTGGACCCGGAGGAGGTGCCGGCTGTCTGGAAAACAAGGGATGAGAAAACCGAGGGATTTTCTGCAGGCTTGATGTAACCCGCAGCAGGCTGTTGCATCAAAGACTAGAAAAAGAACCCGAGACAAAAATAATCTTTTAAGAGCGTGCAGCTAAGATTAGTGCAGTGTGTCAAGATGTTGCTGAGTGCAACAGAACGAGTCCTGCCTGTACCCACACAGAAAAAAATACTACTTTTCTGGCACCTTGTCCACTGCAAACCTGAGTTTCCAAATTTTATACCAAAGTGCTGTTTAAAGATAGGTTCCAACCATAGAATTTTGGGTTTGAATTAAGGCTTACCTCAGTTATGGATGTTTGGCCTGAGGGTTTAGATGTGGCTTGTTATAAAAGACATGCAATTCATACGAAGTTCTGAATTTGTAAATACTGTGAATTTATCAAAACTGAACTCAGTCAGATATGTTCAGACCTACTCTCTTGGTTTACCTCATCCTTCTGAAAATCTGACAAACAGGAGACTATAAAAGCAAAAAAATATAAAATAACACTGTTTTTCCCCACATGCTTTTATTAATTAAATTGTTTATAGCAGAAATGCTGCTCCTCATACCCCTCCTGACACAAGTCAGTGTCTACCTGGGCAGGAGCACCCATGTGCAAGCCTGCACATGCAGGCACAGCTCTGTGCTGCCAGGGTTGATATTTGGGAGCTGAGTCTGTCTTGTTTATTTTCTCAACAGGCAGCAAACCGAGTTAGAAGTGTGTCAGGGACTACAAGAACATTGCCCATTGCTTGTGTTTCTTCTTGAAATGCATTTCTAGCCACACCCATAAAAGAACTTGTCTCCCGACAACGCACAGTGGGGTAAGTGAGAGACCAAGAACCTAGAATGTCACTATTCACTACAGAAAGACGCTCTGGGCTCTGTAGTGTGTCCTTAAATTATTTGGTGTGCTGGTAGAGACTTTTCTAAATCAATTTCTGATATATTTTAATCCTGGCAGGGCTTTTTAAATAAATAGCAATACTGAAGTCCATCTTCTGGTTAGTGTTAGTAATCTTTGATATGCAAGCTGTTCAGTGCTCTCTGTCCTTGCTCATTTTTCAGGTAGGCATAAATTTTAGGCTTCAGCGTTAACGTCCAAGATTAATGGGTCTGTTCCTACTTCTAAGAGTATTGTTACAGCTGCCTGTACACTGAGCAAAATCCCTGCACTGATGTATGAATAGCTCACTTTGCAGGGTTTAAGTTCATAACCATTAAAATATTCTGGACTATTTCTAATGGAAACTCATTTTAGAGAAACAGAATTCTTAAATATTCTCTGGCTGTTTTCATACTTTTCAGCTCTTTTGTAAGTAAAATGTTGTGTAGAAGTCTTTGTTTTGCTGTTAATTTGTTTTCCTCCCCCATTTTTGTCCTTCTAAGACTATCTGCATTTAATTACACATTGTGTCAATGTCAACAAATTGCGGTCAGGGACGGGGTTCTCTCTCTGCAAGGCGTGATACAAACACCAAAGTAGTTTCTGCCCCATACTGCTATCACATCTAACAGTGCTTATCTCTGTCCTGTCTTTCTTGTTCTTACATATCCCCCTCCTTCCCACCCTGTTCCATCAAGCCTCTGCTGCATTCTCTCCCTGACCTACCTGCTGCTCATGCTCTTGCCTGTGGCACACTTTCTTCCCCAGGAGCACATTTAATTGCAATGTTCCATTTCATTATTAGCTTGTCACCACCTTTATCAAGTCACCTTTCCTAACAAATCTCTCTGAGAAGCTTTCCTGCGTAGCTCATCATCAATTTTCCACTTTAAGGCTCTTCTAAAGCCACGTGTAGAAGGGCCAATGAAAAATCATGACTGTAGTTCTGTATTTATTTGTGAATAAAGAGCAGCATCAGTGAATAGTGCTACTGTACAGGCAGAGACAGATTTACTGTGTGCCCAGCTCCTGCCAGGCTCATTGCACAGAGATGTGTCTATGTTTCAGTCAGACAAAGCCTTTCCCTTCCCAGAGATTTTCAGGACCTCTGAGCAAGGATCTCTACTTGAACATGAAGACCTGAGCCCAACATCATTAGGTTGCTGATGTCTACTTGTTAATTCCAGTCAGTGTTGGATCAGATTCTTGTTGTGTGTACTGAGCTAATTACCCAAGTTAACAACTGGAAGTAGTGCAGGTGGGCAGACACCAAGCATGTTTTATGTGGGATTCTGCTGCCTCTCAAGTGCAGGGTGCAGCCCTGGCAGCCAGATTTAGCCTCCCCTTTAGTGCAGCCAGGGAGATACACAGGCTTTCTATGGACCAGCAACCACAGAATGATTTTTTTCCATGTTACAACCCCAAATTTCTAGCTTGTGGCACTGAAGTAATTTTCAAAGTCTGGTTCAGCTTATTTTAAGTGCATTATGCACGTGGGTAAACTCAAGCAAGACAGAGGACATGTGGCAGATGGTCAGTGACAGAGCCAGGAATAGAATGGAGAACTCTGCTGTCCCAGGACATGATTTTAAGAGACTTTGTGAACTTGATGGTTTATAATTCATGAGGCTTCAGGAGTGCTTTAAAAAAAAAAATGGAGCTATCACCATTCCCAGTTTTTCCTGGCAGAGACTGGCCTCCATAAGCAAAACAATTTTAGTTCTGTTTCTTAAGTGTGCAATTTGGGACTTAATCTGTTCACTTTCTCACCAGTTTTATGCCTTTTGAACTTTCTTGGCTGATCTGTGTGCACTGCTCATTTACCTCTAAAGGGGAAGGATGAACCTCCAAGAGAACCCAACAGAATACCTTTCAAACAGACCTATCTGTAACCTTGGTAAAAATAACTAGGAGATAATGATAATGGATAATTATAAACTCCATAACTGGCAAAACAAGACTCTGCATTTCAGGAGATGAATTGCCTTACCCTGTCCAGTAACCCACTTTATGGTGCAGTAATGGATCTGCATCGAGAGGGTTATGCAATGAAATGGAATCCTTGGCAAGCTGGAATCACAATGGAAATGGAGCAACGTCTTCATGGGGTTTTTCATACATGCATATTTGTAAATCTGGAACTTATCCCTTTTGACATAAAGAGACTCTCCCTGCTTGGAATGATTAAATTCTAGGACAGATTATGAAATAATAAAAAATTATGAAATATTATGGTGCAGCAGTACAACATTGTAGTCACCCTTCCTTTTACTGATTCAAGTATAGTATCTCTGAAAAGCTTTTTCCACTCCAGAGAAACTACTGACTATACATTATAAAACAGTAACTAAAATATAATACATGTATTTTAAAAAAAATATTTTTCAGACCTTTCTCTAGGTAAAGTAATTACTGAAGCAGCTAAAAATATGGGGAAACGAAGCAAATACAGGCCCTGATCCAAAGGCCAATGAACTCAGCAGAAGCTCTGGAGTCATGTGTGTCATGAATTACAATTCACAAATGCAAATAATGAATATTACTGTATATATGTAAGGATAAAGTCTAATTGTCTAGTTGCAGTTTCTAGGCATTCCACTTGGATAAAATGAGACTTTTTTTCTCCAGCAGGTAGAAAGAGCTTCTCAGCAAGTATGTATTGCCAATATTTATGGGAGAGTTTGTGGTCTCAAAAGCGTAGAAATGCTGGGAAACAAAAAGGAAAGAAAATGCACCCAAGGAGGAGATCCAGATGCTTCCAAGTCATTTCTATAAATAAAAATCTGATGCAAACTCATTATCATTTCCCTTTCCAGCACCAATTTGCTTCCTCAAGATTTCAGAGTGTGCATCTGAGGACTTGGGCTGCGCGTCGTAAAGTTTCCCTCGGCAACTGCTAAAATTATTTGTGAGGCACTGCAGCGTGGCAGCAGCGATCAGTTTTGGAATGGTAAGAGAGGCAGGGGATGGCTTTTGGTGTTAGATGGGGAGAAAACAGTGAAGTTGTGCTTGGCTGTGCTGCTGAGGGTTGGGGTATCAAGCAAGCGATGCCATCCATACCTCTTGTCCTGTCCTTAGCGGGCAATCAGCGTGTACAGCTGGAGCACATTTCTGGAATGGCTCTTCCCATAGACACTGGAAGCTCCTAGACAAATATTTGCAGCCCATTTTGTGAGCACAGGACAGTAGAAGGGTTGCATGAGGATGGCCCAAATCCTAATGCATCTAGCAAAGCCAGCTTGCTGTCTGTGCCAGCACTAACCTGGTTTAAGTATTGCTGTCATCAGTAATGCCAGATAACAAAAGCTGCTCTTTGTGGAGTAATATCAGGAAGGAAATTGTGCATGCAGATTCACCAGCAAAAATAACAGTCTGGAGCTGTAAATGTACACACTGATAACTGCTGGTTTGTTGCTATTTTCAGCAGCTCCTGTTCCCTCAGGGGTGAGAGGACTTAACTGCTATCCCTGCTGTTCATGCATCAGCCTTAAAGGTTCCATGTGGATGCCTGCTCTTTGGCCCATCTGGGGATGATTTCTGCAAATAGCAGTTTTCCTCTGAATCAGTATTCAATTCATCACCAGAGCCTCACCACATGATACTGTGGGGCTGTAGAAAACCACTTTCCGTCACTAGAGATCTCTAGTGAAGAGTTCTTTATTATTTACACTTTTATTCACCTTTAAATTGTGCCCAGGCCAAGCAATTGTATTCCATGTAGCTAAACCTTCCCCACGGTTTTGCCTGACAGGGATACTTCAGGCTCTAAACTCCTGTGTAGTCCTGCTGTTTAAAGTTTTTGTATTTTGTTCTAGAGATTGCTTACATCATGGTGGGTGAAGTATATCTATCACTTAACCACTTCTCAGGAGTACTATTAGGCTTAATTAATGTTTGTAGAACACTACTGAGATTCTCAAGAGAAGCAGCTATAGAAGTGCAAAGGATTATAATTAATTTAAAACTAATTTTTGAGTAAACGGCTAACAACACTTAAGCAGAGCTTCTCCAAGTAAAACTAATTTATTTGATTTTTAGACAAAAAACATTCTGAAGTCTGGGTTCCATTAACTACCACCACTGTATGATGCATTCTGATTTTTATTATCCCTCAATATCCTTTGGTATATCCAGGCACACAGTACACCTTGTTTTAGTTCAGGAAATACTGCCCAACATACATAAGTCAAAATAAAACTAACAAAGTAACTAAATTAATAAACTCAAAGACAATCTCCAGCACCATTTGCCTTTAGTATAAGTGTTTGAACCATAAAGCCTGTAATTAATATTATGGAATAATTGTCATGTTTATTTATAAGGCATCTCATTTACATAAATAGTCATTATCTGGAAATAAAACCAGATCATTAAAATTCTGAAAACTGATTGAGATCAGTCAAGATATACCAAAGAGATTTGCTAAACTCACTGTTTGAAACTGTTCTGAGATAAAATCTCTTCTCCCAAACAAGCTTAAACAGGACTCTGCTGTGGAAATCCAAGCAGTGCTTCATGCACATGACATCACCAAACAGAACGGTTATTTTGTACGGTGAGAAAACATTGGGTCACTCTTCTCACTAACTGTCATGGAGAGTTTCCAAGGAACTGCATCTGACACATCTGCACTCAAAATCTGACCCAAATTGTAGCTGAAGTTCTCCTAACACAGATTTCTGCTTTTCTGAGATTCAACAGCACATCAAAATACTTTTCAAAATACTCATTTCTTTCAAAATACTTTTAATGCTTACAGTATCTTCAATACTTTCAAAGTTTTGCATCTAGTTGGAGAGCACTTCATGCAGAAAAAAAGAGAAATGTCACTCTTGTGTTTCTATTTGCAAAGCTGGATTGACCACTCCTCAGTTATTAACTAGAGAGCCACAGGTATTAAAAATTATGCCCTGTTGTCACAAAGAATGCATCTCTGGTCCTGCTATCAGTGCTTTTGCCTTTCAAGGTCCAGAGTGCTCTCTATTCGATTTTTTCTAGATAGAAATAAACTCACCATTTAAAAAAAAGCTACAACTACAGAATGTATTTTTTAAAGTTTGAATTGCCCTGAAAAGTCAGACCTGAGTCTGACCTTTTTCACTGTGAGATACATTTTTGAAGTCTAAGTGTAAACCCAGAGTAATGAAATACACCAGGACCTACCCTGTTTGGATGATTTCCTTACTAATTCCTAGAGAATGGAAGTTGGCTTGTGTACTTAGTCATGAGGATTTCATCTCAATACAGATATTTTTAGTATCTGTTATTTTATCTTGGGTACTTTTAAAATCTGTATCACTGCCCAACTCCTCTCCTAATTATCTGAAATTCTTTTCCTCTGTAACAGCTTTGGAATGTGCCCTTCTATTATTACAAATACTGGCTGCATTAGATTGGGTCCCAACTGCTCATCCATCGATTGGGTTAGGTAAGAGTGACCTTGTTTAAAGCCTCAGCAACTGCTGAGAAACCAGCAAAACAGAGGAACAACATTAAATCTCACGGTGAGTCACTGAGAATATAGGTCAGTCCAGGCTCTGGCCTTTGCTGAGCTCTCAGAGGGTTGGTTCCAGGTTATCTGAAGAAGCCCCAACCTCAACAGAAACCCCCCAAAATATGTTTGTGTTGCTTTTCCATATAGCACTGCCACTTCCATGGGGGAGTTTAGAGCAGATGAACACTTTCTGAGCAACTGAGCCACAATCAAGAGCTGAGACAGAATAGGAGAGAAAACACAAACCAAATCACCTTGAGAATAAAATACACAACCTGTTTGTTTAACCCAATTTGTGCCAAATAACATTATAGATCCACTCAGTCTCAGCCACTTCAAAGTCAATGTGCAAAGAGAAGAGGGAGGGTGATGTATCTGCTGTGATTTGTACCTGGGGGGTCTCCCTCTCCTGCAACAGTCAGGGGCTCTACATAATGAGGTAGGCAGAGAGAACTGTGAATTGATTATTAATTAAACTGCTTGATCACCTCCTTGGAAAATGTATGACCAAATGTTGATGCACAGAAAGTAATTTACATAATCAAGTTTGAATTTGACTCATAATACAGTAAAAAGCTACCTTAATAAATGGCAATTTTTAAAAATCACGCTCTGACTCTTGATACAAATAAAAGAGTCTTTCCAGTATAAATAATGAGATGGGAGGAAATGTCCTTGGCAAGTCAATTTGTTCCATGCTGCTGATGGTTCCTGTTAGTGACCAGGATTTTTTTTCAAGAAGGAAACAATGGAAAACAAATGCAAAAGCATTTACCAGAAGGCCAGGCAATGGCAGATTTTCCAAAATGTCAAGTGTGCAGAATAGAGTCAATTTAAAAGAGAATTAATTATTTAAACTGAATTAATGTGACTACAATGAAGCCCTGTTAAACCATTTCATCCATCCTGCTTCCAACTGTGCTACCCCTTACAGTCTTAGTCTAAATGTGACCTCAATTTTCAAACACTTCAAACAAAAACTCTCTTACCCAGTCATAGTACCAATATGTTGCTTTTAAAATATATTTGCTGCATCTTTTCCAGGAACTCACCCACAGAATTGTCCTCACCTTCTCCACATTCCCAACTCATACAAATTTTTTTTCCTTCTTTTCCTCTTCTTCGTACTTCTTGTGTTTTCCCAGATGCTTCAGGCAGTTTCTATTGCTGCATTCTTCAGATTGTCCTTTGCCTGCATGTTTGCCCTTTATATAAAATCCTGATATCTTAATTTCAGCAACTTTTCTCTTTAGTTTCATGCATTGCCTTTTCCTTGTGTGTCTTTGGGGACAGGAAGGTGACTGAATTTCAGGTCTCCAACTTTCATATGGAAGCTCATTTTGTCAAAAGAATGTCCACACCTACTTCCCCTGGAATCAACTGTTCCAAAGGGCTTCAGTTTGTCCTGGACTATGGGCTGTGATGTTGCAACACACTGAATATCACCCTTAGAAGGAATACTCTGTGCCCACTGTTTGCTTTTTCCAGGTCAATATGAATTTGCAATGCTATCAACAATAGAAAAGTGCAATAATGATTACCTACTGCTCTTTTTCCTGGATAGTGTTACATGAAATGTGGCAAACACCAACTGAGCCACTGTTCCTCTTTTGTATCCCACGGGAATATCTATAACCATGTCTACTAGTGATAAGTCAAAGCTATCGCTTTTGGTGCCCAGTTTCAACATGGCAAAGGAGCCACTCTAAATTCATCCTTTTCTGCTGCCCTTTAAAGCAAAACATCTGGGCTAGAATTTACATAAAATAAATTCCTTTCTTTCTTCTGTTTCATGGAGGAAAATAACTCCCATCTAATAAGTAATGAACTTAATTGCCCTGGATCTTGACTGTATTGGTAATGCATAGTAATTTAAATGCATCAGTGTAAAAATCAGTCTCATTAAACTATCTCAAAGCCCTAGAATAGATGCATCACTGCATTAGCACTTGCATGTAGTCATTCATATCAAAGTTATAATTTACAGGAGCTCATAAGGAATATAAACAGGAATTAAAACTGAGCTGAGGTGCAAGAAAAAGGATTAGTGGCAGTGACATTTAAATTGACAGTTAAAAACTCTTCTGGAGCATTTTCAAGGCCTTGGAGAAATACAGTTGGTTGGATATACTATTCTTTATTTCATGGTGTACTAGAAACAATGTATAAAACATGAGCACACCAAGGTCAACCGAACTTCTTCACTGCAGAAATGTATTTCTGAAGTTATTTTATACGCTGTTATTTCCGTGTCGTACGAGGGGAATGACTGATGTACATACAGAAAATTTTGAGTGAGTTCTTAGGCACCATAGTATTTTCTTGATCATTCATAACCAAATACATAAAGAACTCTTCAGCATATCACTATTGCACAGCTTGTATGAGATCTCCATAGATACCCTTGGCACAACAAGCACAAAACCCAAGTGCCTTTGCAGGGCTGATAAGCAGACAGGAAACAAGTGAACATCTGCTACAGCTTTAGATGGTTTTGCCTTCAGCAACTGCTGAAAAACGTCAGGCTCTGCATTCCATGTCCTGCTCACTTGGCCTTTGACACCACCAGCTGTTGGACAGGAGATGTAAAATGTTATACCTACAGAAAGGGAGGTGCATTATTTTCTAAAGGACCATTGGGATATTTAATGGCATTTTTTTCTTTCCATTCTCTGATGGCTGGAAACACTGGATAGCAGAATCTGCATATGGAGTTACTTCCTGAAAGTCAACCACTTCCTATTTAACAATTATTTTTTTCTAATGTTCTGTTTTCCTTTCCAAACCTGCTTTTTATTTTGTTTTCTTTTGTTCTGTTTTAAACACCAAAAACAATTGCCCCATATACTGAATAGTAATTATATTCATCATAATCATTGTAAGGAAGCCATGTGCTTCCCTGGATCAAGGCTGGGGCTTCCAGCCCAGGCAATCTGTCTTCTTGGAGCATAACAGGATTTCTATAGCATGGACAGCCAGGGAACAGAGTTACACAAAATAAATATCAAACAATTTAGTGCAAACACTTTCTTTGTTTAAAGAGAGAGCTGTTGAACATGATGTTTTATAAAGGAGCTCAGCCAAATAATGCAGATTCTTTGCTTGTGTGTGTGTGGAAAATCTCAGCTCCAGATAGTTCAGCAATTCTCCACCATCATGGTATTTTCATTTGCATGGAAAACTACTAACAGAGAACAACTGACAGCAGCATATTTTTAGGATATTGAGGCCCATGCATCTATACTTCCTCTGAGATTGTAATTTTGTCTAGGAGATTGCAACAGTTGTGACGAATTCAGATTTAGCCATGTATGGTAGATCCTATGGCTCTGACACGAGATGAAAAGGGGCTTCAGAGTAACAACTAGAAAGAGGAAGACACTACTCTGGAGTTATGTAAGTGTAACTGAGAAGAGAATTTTGCCCAGAAATTCTATGTTCTGTGCTTTGGAGTTCTATACATTTTTTTATACCTTCTATTCTTAAACTGCAGATGGATGCTGTTTTGCCAGAAAATAATTGAAACACAAAGATGACTTCAAATATTTGGAGGAGTCATATTGCCACTCAAAATACAGAAGCATCAAATAACTGTCTTAGTGACATCATAAAAGCAGAGAGAGAGAGAGCAAAGAAAATACAGGACTCTTACTCCATTCCTAATACATGCTATTTCTCTTTTTAGGCCAGGAATCTACCTGGCACTTCCATAGTCTACAAATACAGTAGCTTAATTCCTGAGGTGACTACTTTGTCAGTGTTTATTTAGTTAAATATAGGAATAGTCATAAAGCCAGTGAATTTAACTGACAAATGACTGACTCAGTTTATTATTGTATAATGGAATCATAGAACCTCAGAATGATTTGGTTTAGAAGGGACCTTAAAGATCATTCAGATCCAACCCCCTGCCATGGGCAGGGACACCTGCCCCTATCCCAGGGTGCTCCAGGCCCCAGTGTCCAAACCTGGCCTTGGACATTTCTAGGGATCTAGGGATTAGGGGCAGCCACAACTTCTCTGGACACCCTGTGCCAGGGCCTGCCCACCCTCACAGGAAGAATTCCTTCCCACTATCCCATCTATCCCTGCCCTCTGGCAGTGGGAAGCCATTCCTCCTTGTCCTCTCCCTCCAGGCCCTTGTACAAAGTCCTCTCCAGCTCTCTTGGAGCCCCTGGAAGGGGCCCTAAGGTCTCCCCAGAGCCTTCTCTTCTCCAAACTGAACATTCCCATCTCTCCCAGCCTGCTCCAGAGCAGAGGAGCTGCAGCCTTTGCAGCATCTCTGTGGCCTCCTCTGGACTTGCTCCAGAAGCTCCAAATCCTTCTGCTGTTGTTTCCCCAGGCTGGAGGCAGCTCTGCAGGTGGGGGTCTCAGCTGAACAGAGCAGAAGGGCAGAATCCCCTCCTCACCTGCAGCTCTCACTGTGGGATGATCCCAGGATATGGCACCTTTCTGGCTGCTCTCTGTGCTTTTTACCTTCTGCATTTCATAGGGAACTGAATTTTTAAAATTATGTTAATATTAGAATAATTAAAGAGCTGTCTTGAATGATGTGCACATTGCATTTAAGCAGCTCAAAAGCAAGCCAAAACTTGAAGCAATTTTTAGAAGAATTGTAGAATCAATACATCAATTCCTATTAATTTGATGTCAGAGGAAACAAATGTCTACCTGTCTGAAACGTGTGCATTCCCTGCAGAGAAGTACTAAAATAGGCATCTTCTGTCTCCCTGACTTCCCTGTGCCCTCCAAACATCAGAAACCAGAGTCAGAATGAGAGAAACCCAGAATGGTTGCAAATATAATGAAACCACTTTTATTAACCCAGTATCCTGGACAAGTTATGCACAAACTCTGTCACATCTAAACCATCCCAAGCTCTACCCCATCCACTGCACTGAGTTCCTTGTTTCTCCCCTGATGCTTCAGTCCCTCTCCTGAATATATTTCCATTTCAGGGCTGAGAATATCCAGGCAAGCTGAAGTGAAACTCCATGCAGTGTGTCACAGCCATAAGCTGTAGTTCTGCACAGCAGTGAGACAATATTAGTGATTATCCCAATCAAGAGCACATCTTAAACCAGCCGAAGTTCTAGAGCAATCCAAGCTTTGTAAAATGTGCTGTGCTGCAAGCATCTTGCACATCTTGCTCACTGCACAGCTGGCTGCTGAGCAAATTCTTATCTCAGGAGGTTTGGTCAAGCACATGAAACATATTTTTAGCATCCCAAAGGTGTGAGTATTCCCAAAGCTGAGAGTGCAACCCGGCTGACAGCAGGTTTCTAGAGGAAGGAGCAGGAAAGAGGCAATGGGTGATGAGATTACCCCTCACTCAGAATGAGACTTCTGCTTGGAATATCAACACATCTTTTCAGTCTCTCATTGTGACTGTTTGTGCTTTCATCAGATTTTCCATTTGCTCCTTCAGCTACGGGACCAGATGGCTCCCACACATTATGCTCTGAATCATGGCAAGGCTCGAGGTGTTTGTTGTGTGTCACAGCAAACACAGGTGCTGTACCAGGTTAAACTCCCTCACAGCCAGCATATGGTGCACCCTGCACAGGGGTGGGAACTGCAGCAGGTACCTGCAGATATACACTGTGGTAGATCTGAGTATCCTTTTCTTCTTTCAGGAAAAGGACTGCCATACCTTGAGCACAGATAGGGAAGAGAGGCAGTGCAGTGACACATGGCAGAGGACAGATGCTCAGCACTTCCCGTGATGCACAATGCCTGATGGCAAGGAGTCCTGTTGGGCCAAGGACAGGAGGCTCTTGTTCCCCCTCTGATTTCCCCTTGCAGTTTGTGATTAAACTGGAGCTGACACCTTGCCCAGTGCCTGTTTGCAGAGCCAATAGCCCTGGGCAGGACTTCTTGCCATGAAGCACCTACTGGAAAAAGAGACAATCTCATTGTTTCAGAGTATCTCTGCCTCTGGCATTTGTTAAATAGAAAACAAAACAGATTTTCTCCTCACTTACCTTGCATAGATCTGGGGGAGATTCAAGCTGTGGCAGCCCTGTGAAATGAGAGTGAACAGGAGAGGTGTTTGCAAATGCAATGGCCCCTGTTTGGGAGGGCAAGGCTGGGAGAATTACACAGAATGTGATTTGTGTTTCCGTTACAAGGCCACAGAAATCACCCTGCAGTTCTCTCTCACTAAAATACTGCATTTCTGAGCACTGAAAACCACTGGACTAATGAAAGATGCTTTTCAATACCTAGCAGATATCTGGGGCTCAGTGCAAGTAACAAATCTGGAGGCAGAGGAGGGGTATCCTGGATAGCACAATTGATACAGTGCGTGCACTCCAGGTCAACACCATAGAGGAGCAGCCAAGCAGCTGGAGACTGTCCAATGGCCACACTCCACTCCAAGTATTTTCTGAGATGAGAAAATTACCCTTTGGCTGCTTTTCAGCTTGCTTTTCTTGGTATGTATTTTCATGCACCCTGTGTAGGGAGTGACAAGGCACTTTGTGAGCATGTGCTGTGCTGGCCTTTGCTGACAGGAGCTGGCAAGCAGGGGACACCCATCAGGGATAGGGACAGTGACCAGGAATGTCACAACCACAGCCTGTGCAGAGCAGCTCCCATGAAGGTTTACATGTGTTGCCACCACCTTTGAGGTCAGCATTGGCCTCGCTTTAGCAGTCCTATAAATAGATGCCCAAGGTTGACTGAAAAGAGGATTTGGCTTGGCTGGATCTTGTTTAGCATTCCCAGGAGAGGAAGACAGATTTTTTTCCCTTTTTCTCTTCCAGCCTGTAGCCTTGAGTCGGTCTCTTTCTGTGGGAAACATTAGTGGCATTTGCCAAAAGCGCTGCTGCTGTGAGCCGGATGTCCTGCTGTGTCACACAAACCACATGTACATGTCTCTTCAACCTGCAAACCCAGACCTAATTCCACTAAAGCCCCAAACTAATTCCTCACTGGCAAAACTAGAGAAAAACCCAAACAAACCTTGAGCCTAATTGCTTGAAAACAGTAGGACACCTAGTGGATTTATAGGGAATATCTTTGGGATTATCAGCAACATTTTGTCATTTTCTTGGCAAAACCAGCAGTGAATAAGTTTATAGAGGAATCACTGAAATATCAGGGTTTCTATTTAATAAATTAATCTTGTTATAGCTGTTACAGCCTCCAGTTTGCCTGAAGAAGTTTTTGCAGCATATGGAAAACCCAAAGAGCATTGTTTGAATGACTTGAAAAAAAAAAATTATGGAAAACTGGATGGTTCCCAAGGTCTGGGAACAGGAGGAAGGATATTCTGCCAGATCAAAGCCATCCCAGTTGTTCCATCTGACAGCTCTCTAATGATCTTAATGAGCAAAGTTTTACAGGCTCAGCCTGGCTCCCAGTACAATCGTGCAGCTCCACAACAACGTGGCCATGCTGAGCACAGCCAGCCAGCCCCGCCGGTTGTTTCAGCAGTGAATGACTTGGCCACAGAACCCAAAGTGCTTCTTCATTCCCCAGGGCTGATCTTTTGAATCTAAATTAGAAGATGATGGGCCACGTGATAATGCCTGTGCTGCTGTCGCTGCATTTGCCTGGTACCAACTCCAACATCAAGCAAATTTTGACTCTAGATAGGGAATAAACCCTTCTGGCAGGGTGTGTAAGAGGAAGATTTTGAGTGATGATTCTATGAAATTATATCTTGGTCAGCAATTATCCTGGGGCTGCCAGGATTATCTTGCTAGTGTCTCTGGCACACAAAGAGATGAGCATTGAGTCCAAAATGGGTTCAGGAAACTGATGACTTCATTTTGACAGACATCACAAGGAACACCAAGTCATTGAGTCTTGCACTCAATTCCCGTTTCCAAAACATACTGAAAACTTTCCTTCCTTTCTTCTTACCACAATATTGTCCTAGTGAAAAACAACTCCAGAAGATGGTTAACTTTTCTGTTCCTTTCCCACTCATTCTGGAGTGCTGCAGGGATTCCTAAAGAACAACAAAACCAGAATGAGATTTGATTTTGCATAAAAATGTATTCAGATGCAGGTTCTGTTTTTTTTGTTCCAAGTTCAAGGTTAGGAAAGGAAAGGCTAATTTAGAAATTAATTTTGATTTGGTCTATTTCTTCTTTTACTTTTTCTTCCTAGAGCTGTAGAAATCAAAAAGGACATAGCAGGTAATGGAATGCAGAAAAATTTATATTACCTCCATGTATTTTCATAAATCCTACCTGTGGCATAGAATTACCTGAAAAATAAAATCCTTGTACATTGTAAACCCTTTAAATTTGTCTTAGGTTTAAAAAAAAAGTGTTTTTTTAATTTCAGTGGATGGGTTTTATATTTGAAGGTTTTTGCTTGACTGACATGTCAAACTGGGGATAGTGCGTGCTAAGAGTACGTTTTTCTCTAATTTAGCAGCTGGAATGGAAAGCTTGAATTATCTCTGCATAATTGCAGTGATTCATGGATTGTTAGGAAATTGCAAAGTATTGATTGAATTTTCCCCTTAGGAAATATTTCTCCTCTGATAAAACATAGTTCTGGGGCTTTGCTTTTGTCCTTCCTGCTTTCTGCCCTGGGGAAGCCAGGGGCTGCAGGGGCTGCTTTTATCCAGGAAATGGGAATTTGGGTCAACAGCCCTTCAAGGACACTTTTGAATTATTGTGATTTCCAATTCCAAATCTTCTCTGAGCTTTGCAAAGAGATGGATTTGCAAAGTGTGAACAGAGCCAGAAAAGCTCTATTTATTTTTTGTGCTAGGACCAGCAGCAAATACTTGCCATCCCTGTTTCACATTCTGCCATTTGCATGTCAAGTCCCACCAGCGTGCTCTGCAAAGACAACTTGTCCTTGCTATGGGAATGCCACAACCATCAAAGATAGTGGTACATTTTCCACTTTATTAGGCCAGGATTACTCTGGGGGATCTCAGGAGCTGGTGGGAAGAGGGAAGTGGAGAATGAAGTGAGAACTGGGTGCAGGGAGAGCTTGATGCACAGTGCCTGGGGCTGGGCAGCTGAGAGCTGGGAGCCCTGACATACATCTGTACGTTAATGGTGCTGGGCCCTTTTTGGCAGCTGCTCTATGAATTTCCAGAACAGACCCATAAATATGCAGTTATGAGTGTGACCTCTGCCTCTTTTCTTCGCTAAATTGAACGTCCAAGGCCCAGCTGAGTATCATTCCTTGTCTCTGCTCCAGTTGCTTGGGATGTGCTATCTCTGCAAATGGTTCTACCTAAATTAGGAATTACGGGAGTGCGCTAATTCAAGGCTTGCCTTGAATTTAGTGTTCCCATAAGGATGACACTAATGGCAATTACTGCAGCAGAAATGCCAGTGCTGAGTGACTGTTCTCACATTAAAAGCTGTCAGTTGGAAAGCACACAGTCTCTGTTATTCCAGGCCTACCCTCTGCTTTCTGGCCGTGTTTCCTGTGCACAGCAGGTGTCCCAGGCCATCCCATCACTGCAGAGATTCATTCTGGGAGGGGACACAGGGAAAGAGCAGAGCAGCCCAAAGCAGCCTGTGCTGACAGTGACATTTCCTGAGGGTTTGGATATTCTCCTCTGAGGCTTGAACAGCCAGAAAATTAACCCAGGACTGAACAGCATATAAGACTTTAATTTCTGGAGCTCCTTGCTAGTTCAATGCTCTCCTCATGTCCTGCTCTGTTGATTCCTGTTTAGACACAGAGCTCTTTCTACTGTTTTGGATTTCACCATGAAGAATCTGATTTTAAATGATCAATTTATTGCATTGAAACAGGCTTAGCAAGAAGTAGTCCCTGCTGCTGCTCAACTCCATAGCAATCTGCACAACTTTTCATGTTTTGGTAAAAATCATTGGTAAAATATGCCTCTGCTTTATAATGGCTGAAGTTCAACAAGTGACAGTGGTGCAGCAATGTGGGGACTGTGATTTTTACCTCAGCCAGAAGAGCCACTGTCCTCACCCTGTGCCCTCAAGTCTTGCATAAGGGTATGTCAGTTCCAGATGAGGAACATTTGCAATGTGGTGCAAGAGGAAGTCATCCTTGCAGACATGAAAAATGTGAATAAAGGGTGTTTCTAGGCTCAAATACAATCCAAAGGGTGAAAAGGAGAACAGCTCTTACAGGCGGATAACTAAAAGTACTTAATCCATGTTATTTTAAGGGGTTTTAGCACTAACAGCAGTTCTGGAGGATGAAACCAGGTCTAAGAAACATCAGGTGAAAATGAATACCTTTTTAAGAACAAAATTCAATGGACAAGTGCAAATAGGATATGGGATGGAAACCTGAGCTCCTGAATTATAAATATACCCAGCCTCTACACAGACAAGTATCTGTTATCCATTTGATGTACTACTCAGTGCCAGAGGATTGAGGAAGGTGGCACGAGCAGGATGAGCATTTTCAGGCTCAAGATTTTGCATGTTCTGGGTTTGGCTGGAGATAAAAAGGATGAATCCAAAGACAACACAGGTTCCTATAGACCTCAGCACCACACTACCCCCTGTGAGGAGCTGGAGATGCAGGGCACATCAGAGGCTGGCAGCAGGATGTGGGTGAGACCATGATGCTCCTGGAGAGCCTCTGTACTCCTGTGGTGGGACACACTGCTGTCACACCTCAGGTGTCTTTGTTATTGTTTTGTTTTCCCCACTCAGAAGCTCTGAGGCAGCATGAACTATTTATCTTTGAAGGCAGAGGATCAGTTCTGGTGTGCTACGGTGCCAACAGACGGTAACTGATGCACAGCACTGCTGCTGGTGCCTGGGGGTTTCTTTCCACACACAGGAACGATGACACAGCCACTGACTGCAGTGATGGCAAACATGCTGCTGCTGAGGGCAGGCTGGTGGGAAAAGAGCCGTTTTAAGGAATTCAATGTAATCATCTGGGCACAAGGACTATTTTTATCCTCTGTTGTTTAGATCTCAAGCCTGCACCAGGAGAAGCTGATGGCAAAGCTGGTGTTTCCCATGGCACAGGGGCAGTCATCTTTTGAGAAGAGAGAAGCAGAGTGGGCAGGGATGGCAGTGCGAAAGGGGCCTATGCACCTCATGAGCTGAAAGGGCTCGTTGGCCTCTCTTGATACCTCCACCACAAGCTCACATGCCCCTCTCGGCTCAGTTTCCAGGAGGGATCTGTGAGACCTTGGGGGGCTTCCCACCAACCCACCCTACGCTCCCTTGTGCTTATGGGCGGCTTTGGGGTGAGGCCAGTGCCTGCCCACGGAGGCAGAAGGGCACCCACCCCGTGATAGGAGTTAATTTTGTGGTGAGGTGAGATTATCACAGTGTGTGAAGATGCCCAGGGAGTTCAGATGATGCCCCTGCAGCACTTGGGCACAGTACTCCTGGGCGCTCGGTGCGCCCATCCATGGTTTGGGCACAGAGATTCACTCGGGCAGCTCAGAAAATGCCCGGGCGTCGTTTTGGGCACACAAAGCCGAAAAGAAGAAAAACGAAACGCGGGAAGAAAAAAAAGCTCAGGTTCCACCGAGATTTGAACTCGGATCGCTGGATTCAGAGTCCAGAGTGCTAACCATTACACCATGGAACCGCTCTGCAACAACTACCTCCCGGCCGCCTCTAGTCCCTTTCCCGGCTCCCCCGCCGCAGCACAGCCGCTCCTCCCCGGGCTGCCGGAGCGGTGCCGGTGCTCGGGGGCCTGGCGGGACCCGCGCTCGCTTTGACCCCGCTGAGGGCACGGCCCCGGTGCTGCCCCGGGCGCGGTCGTGCAGCGGCGCCGCTGCCCCGGAAGCGCCTGTGGGCGGGCGGGCGGAGCGCGGAGGGCGGAAGC